>OW119929.1:12760670-13263170 GCA_933210815.1 Meta bourneti
CCCGGATTCCCTATAATTGCTAACACGAAAACGACTCAATTGCACCCCCAGTCACAAATAATCGGGCCATTTACTTTTGTGCGTCCTTTCGCGATCGTGATCTGATGCGAGAATCGCTCATGCTGATTCGGCGAAACTTCCGTAATTGCAACAACGATAACGCGCGTCACAATCGGCCCTTTGAGAGCGACATCTTTCGGAAAATTTGCAAAACTTGAAGTGTTTGGCCCGGATACGTTCCACTCGCGCTGAATCAGTCATTTTCTGGGAGGAGGCCTCCATTAGCAGGCGTTAATAGCCGGGAGATGTGCCGCTTTTTGTGCCTGCAGGTCACGTTCGAGATCGGAATGCGTTGATCGATTCATTTAACGCGCCAGGACGTTTCGGAATCTGAGAACTTTTGCGTTTGAGACTCGAATATGCAATTCATTTTATTTTATTAAGGGGCGACGTTAGAGAAATTCGTACTCTCATTCCTTTTGGAGCATTTGAGAGCCCCCATCGCTTCGCTCTGTCTTCAGTCACAATCAATGGGGTGATTCTAAATAGGATGAGTGGGATGCAGCATGGAGTGGCAACTTTTGCGATTTCTTGCAGCCTAACCAAAGACCGTCGTGTACAAAGGGGGCTGGTGCACGTCGAATCTCTCGTGGCCTCAAATGTCCTCACGTTGGCGCGTGGTGTGGAAGTTTTGAGAGTGGAGTGCCAGCTCAGGTGTGACCTCATCATCTGACAGTGGTTCAAAATTACGTGGTGTTGTCCTTTCCCTTTGGGATTGACCCCAAACCGTCACCAATAGCACGTTCTGTTGCTCCAGTGTGATGTTGATTGAAATACCTACCTACCATTAATGCTTCTAAAGTATTGATTCCAAATATATTTTCGAATTTCCTCCACGTGTACTAACCATAAATGCTGGCACATTCAAGCCAAACATTCATTTGATCTTATCTGGAAAAAGGCGGAATGAAATGTTAAACCCACCAAGTGAGTTTCGACGAGATATCTCGCCCATCAAGATCTGACCGAGTTGTAGGCGGCGCAGGTTTGATTCCTGTCAGGTGCATTCCTCCCTGGGTGTATTTCTCTCTTTTGTGTCAGTAAAACTTTCATTGTGTGTGTCTATTACTTGTTATTGTATGTCGTGTTTAGCGCAGCATGGGCAAATATGGCCCTTGCGCCATAAAACCTCAAAACCAATCTGACCAATCAAAAGATCTGACCAATTTTTCTTATGACGAGATACCTCGTCCATCAAGATCTGACCAAATTTGCTAATGACAAGAAACCTCGTCATCAAATTGCCGAGATCCAGATCTGGTCAGTTTTCTGCAAATGACGAAATCAAGATCAGGTCACTTTTGTTAATGGAAAGACGCTTTTTTGAGACAACCACTAGGACGGTTAAGAATACCTACTTGAGGCAAAAAGATTAGTCCTGTTTATAATTTGATCAAAATGCATTGTAAATGACGTCGTGAATCCAAAGTACTTTGTGTTGTATATGTATGCAAATTTCGTTGGTATGAATTAGTTTCTATTTAAAATTTGACTTCGAAAGAGTTTTTTATTGAGAAACCTTTAATTATTTTTGATAGAGCCATCTATCCATCAACGTTTCCAGGTGTCCATCCTTGAAAGGACATTTCTTATATGCTTGGGTATCTCAAACTCACTTTGTTCGATTCCTGTAACTGACCCTGTGTGTATATCTCCCGTCCAAACCAGTAAAACTTTCCTTGAGTGTGTATCTATATTACTTGGTATTGTATGTCTTTTGTCTGACGCATTATGGCCAAATATGGTTCTTGCGCCATAAGAACCTAACCAACCTTCGTCTCATTATCTATCTAAACACTTCTTGAATTGAAACTAGTACTTAACGTTGCCTGTCATGTGCTTAGTGAAACATGGCCAATTATGGCCATGGTTCACTAAGCAATGGTTCACTAAACAATGGTTCATAAGCAATGGTTCACTAAGCAATGGTTCACTAAGCAATGATTCACTAAGCAATGATTCACTAAGCAATGATTCACTAAGCAATGATTCACTAAGCATTGGTTCACTAAGCAATGGTTCACTAAGCAATGGTTCACTAAGCAATGGTTTTTATGGGTCAAGGGTCAATTATGGCCCTTGAGCCATAAAAACCATACCACACAATTCACTCTATGTGTCAGTAAAATCTTTCCTTCAATGATGTCCATTTACTTGACGGAAAAACATTACTTGGCTAGATCTGGTCCTTTCGCCATAAAAACCGACCAACCCCAAACCGACTTTGTAAAGTATAAACCTGTTATAAAAAAGAAATGCATAGTTAAGGTCATGCGTTCACTTCAACCTCATTTCTACTTATTTTTACATCACCTACACCTCCAAATCTATCAATCGTACATTTCTCGCCACCGATCATGAGCTAAAGCGTCGCTCTCGTTTCGTGTTCATCCATCTCCAAAGAAGATGGAAAAGACTGACTTTCTGGAGATTGATCGGAATCTGAGAGAAATATCTATTGTTCGGTGTAATCCGTTAAAAGTTTCAGATAACTTTCCCACATTTCTTTCACACTATCTTCAGAAGAAAAGGTTCATTTTTGAAGAGGGGAAAACGTTGATTTTTATTAATCGTATTGTCCTACAGCTGTATTGGACTGTGCTTCTACTGCAAAGATTCATACTGCCTGTTTTAAGAGATCTGCTCCGGAGACAAAATCTGCCCCTGTCTGTTGCCGCAGAAACGGACGGTATCCCATTTTCCATAGGGGTGCTACAAGAAATGTATTCAAGTTTGTCCCATTGGTGCACTTACTGACGAATTGGAAATATATTTAAGATTTATACTTGTCGCCGAAAGGTTCTTTACATTTCAACTATCACTTTCCGCCGCACGCATTTGCTACAAAAAATTTCTCCTCCCGAGAGTCACTACTACTCAAAATGAACGACTCCAGTTTCTATAGCGACTGCCACCACTGTATCAGGAGCAGTTCTCGATGTAGACAGACAGTTATCAACCATTTGGTAGTAATGTTCGAAACGTGACAGGAGTTGGCATGGTGCGGAAGGGATTTTCAGTGTAAACAAACCACCGGAAGACGAGGATTTTACTTCCGCTTTTCCAACGCTCTTACACATTAGGTTACGGAGTTGTTTTAAAATTTAGCCGAGAGACTTCACTTCCTGATTCGTACAGGAGACACGTTCTACCATAAAAACGCTAGCGCCATCTACATTTAGCTTCACAGAAAAAGTCTCATATCTGTGATAAGTCTTTATCTCAATAAAACATTATTAAATCTGAAGAATTGAAATAGCAACGAAATGTACTCGCCACAAACAAGGAACTAATTTCTTACATCTTGATAATTTAATCATTTACTCCTTTTAATGTGGACAGTGGTTCAAAATCACATGGTGATGTCCTCGATCTTTCCCTTCGGGATCGACCGTAGCCAATAGCCCGGTGTATTGCTCCAGTGTGACGTTAATTAAGTACCTACCTACCTCATTTTAACTACGATTGTGAAACTAACTTGAAAAAGCAAGGTGTACTTGAGGTACACGGAAAGAAACTTAGTTAATCATGGTATTGTGTTAAAAAACATTTATTTTGAAAAACAATTACTTGACTTTGAATGAAATTATAAAACCCTACATACGAGTAGTAGGCGTAGCATATCAATCCGATAACCAGTCCTAAAATGAAAAACTCTCTTGCAGTTCTCTAGCTTTTCTCTACTGTGTAAACGAACTCTTAAAGTGAAGCACATAGGTTAAGCTTCAGACGTCTTTCGAAGAGCTATAGAAAATAACCCATTTTCCCCTGTGCTAACCCATTTCAGCAACAAGTGTAGACGCAGCTTCAAACACGCGCGTTCTAAAAGGTTATACACCATGTCCGTGATAAAGGCGTGTGAGTTTATAAAAGCACAATGCATATAGAAGACCAAAACCCCGACTTTCCGTGTTTTGATACATAAGATCCCTTTTCGTGTGACCAAACTTACAAATACCTCACCGAAAGATCTTTTATTTGGTGTATTGAGTTAAATTTTGCGCGCACAACTTTTTAAAAATCGTCCATTTCTTCTCAACCTCCACCCCTTCCTCGATTGTGTTTTATTCGGTTAACTAAAGGGAAGAGACTTCCTTTTAACTTTCTGTGCCACAAAGGCCCTTCAAAGAAATATCGACCTTCAATCATCCAGTTTTCTCGCAGAAGGAAAATTTAATTTGTTTCCGAAAATAGGAATACTCCCAAATAGGATCTACGGGTTCTCTTTGTAATCAAGCGACGCGGTCCAAGGAGCAAGAGAAAGTTAGGGAAGGTATCTCCCTTTCGAAGTGTCTCTGGCAAAGGAGAAAAAACGCCGCTGATAAAATAGTTATAATCGCTTTTTGTGCAATTGCCCGTCCTTAGGCCCTTAGATAAGAGTGAAGAGATGTAATAGATTGCGATCGTTTCTTTTTCCAAAGACTCACTTACTTTCGACTCATAGAGTAATCAAAGGCGGTATTTAAGGTATTTTTCATTGGCTTATTGAAACGTTAGCGGAATTGCTGTAATTTAGAGCGAAGGTTTCCCCCTAATCTCTAGCTCGTATTTTCCTCTCCTTTATTGCATGTGATATTTCTAAACTTCATTGAGACAAATGGGCGGAGTGGGGATTTCCAACTGCCAGTATTCACAAGATCAAGAAAAAATCAATTGGCTCGCGAGGATTTCTCCTATTTATCACATCCTTGCATCTCGTCTATTATGGAATGATGTTCGGAGGAGAGCTTCATTGCTGGTAATATGAACAAATAGTGATGTAAACTCATCCTTTCCTCCGTTTCATTATTGAATGTAGGTTGGTAGAGTACCTCAATGGTGGTAATATGAACAAATAAAAGATGAGACCACAACCTTTCCTCTCATTGATTTTTGAGTATAGTTCGGTAGAGTACCTCTTTGCTGATAACATGAAACAAATAGTAATTAAATCACATCCTTTCTTTCATTATTGAATGTAAGTTAGTAGAGTGCCTCATTGCTGGTAATATGAATAGTGATGAAAAAACCACATCCTTCCTTCTCGTTCATTTTTGAACATAGGTTGAGTGCCTCATTGCTGATAATAGGAGCAAATTGTTATGCTATTACATCTTTGCCTTCTTTATTTTTAAACGTAGGATGGTAGCTACAGGTATTATCAGCTTCATTGCTGATAATATGAACAAATAGTGAAGAAACCACATCCTTTACTCATTCATTTTTTTGGCATAAATCGGTAGAATGCCTCTTTGCTGATAATATGAACAAATAGTTATTAAATCACACACTTTCCTCGTTCATTTTCAAAAGTAGGCTGGTAGAGTGCTTCATTGCTGGTAATATGAACAAATAGTGATTGAAACCACATCCTTTCCTCTATTTCATTATTGAATGCAGGTTGGTAGAGTGCCTCATTACTGTTAATATCAACAGATAGTGATAAAACGAGCATCCTTGTCTCGTTCATTTTTGAACGTAGGTTGGTAGAATATTCATTGTTATTAATGTGAATAAATAGTAATTAAATCACATCCTTTCTTTCATTATTGAATGTAGGTTGGTAGAGTGCCTTATTGCTGGTAATATGACCAAGTTGTTATGAAACCACATGCTTTCCTCTAGTTCATTGTTGAATGTAGATTGGTAGAGTGCTTCATTGCTGATAATATGAACAAATAGGGATGAAACCACCTCAGTTCCCTCTGTTTCATTATTGAATGTATGTTGGTAGAGTGCCTCATTGCTGGTAGTATGATCGATCAAACAGATATGAAATAGATCCTTTCCTCTTATTCATTTTTCAACATAGGTCGTTAGAGTGTCTCATTGCTGATTATACGAGCAAATAGTTATTAAATCACATCCTTACCTCGTTGACTTTTGAACTTAGGTTGGTAGAGTGCTCCATTGCCGATAAAATAAGCAAATAGTGATGAAACCACATCCTTGCATCTCGTCCATTATTTGAATGTTGGTAGAGTGCTTCATTGCTTGTAATGTGAACAAATTGTTATAAAACCATATCCTTACGTTTCGCTCGGATCTTTCCCTTCGGGGGTTGATCCCGGACCACCGCCAATAGCCCATTGTGTTGCTCCAATGCGACCTTAATTAAGATACCTACCTACATACCTACCTTGCGTTTCGCCCATTATTGAATATAGGTTGTTTCAGTAACTTACTGCTGATAATATGAACGAGTAGTAAAGAACTGAGCTTTCTATGGGTTGTCCCATTTTGAGAATATCAAGGGCTTGCTTTTGTTGATATGTTTAGAAAAAGGTAATATAAGATCACCTCTAACTAACCGAAAGACTGTAGTGGAGTGAAAAGAAAAGGTGACTTCCTGCTTGTTCTCGAGGCAGGGTGGATGTGTTGTACCCTGCACCGTTATGTTATTCTTACGCTTTTTGTTGTAAATATTAATTGTGCCTTATTTGTAATTATTACTTTTGTTTCGATATTTTATATACTGGCGTCATAAAAAGAGTTCTTCAGGACGAACATGTTTATTTTTATAGTAGACCAGGACATTATAAGTCAAGACAGTTAATTTTTACAACAAAAACGAATAACATAATGGACAACACATCCACCCTGCCTCGAACACAAACAGGAAGTCACCTTTTCTGCCCACACCCCACTGCAGTCTTTCGGTTACAGTTAGAGATGGTGATCCCACACAACCCTGTCCAAACATATTAACAAAAGAAAGAAGTCCCTGATGTGTTTGTTCACACAATGTGACACTCCAACGATCTCAATTCTTCACTACTTATTCATATTACCAGAAATAAGGCATTGAAGCAACCTATATTCAATAATGAACGAGTTGCAAGGATGTGGTTTCATCACTATTTATTCATGTTACCAGCAATGAGGTACTCTGCCAGCATTCAATAATGTGACTTCACAGGTAGGTAAACTAAAAACTCGTTTATAGTTTTACACCATTTTACTTTGTTTTTTCAATAAAATTTCATGCGTTTATATTTCCCAGATGTATGAAGAATTTTATGAATAATGTGTTTCTTTCCGATGCGAGAAGGTTAAGTTCAAGGAATAAGGAAATTATAATTTAGTTTGAAATGTCTTAGCTACTACAAAAAAGCTGGTCGTGAGATTTGGCAGTTTATTGGTTTATTGGAGTTACACACGATTCTTAAAAAGAGCTGTCGGGGGCCCAAAGGGGGCTGCTGCACGTCAAATATGTCGTGGCCTCAAATGTCCTCACGTTGGCGTGGTATGGAAGTTTGGGTGCCAGCTCAGGTGTGACCTCGTCATCTGACCGTGGTTCAAAATTACGTGATGCTGTCCTTCGAGTTGATCCCGGACCGTCTCCAATAGCCCATTGTATTGCTCCAATGCGACGTTAACAAAACACCTACCTACCTATCTTAAAAAGAGATCTGATTAAAAAACTTTTCGGTAGTAGGTCCAAGTCTCATTAGCCCTCATGTAGAAGAAAGCGTCTTGAGGGTTATAGATCGTAGAGTGACGAACCAAACTAATTGTCCATGGTGTAGCAAAAGATAACCGTAGAACGGCAAACAATACTCAAATTGCTTCGTGCTTTTAGTTTAGTTTGTCGTCTTACTGTCATCCTTTGGACACATAGACCTACTCGTACTTTCGTACAACATTAATCGCATTTTCTAATGAAGTAGTTTATTTGTGTTACCAGTCTACATTTTAAAAACAGTACTCGCTCCAGATATTGAAGCTAAATCAAGTGTTAACAAATCCGTATTGTTTGACTTCGCTGCATACGCAACTATTCGAGTAATTCTAATTGGTAATTGCATTCGCTAAAACGCGAACTCCGCGTTGCGTTCACAACTCCGTAATCTTTGAATGAAACTCCTACTTAAACACGGCCACGCTCGATGCTCTTGTTTCGATGTTTAACATGCTCTGGAATTCAACGAACCAACATTTCCAGCAGTTAATTGCTCCGTGTTCAAGGTCGTGAATAAAATTCATGATACATCTGTTCAAGCGATAAGCAGCGTTCAAGATGAATCGATATGTTAAGTAACGAGATACTGAGAAATATATTTTAAGGAAAGCATTTTAGATTTCACTTTTCAACAATAGAATGTCAAAATGATGGAGAAGAGTAAATAATATCCGTTTAGTACAAGGGGTCGCCGAACTTCTTTGACCTTCAAACCTTTCAAGAGTTTTTTACTTTTTAGACTCCCTCTATTTTGTTATTACGTAATTATATTAGGACAGGCATAAAAGAAGCTTATGTGAGTTTTTAGATTGTTTATTTTATAGTCAGTGTTTATTGTATGTATAATACAGTATATATTATTATATCGGCTTAACGCCAAAGGGATACGTTTTTTGTGTTTGACATCCTTCTTAACGTGACATTGGATAGGAAGGATAAATATATAAAATTTAACTTAGATAACAAATAACACTAATATAATCTTGGATATATATTTAGAAAATAAGACTTTTATAAACTTTGTAAACAAGTTACTAGCAATCTCAATGTGAAGGGTGTGTTTAGTGACAAGATTAGCAATGTTGGGTTCAAAATGAGTAAGTTTCAGCCTTAAATCGCAACGGAATTCTATATCTAGCTTATTTCATTGCAAAATCATGGCAAATCATTGGTAAATGTCGCAACCTGACCAGACTTTTTGCTGAGAAGCCTTTCGGAGTTGATCCTACACCGTCGCCAGTGGACTGTGTTTATATTTTCGGCGCCGGCGAGGCGCACAAATCTGTTGTGGTTCGAGATGTATACGTTCTTTGGGAGGCTAAGGCAGACGCTTGTATGATCGGTTCAAGTGTAGAACATTAAAAACTTTTGAGAACTGTCTGCTTTTTCGTTTGACATGTCGGAAGCCATGTATATAAGTTTCTACTATTAAATTATTTTTGATATAATTTAGCTGTACTTGATTCTCTCCAAAAAGTAACTATAGGAAACAAATTCCGAGATTAAGAAACAGATAAAATATACTGGTATTTTTTTAGCGTTGACGATCTGCTATAATAAATACGTCACTTTGGCCTACTTGATTGGCTTCCGTAGCTATTTTCATGACCTTGCTCCATCTTACAGGTCCCATTCCTATATCACTGCTCCAATGATTCACGCTTAATTACGTTAGCATTCAGGATGGAGTTAATCCAAATTAACCGAATTTGATATTACCGTACAATGATTCTATCGACCCCTGGGGGTCGATATCGAACACTTTGGTTTAGTACCTAGTTTTGTTTGTGAGTGCTTCAGAACGTTACTGGTACATCCTCACAATCTTAGCTTTATTATTAGAGCCAAACTCTCCGTTTTATACCATTTTTAATTACGAAACAATTTGCGAAACACGGATGACCCTCTGTATTTTGATTTACAGAAAAACCCTCTCGTAAATCGCCTAGTAATCGTCATACTAAGAACGATTTTAACTGACACACAAAAACTTATGGAATGGTTGGGTGGGTTTTTCGTTTGTTTTTTGGCTCAAGGGCCAAGTCAGGTTAAGTTTCGCCAAACATCGCTTTTTGGCGAGTAAATGTCCACACGCACAATGTAGATAGGTAGTTAATTAAAGTCCCACTGGATCCTCACAGCGGACTATTAGCGACGGTCCGCGATCCATCAAAAAGGGAAAGAACCGAGGACAACACCTCATCAGTTTGACCCACCGTCAGATGACGAGGTCGCACCTGAGCTGTCACCCTACTTTCCAAACTTCCACGCCAACGTAAGGACATTTGAGGTCACGGCAGATTTAACGTGCACCAGCTCCCACGTGCACGACGGTTTTGGACTGGACCTAGTTTCGAACTTGGAACCCTCCGGTTGCTAATCTGTTACTCTTCCAACTGGGCTACCGCTGGCCCCCTCACACGTAAAAGTATTTTATCCATACAGAAGACTTAAATAAACCCTGTTACAGGAATTAGTAGGGACAGGTAGTTACAGTAATCGAACCTGCTCTGCCTAGAGTTCGCAGGCTGGTAGTGGGTTGACCAGCTGCGCGAACAATTGGATCTGTATGTGATAGAAGCGTTTTACAGCATGTTATATATTTTCATACTAATGAAAGCTTAAAACTCATTTGGATCTTAAAATACGATTTTTAAGTTGTACCACTATTGTCGCCTTTGAGCAATATATATTCCATAAATAAAATGTATACGATTTAAAACTATGAAATATTTACATGAAAAATCATATAAAAGATGAAAAACAATAAGTAAAACAAAATACAATCAATAAGTTTAAAATATAAAAAGGGGAAACACCGGACGCAGCAGCTTACAAATGTGGAGGATCCAAGGACAGTTAGTCTGCGGGTCGTTCGCCATCTCTCCAGCCACCAACACATAGGATCTTATCATAGATAAAGAGGTGGTATTCTTTAAGATCCCAGACAGCCAGGCAAGTTTATTCTCATCTGCCGGCTCCCTAATATGATATCTAGATGTGTGGGGGCAGCTGAAGAGGTAAAGATCGGCGTCACCCAACGTCCCACAAGTGCAGAGGTCAGAATCTTTTAAATGAAAACGATGTAGATACGCCATGAACGGGCAATAGCCGGTCAAAAACCATATCAGAAATCGGTCCGTGACGAGGGAACCAGAACTGATCCTCGGCATGAATTTCTTCAGCCGGAGACCAGATTCTGAGTTATTATGGTGCTCCTGCCAGTTTACAATAACAAACTCTTTTAATTTCCTCTTAACCTATGAAAGAGGGACAGGAACACTTATTCCCTCGCCACAGCTAGCAGCCAGCTTGACATGGTGATCTGCCAGCTCGTTTCCGGTAATTCCCACATGGGCCTGAACCTAGTCCAGGCCAAAGAGGTTAGTATGTTCGGCAATTTTAATTTTGATTTTATTTATGTAAGAGGACCTAAATGAATGGAGATTTTAAAGCCTGGATAGAGCTCAAGGCTGTCACTGTAAATATTTATAGTCTTTTGTTCGTCTATTGCGAATAGAATTGCTTTGTAGATGGCCGTCAACTCCTCCTGAAAGACGGAGTTGTGGCCACCTAATTTGTATTTCATTAGTTTATGCAGTTTGCTGTTTTGTAAGATGCACACCGAGGCCCCGACATTGCCATCAATGCTAGAGCTATCGGTGTATACCTCATAATCAGGATTTGGTAATTGCGATTTAAAATCTATAATCAAAGAATTTACTGGCATACTTATTGTAACACAATTGTAATCAAGAGAAATATGTGACAGATTGAGCAAGGGGTCGGGCTGCCGTCTTTTGATAATTTTGAATTTAGAATACAATGAATCCAGGATCACGTGGAGTGTGGGGATCCCGCATAGGGCATTAAGGGAATCGGTAGGGGAGGTCCTATAAGCTCCAGTTATACGTAGCAGGAACGGTCTTTGGATAGTCTGGAGTCTCTTTTTCTGTTCCTTTTTAAGGTTGCCTCCCCAAACGCCGGCTCCATAAGTAATGATCTTTTCGATCACAGACAGATACCAAACTTTTCGGAGCCGGCTGCCGACTCTCCAGCCCCCTCCTCTCACCCTGCCAAGAGATCCCCCAATCGTCAAACATCTTGATCTTAGAGAGAGAATTTGCTCACTCCACGTGAAGCCCGTTGTCAAAAATAATACCTAAATATTTCAGATTGGTGACAATTCTTATGCTATTAGTATTTATTTTAAAAATGCGATTATGGGAAAGTTTACTGTTTTGGGGCCAAAATTATTGACTGACACTTGTCGATGGAAAGTATAAGCTTAAGTTGTAAGAGGACTTGGGATGGTAGATGCCAATGCTTGATTTGTGTTTCTCTCCAGGTACCTTCGCGTATTCCCTGACGTTATCAACACCAGGTCGTCCGCAAAGGCCTGGAGGAAAATTCCATCAGAATTCAAACTTAAAATATATGTTCCACAGGGTTGGTGCGAGCACCAAACCCTGTGGACAACCCCTGGTTATTGTACGGTGTATAAGATGGCCATTGTTATTGTAGGTAATTGTTCTTTCGGTTAAGTAACTAAATATAAATTGAATCATGTTGGACGGAGCATCAATTTCGTAGAGTTTCCAGCAACAAGTGCCAGTCCATGTTGTCAAAGGCGGCTTTTATATCTAGTGTTGTTAGGGCAGAATGGCGGGATCCACGAAAATAATTTAGTTTATTGCGAACAGAGAACAATGCCTCCTCGCAGGAACGCTGCTCCCTGAAACCATACTGTAAATTGTTAAGTATATGATGAGAGTGAAGCAAGGAATTCAACTTCCTGACAAATACTCTCTCAATTATTTTTCCTATTGTATATAGTAGGCAGATGGGACTATAGGAGCCACAGGAGGGGGGGTCCCTCCCTGGTTTAAGCAGGAAGCGAGCACTGAGGCACCTAGGAAAGTGGGCAAACTGTAGGCAGTATCTAATCGGGTGTAATAAAATGTCGGGATGATTCTTAAAAATATGCTTCCATAATTTATAATGAATGTGGTCCGGCCCCGGGGCTTTCCCGTCCTTGAGACTGGAGAGGGCAAGCTCAAGTTCTTTGAAAGTAACTGAAAAATCTTTATCGTTTATAACTGCAAAATTAAAAGATAATGGTATATTATTGTCTTGTCGAAATAAGTAATCCATACACAGGTTTATTTTTTGGTTGTAATTTAAATTTGGATGATCAGGGAAAAATAATTCAGGGCTATTATTGTTTCTTAATTTATTAAAAGTGAACTTGAAAAGTGAGCCAAATTTGGAATAATAATTGGTGCAATACCCCCTCCAGGCCGCACTTTTGGCGTCGATATATATTCCAGATTCCAGATCCGCGTCCTCCCAACTCACCTGGAGGTTTAGAGCAATTATCGATATATGTTGAAATTATTTTCCACTGTATATATCGTGATTCAAAATTATGTGGTGTCGTTGGATCTTTGCCTTCGGGTTTGATCCCGGACCGTCGCCCGTGTGTTGCTCCAGTGTGACGTTGATTAAAATACCTACCTAAACACTATATAATTTTATGACAGGCTGTAATATTCGTTTCATGTTCTACGCTTCATTCCTATAAGAAATGCAATCGAAACTATACCTCAAAGGATTGAGACGATTCAGGAATTATTATAGGTGTTAGAAAAATTTACATATCTACCGACCTTATTAAATTTAAATTCCCGTTTACTGGAAATAAACTTATTATTCCACACATCTAGATGTACGAGCTTTGTAAATCATTCGTTTTAAAGAAATATTTCGCAGCACAAATTCTGTTTTGATGTGGTAAATTGTAAGTCTTGTTACCCACTAATTAGGAGACATATACTTAAGTAACTAACTTCTACTCTCATTCTATCTTAAAGCAATATGCGCATTGACTGCCAACCCGTTGTTTATAAAACACATCAGTCTATCCATTCCTACAATTTCGAAATGTACGAAGCGTTAATTCTCTCTTAATTTCATCGAATGAGCCGCTTCAAAAATCCCAACAAAAGAAGCGTAAACGGGAGCTTCCAGTTTTTTCCCGGAAAATTCCAACCCGCCTTTTCGAATCGATCCAGACACCGAAGTCGACTTCTCCGAAAACAATAATTTACTCAGAGCTCTAATTAAAAAGCTGCTTGGTTGGAAGGATGTTTTGAGTAGAAAAATGGCGGGATTCACACAATAGCTCCAGAAGTGCGCTGCGCCATTTTTAAGGACCAGTATATCGCGGATTTTTACTCTCACGGATTCATCGCGTGTGTTTTAATTGTTATGCTAATTTCGGACCAAAAGAGATCCATTACTGTCTACATCGCTGATTCCGAAAGGGGAGGCTTCAACTTTTTCCCGATTATTTCCAGTTCTTTCGACTGTGTGGCATTGTGTCGGGAACGCTTGTTTGGAGCTTTACGAATATTAAAAGTTTTGGCTTTAATGCCATCTAATCCTATTCCCGCAAATGCTCCTTGCTCTTCACGCAACTGAAAGATGTTTGCTCGAACGGAGAGTTAATCCCTCTAAACTGGGGTGGGATTCTTCAATATTTTCTTGAAAATGGCTCGTGAAGTTCGTTGCTGAAAAAACTCTTGCCTTCCTTCGAGCTCCATTAGAAGGAGCTTCGATTCAGACTGAAACGCTTCGAAAGAAATGAAATTGTTTGAATTTCGGTGTGGAATAATCAGAATTAATGAGATTCTCACATTCGTTCTATTGTGTAAGATTCGTTACTAAAAACTCATTGTGAATAGCCCCTATGCTTAATTTCAGGGTATATTGATAAAGATTCTATTTGAAAATCGTGTATCAGAATTCTTTTAAGTGGTTCGAAATAAGCGTCACTGGTATTAAATTTTCAGAAAGTCATTATTTTACATAATATGACTGATGTAAAAATAATATAAATCCTATTATTTTTATATGGTTTACTGAACATAGCCAACTCGAGACTTTAATTTCATATGTTAATATAATACACACACACACACAACCATAAAATATGCAAATCCCTCGCTAGACCAAAGGAACTCTGAAGCATATATTAGATTGAAAAACATGAAAATACATTTTATAAATATTCGACTGAATACTGTTAGTTTTGCTCAAATAGATCCATTACAAGAGATGAAGTTTTCTGAAGATATCCAAGTGATTGGTCTTCGTTCTCGGTCAGAAAACAATTCCTGAAAATTGCTGAACAGTCATTACTCTACTTTTATTCTTAACTGTCTCAGTCTCATCCTAACTGTCTCATCCTAACTGTCTCACCCTCAGTCGCATCCTAACGGTCTCATCCTAACTGTCTCATCTTCAATCTCATCCTAGTTGTCTTATCTTCAGTCTCCTCCTAACTTTGTCGTCTGTCGTCCTATAAGAGTAGACCTATCTGTTTTGAGATCAATATCTATTTCTTCTTTAAATGTAGATCAATCTGTTTTATCGGAGATCTATCTCGGTCCTATAAAAGTAGATCTACCTCTGCCCTACAAAAGTAAATCTGTCTTTGTCATCTGTCGTCATATAAAAGTAGGCCTACACTGCTGGCCACCGTAAATGCAACACCCTGAAGGAAGCATGCAAATAATATGAAATTTACAACATGCATTAGCGGAGGTGAGATATGCAAATGATTAGAATTTCAGCGCAGACGCACATCACGCGCGCCTGTGGCGCCACTTCAAAGCGCTATTTAAGGCTTGGAGATTTCGACGATTTCAAGTACGGCAATTGTGTTTTTCTTGTGGTTTTTTCAAAAAAACGATCAATTATGCCTCGTAGAAAACAGCGATCATCTTTTGATCAAGTATCCGAGTTCAACAGAGGAAGGATAGTGGCCTACCGAGATTGTGGATTATCTTTCAGGGAAATCGGTAGTCGTGTTGAACGAAACCAAACAACTGTAATGCGGATATGTGATCGTTGGATGCAGGAGGGTACGACGGACCGACGTGTTCGATCGCATCCACCTCAGTGCACCACTTCACGTGATGGCAGGCATATTGTGCGTATGGCAGTGACGGATCACTCAGCCACATCACGAACCATAGCACAGCACATTCAGTCTGTACCGCATCATCCAGTGTCTGCGCGTACCATTCGACGCCGTTTACAGCAGAGTGGTCTGTCCGCAAGACGTCCATTGCTTCGTCTACCCTTGACGCAGAACCACAGACGTTTCCGCCGCCAATGGTGCGATGAAAGAAGGATGTGGACGGCAGAATGGAATGAAATTGTCTTTACTGACGAGTCACGCTTCTGTCTGCAACACCACGATGGTCGGATTCGAGTCTGGAGACACCGTGGAGAGAGGATGCTGAACAGCTGCGTTATGCACCGCCACACTGGTCCTGCACCGGGTATTATGGTATGGGGCGGTATTGGATATCACTCTCGCACTCCTCTAGTACGCATTGCCGGTACTTTAAACAGCCAGCGCTACATCTCCGAGGTGTTGGAGCCAGTTGTCCTTCCTTACCTTCAGGGCTTGCCCACAGCCATATTTCAACAGGATAATGCGCGACCACACGTGGCACGCATTGTCCAAGGGTTCTTCGTCAATCGCCAGATTGAATTGCTTCCCTGGCCAGCTCGCTCTCCGGATCTTTCGCCGATAGAAAACATGTGGTCCATGGTTGCTCAACGATTGACCCAGAATACATCCCCAGCTGCCACACCAGATCAACTTTGGCAACGTGTGGAAGCTGCTTGGTCTGCTGTACCCCAAGAACACATCCAAAGTCTCTTTGAATCAATGCCGAGGCGTGTGGCAGCGGTGATCTCCAACAATGGCGGCTACTCTGGCTACTGATTTTGGCAGGAACCACATTTCACAGAAGTCTATAAATTTAATCATTTGATACTAGGTAAACATGTTATCTACAAAATAAATTTTGTTGTGATATCTCTTGTCTTTATTGGTGTTGCAATTTGGGTGACCAGCAGTGTATTATCATAATTATCTCATTCTAATTGCCTCGTCCTCAGTCTCATCCTAACTGTCTCATCTTCAGCCTCATCCTCTCTTTCTCATCTTGTCTCATCTTCAGTCTCATCCTAACTTTGTCGTCTGTCGTCCGATAAGAGTAGTCCTATCTGTTTTGAGATCTATATCTATTTCTTCTTTAAATGTAGATCAATCTGTTTTATAAGATATCTATCTCGGTCCTATAACAGTAGATATATATCTGTCCTACAAAAGTAAATCTGTCTTTGTCATCTGTCGTCATATAAAAGTAGGCCTATTATCATAATTATCTCATTCTAATTGCCTCGTCCTCAGTCTCATCCTAACTGTCTCATCTTCAGCCTCATCCTCTCTTTCTCATCCTCTCTTTCTCATCCTGTCTTTCTCATCTTGTATCATCTTCAGTCTCATCCTAACTTTGTCGTCTGTCGTCCGATAAGAGTAGACCTATCTGTTTTGAGATCTATATCTATTTCTTCTTTAAATGTAGATCAATCTGTTTTATAAAGATATCTATCTCGGTCCTATAAAAGTAGATATATATCTGTCCTACAAAAGTAAATCTGTCTTTGTCATCTGTCGTCATAAAAGTAGGCCTATTATCATAATTATCTCATTCTAATTGCCTCGTCCTCAGTCTCATCATAACTGTCTCATCTTCAGCCTCATCCTCTCTTTCTCATCCTGTCTTTCTCATCTTGTCTCATCTTCAGTCTCATCCTAACTTTGTCGTCTGTCGTCCGATAAGAGTAGACCTATCTGTTTTGAGATCTATATCTATTTCTTCTTTAAATGTAGATCAATCTGTTTTATCAGAGATCTATCTCGGTCCTATAAAAGTAGATCTACCTCTGCCCTACAAAAGTAAATCTGTCTTTGTCATCTCTGTCGTCATATAAAAGTAGGCCTATTATCATAATTATCTCATTCTAATTGCCTCGTCCTCAGTCTCATCCTAACTGTCTCATCTAGATAAAGATCTGACTAGTTTTTTCTAATGACATGAGATCTTGTTAGACGAAATATCACGTCCATCAAGATCTATTCAGTTTCACAAATGACCCAATATCGCGTCGAGACAACCACCAGGAGGGTTAAAAGTAAGCACCGAAAATAATATATTTTGCAGCGTTAGCAATTTAAGTTGAGGGATTGTGGTGGAGGAATAAATTTTATAACGGTTACATTCAATCTTCATTTTTATAAAACTTAAGTTGAAGGTTACCAAAACATTAGCTCCCTCTATTGCTTTACAGAAAAGCCCTACCATCGCGGATATCATACCCGAATGTAAGATTGGAATGAAATCGAAGAAACGTCGTGTCCTGAACGGATTCTTCCGCTTCTTTTCCTATAGAAGTGATTAAAAATATCTGCAGAGCCCGTCTCTTCCCTCCTTCGTTGAGTGGGGAAACGTTTTACAAAAGCTCCTTTCAAAACGTCGCAAACAATTTAAGAAACGATTTCCAAGGAGGGGAGAGGAAACCGCCGACGGTGCAGACTGCCAGTCCCAACGGTCGGACAGATCTCATAATTTCATTTCTGGGCAACGGCGCTTTGCTTTGCTTCCTCTGTCACTCATAGAGCGAAAACAAGCGAAGCGGCGGCTGCGAGGGGAGACGAAAGGTGCATTTCCTTCTTGTCTTCTCTCGCTGGAAATAAAAACGAGTTCGTTTCTTGTTGTTTCAGCTAAATAAATGACGCGATGCAGCCGGAGGAGCAACGTCAGGGAGAGCTTCGCTTCTTTGGAGCGTGTACCTGGTTTGGAATTGGATTAAGTACTTTGAATCTGTCGTAATCTAGGGCGGTGGTAGACCATTTGGAAGAGCAACCGGAGTGGTGCGAATTCGAAACTCGGTCCAGCCAAAGACCGTCGTGTATGCGGGCGCTAGTGCATGTTAAATCAAATCTATCGTGGTCTCAAATGTCCTCACTTTGGCGTGGTGTGGAAGTTTGGAGAGTGGGTTGCCAGCTCAGGTGTTGTTCTCGTCATCTGACCATGGTTCAAAATGACGCGACGTCCATTTTTCAGACCCTCACCTCTTCAGCTCACCAAACGGTGTAGAGCTGTTTTGCGAAGAGGTGGGAAGGACTTCCAGCACCAAAGGGTCCCAAGGGACCCAACCCGTCACACAAGGAAAGCCCAGCCGCCTACCTATCTGTGGGCACGTGCGGCTTTTATTTGAATTTGAATATATACATTGGAAAACACATTTGAATACATTAGAGAATCAGAACAACAGTAGATACATACACTGGAAAACACATTTGAATACATCAGAGAGAGAATCAGAACCTCAGAACAACATTAGATAAGAATAAGGATAAAATCCGTAGACAGAATTTTGATATGCACAAAACATTGGGCAAACATGAACACAATTACAGTACAATTAAATATATTAGATCAATAAAGAGAGGTAAAAAGAGTAAGAAAAAGAAAAGTTTTTAGTAAATAAAGGAGAATATAATGTAGGTAATTTTGAATTTGAATAGGAGGCAAGAATATGTATTTAGTTCTAAAGAAGGGTGACAGAGAGAAAAAAAGACAGAAGATTTTAATTTTAATTTCGGAATGGTTCCTGAACCGTCACCAATAGTCGTCGCTCCAGTGCGACGTTAATTATCTAACTACCGCCGTAGAACCGACTTCTCGCGACTCATTAACCCTCCTGGTGGTTGTCTCGAAGAGGTGTCTCGTCGTTAGCAATAGAATTCACTAGATCATCTTGATGGACGAGATATCTCGTCATTAGAAGAAAACTGGCCAGATCTGGATCTCGTCATCATCAATATATCGGCAATATCCTGTTGACGAGATATCTCGTCATGAACAAAATTGGCTTTGCTCTCTGCGCTTGCAACCTGTGAGTTATTAGCGTACCGGTTAGATTCCTGTAACTTACCTTAAATGTATTTCTCTCTTCTGTGTCAGTAAAGCATTTCATATGTGTGTATGACAATTACTTGGCGTTGTCTTGTGTTTGGCGCATCTTGGTTAAGTATAGCCATTATTGCGTCATAAAAACCCAATCAACCAAACATATTTTTCAGGACCCATCAAAATTCGACTTGAGACTCACTCGTTCAATTCTATAAATGATAAGTCCTATGAAAGTAGATCAATCTCTTTTATAAGGAATCTATCTGTCCTATAAAAGTAAGCCTTCCTTTGTCGTCTGTCGTCCTATAAAAGTAGACCTATTTTGAGATCTATATCTAGATCTCAAAATATCATCTTTAAATGTAGATCAATCTGTTTGATAAGATATCTATTTCGGTCCTATAAAGTAGATCTACCTCTGTCCTACAAAAGTAGATCTACCTCTGTCCTACAAAAGTAAATCTGTCTTTGTCGTCTATCGTCGTATAAAAATAAACCTATCTCCGTTTTATAAGAGATCTATATCTCCTTTAAATGCAGATCAATCTCTGTTTATAAGAGATCTATCTCGGTCCTGTAAAAGTATGTCTATCTGTTCTGTAAGAGATAGAAGTAAAAAGTAACAAAAAAGTACATTATAAAATAGTTTCTTGACCAATAATTTGTTTTCTGATAGCCATAGGTTTAGAACAATCGTCGTGTCAAATTACAGAAATATGGAAACGTCACCGCTGTTTTTAGATTAACCGTGATAATAAGGAGATTGAGTTGCGTTTCAAAACAAGTAATTCGACGAAATCGATACCTGATCTTTCACTTTACAAACATGTTCTTTGCCATCGGTCTGTTCAGAGCTCATCTTCCCCACACACAAAATGGCGTTTAATTCGAAAGTTGCAGATCGCGCTGTTCATTTGCATTTTCCAGAGACTCGCCAGACCCATATTTAAAAACGATTATCGATAAGTTACTTTTGTTTGTGGCTCGCAATACTTGAAAATGCGTTATTATAATGCGAGTATTGCGTGTTTGCTCTTTCGGAGGTTCTGCGATTCCTTTTGATTACACAGAAACGGTGCAGCCAATGGATGTTTCTTTTTGATACAAACTAATCCAGAGAGCTTTCATTAATCTGCATCCATTAAGCAATTCATTACTTTTTGTTTGGTTGTGCTCATCCGTTGGATTTTCTTCCAATCGGAGCAACTAGTTCAAACAGAATTTAGATGCAAACTATTTTATTTCTAAATCTCTGGTTGTTTCTAGATGAGGTAGATGGTATTGAATTTACAATAATGAGGGTATGAAGATTTGCTTTTGTTAAAAAAGTCGTCGCGATGAGTTATTTGTAATTTTTATAAATTTTACTACAAATACATTTAAATCTTCTCGATTTATTTTATAAAATACTAGCAGAATTACCCGGCTTTGCTCGGGTTGAATTGGTTAAATGGTGCTTGAAAAGTTATCAGACTAATCAACTTGATTTCATAGAAAAATGCAAGCATCATTTAAGTGCGCGGAAAATAATTTTTTAACTTTTTCATAGCATAGCTTCTGCAATTTACTTCGAACGCAAATATGTTTACATGATACGTCCATTCATATAATCCATTTCATATTCATCGCCCTCCTTCTGAAAGACAAAATACAAAACTTTATGATAAGGCGACTACTACAGAAATCAATTTTGAGTTTTGGAGTGATTACAAATGCCCCGTAAGTTCATTTCCCGTAAAAATAACGAAAGTCTTGCACTCAGGGGTTATATCGATATTTTTTGACTTGTGACTCTTGCATCATGGATGTTTTTCAATTTCATCATCGTTATGAGATGATGGCAAATTAGAATTTTACGGTATTTGTGATTAATTTATTTTGAAGCAAACAGATTTCTTTCTTGAAAATTCCATCCAGTGGTACTTGGAGCAACGGAGCTTGTTTAAATATAAATGTCATCAGTGTAGACAGCAAACTCAATCGATTACAAATCTTCAAAAAACAGAAGGTTGATTTTACAGCTTTCAACGAATTTTTCGCAGGTATCTAAGTTGTATAAGAACAGCTTCAACTTGTAAAGTAAACAACTGAAGCCTTATGTAACTTAAGACAAAAAAATCAATTTTTCAAGTCCTAGTTCAAATACTTCCTAACTGATATTATTGAAAGATCCGCAGTCTTATTTGTAAATGGCTATACTCCAACAGACACTCAGATTTAAATCGAATCCTTATGGCACTTTTTTCAATTCAGAGATTCCGTTTCGAAATGGAAACCACTTACCTATTTAGAATGATAGATATAGTTATTTGATTATGGTTCAGCTTTCAATAATACCCATGAAACATGATAAATAGATGTAAATTTAATTTATTTTAATCGTCTCTGTCAAAATTTAGAAACATCTTTGAACTACAACGTATGGCTACCCGTTTTAATTTAATGTAACATATCTTGTTTTAAAATGATTTTATTTTAACTTTATACCGGACATTTTAAAATAAGAAGTTACCTTATTTTAAAAGTTTTTGTTTTGTATGTTTTGTTTAATTTATGAAACATAATTCTTGAAACCATTTTCAACCAAAGACTTAAGGAAAGTTGGTCGAAATATACAGATATCACCAAGAAACTACCCATGTTTAGTGATATTTTGCAGAAAATAAAAATAATTCATTAAAATCTAACTCCCAAATAAAATATTTACAATATATAAAACATTGGAACACATAAATACGAACATAAGAGAAATTCCGGTCATTGAAAAAATGTAGAATTCTGAAAATATGTAAAACAATGGAACACAGATAAATGCAAAAAGAAATGAAATTCCGGCCATTGATAAAATGAAGAATTCTAAAAAACGAATAAATGTAAAACACTAGGACACATAAATACAAACAGGAATGAAATTCCGGTCATTGGAGATATGAGCAAGCCCGTGTCGAATTTCAACTTCCTTAATATATTCAAATATAGAGCAATTCGAAAAATAATTCATTACAATTTAACTCCTAAATAATATACCTACACTAAGTAAAATACTGGATCACATAAATACAAACAAAAATTAAATTCTGGTCATTGAAAACTGCAGAATTCTGAAAAAAGAAAGATCTGAGCAAGCGTGTTGAATTTTGTTTTCCTGAGTATATTCGGAAATAAAGCAATGTGAAAAAAGACGCTTGAATAATATTTATAAAGACAATAATGATTTATTTACAAAAGAACTCATATTTATAGTACTTGAAAATGCTCAAATATCACAGCTACATTTCGCTGTCTTTACTCAAATACACAGTTCTAAATCAAATTTATAAAGTAAAACATTAATTCTGGTGCTGCCAGATATCGAGTAGCAAAATTACGCTTTTATGATCAGGGAGTTTTTCGTTTGGGCTTTTCGTGTTCCATTACAAAATGTAAGTTGTGTAAAATTGAGTATTTTAAGCATCCACATTTCATCAATCAAATATTCATAACTTATTTATATTATGGAAAGGAATAAAAAATCAGTTCAAACATAATTAGAATTTTATTTATAAAAATTGTTTTTTGAGCAATACTGGTAAAACAATTTGATTGCAAAATTTGATTTTCAATCAATACTGGTAAAACAAACTGAGTTGCATACCTTAATCGTTTTATGCTCAATGTTATTCTATGACAATTTCGAATTGTTTTTAGCCCCCTCTGCACTTAGGTTAAAGAGAGCGACGGTTAATATGTAGCCTACGTTAACTGGCAGGGTTCTAAAGTACAAGTTTACCAAATTTGATGTGGATTGGTCAAACGGTGTAGATTTGTATAGAGAACAGAAAAACACAGATGCAAAATCTGCTTTATATACGTAGACTTGGAGAATGAATAGGAAACTTTAATTTTCTCCAGTTGAGAATTTTGATCTCCAGCGTTCACATTCGGGATTATTGTTGTGTGTATTCTACTTTTATTAAACAAGTCGCCTTAATAAAGCCTTTATAATTTTTATAAATTTTATAAAATACTTTAAAATCTCGCTTTATTTTATAAAATGCACGGAGAATGTATGAAAAATTTTAGTTTTCTCCGGTTGGAGAATTTTGATCTCCGACGTCCGCATTCAAAATTATTATTTTGGGTATTCTACTATTATTAAGCAAGTCGTCGCGATAAATTCTTTATAAATTTTATAAAGAATTTATCTTTATAAAATTTGTAAAGAAAATAGAATCTCAATTTATTTTATAAAATACTTGGAGAATGTATAGGAAACTAAAGTTTCCTCGGGTTGAGAATTTTGATCTCCAAAGTCTGCATTCAGGATTATTATTTTGGGTATTCTACTTTTATTAAACAAGTCGTCGCGATAAATTCTTTATAAATTTTTATAAATTTTATAAAGTACTTTAAAATCCTCTAGATTTATTTTACAAAATGCACGGAGAATGGATGAGAAACTTTAAAGTTTTCTCCGGTTGAGAATTTTGATCTCCGACGTCCGCATTCTGGAGAAGTTAAAAAGCAAAAGCCAGACGGGGACACTGTTATTTTATTTCACGAGCCTCTCCCCACAATTTGGTGCGGCGGCTGTTCCAACTTGACAAGTAAAAGCACTCCCGCACACTCGTGAAATTGAAACATCCCAGACCCTTGCATAAAAACGGGAGGGAAAGGGGTTATTTCCACCCCCTCCCCACCCCCCAAAAGACACAGGAGCCCAGGAAAAGGAAAAACTCATTTCTGGAGTTTTTATGGCACTTACATTTATTCTCCCTCTTTTCTGCAAGACAAACAGAGCGCGAGGACGGAGGGAAGGGAAGGCGCATAAAAAAGCGTCCGAAATATCGAACAACACAAACCCGACTTTATCAAGTTTGTCGTTGAATTATTTCTCTACTTATGCTCGTCCCTTTTCTTTCCTTTTTCTGTTCTTTATACTTCTCTCGAGCGGTCCGCGAAAATTCGTCGTAAATTTCAGTTTCTCCCACCTAGAGCCTCCATTCGGCGTTCCATTATGCATGCGATATCAAACAGTATCTCTGCACTGAAGTGAAGAAATAGTGAGTCTTCCTCCTCCATCGTTTTGGTTTTTGTTGCTTGTGCCGTTGTTTCCTGGAACGTTTTGGTTATCGAACGGCGGCTGCACACCCCTACCCGTGTTCCACCCCCGGCTCGGCCCTTTTATGGGTGGGTTCGTGCCTGACAGTTTTCTGGACAAACACCCTCGTGGATTTAAGGGAAATGAATAAGAAACGGAATGCTTTTAACCGAGAAATAAGGGGAAAGGTAAATGCGCGTTTGTTTTTATGCTGCGTTGTTTTTTCCGGGGCAGGGGGAGGTTGCCGCACGCGCCCCTTTCCTGCTGGAGCCCCGCGGATTTGAATTGTTGTCTGAACGTAAAAGGGGGACATAAAACGCGAATCTGCGTAAAGGAAAATGGCTGATATGCAGCACACGGAGCTCAAAAAGTGTCGCCTTTCGGATCGCTTCCTTTTACTTTGGTATTGGTCTCCATCGTAAATCAAATGTCCACCTCTTTTCGGACTAAACATAGAGGCATAGGAAAAAGACAGAAGCAATCCGATAAATGAGTCAGATACATAAAGAATTTTCTGTAACTGGTAAAGTATCCATAGTCTGACAGCCACCCTCAGAAAGTCCCCTGTTCGAATATCGGTTTGTAAACGTATAAATGTTTGGAGTAGGAGTTCCATGTTCAATATGTAGGAGTAGCGGCGGTTCCTTTATAAATAGTCACAAGTTATGTGAACACAAGATTACCATCCATATGAATTTCTAAACTTTTACTGTTTTATATGTGCTTATCCCTATCAAAATTGGAATTTATAAACCATTTAGTACAGTACTTAAAATAGAGAATCCTTTACTACTTTTGGACAATAAAACCGTAAGCAACTTTGAACGTTTATATATAGTCAGCACTACACCAAAGATACGAATCTGTCAGTTCATTGCTTCGAGAAAATCCCGTTTATCCCTCCAAGTGGCTTGTACGAGATATCTCGTCCATCAAGATCTGACCAATTTTGCTTTATGACGAGATATCTCGTCTTCAAGATATTGCCGATTTTTTATGAAGGCCAAATTTGGGATTTTTGAAGAAGAAATTAAAGACCAAATCTGGAACAAAAGCATTTCCAAGATCAAAATCTGGTGAGTTTTCTATGACGATATATCTCGTCCATACAGTAGGCTAGTGCTAAAGAGTGTTAGTGGAAATTTAGAATTAATGCAAGATGCTTAGACTTGAAATTAGAAATTGGGCTTTAGGGACAGCATAAAACATCGAATGATAGTCTAGAACAGCGGTCGCCAAACTTTGACCGTCGATCCCTTCAATAGTTTCTTGACTTCTTGACCCCCTCCATTTTACTATTAAGTAATTATAATAGGACAAGCTAAAAAGATGCTCACATGAGTTTTTAGATTGTTTATTTTATAGTTAGTGTTTGATGTATGTGTAATATAGTATATACATATTATATTGGCTTAACGTCAAAGGCTTACGTTTTTGTTTTTGACGACCTTAACATAACATATTTGATACGAGGGATAAATAATATCGATGAAGGGGTCAATATCGACCACTTTTAGCGATCACTGGTCTAGAAAATGCATTTAGGGGAAAACATCCAAATTTGCAGATTCCTACTTTTAGAGTGGTAACTACGATATAAATTAATATTATGAAGCTCCATGAAGTTCGCTCAAGCAAATAAAAGCTAAAAGTATGACGTGGATTAATTCCACAAATATATAATTATTTCTAATACCACTCAACTTCGTCCAACGCACTCTCGTTCCAATAGAAGCATTCGTCACGAGCTTAAGGGGAACCCGCTGATGGTATGATCAATGAAGTCAAAGACATCCGAATGCAAAAATGACTGTTTAAGAACTTCCAATTCCAAAGTGCGTCCAAGTCTGCAGGGTGGATGGACCATTCGTGGAACTCGTCACCAGGACGTGACTATTATCTCCGTTCATTGGAAGGATGGTTCTCAATGGCTCTCTTTCCCATTACCCCAGACGGAGATTCCGAACTAATCAGAAGTCCCATCATTACCATATTTCTTCCTCCCAATTAGCAGTCGGCAGATGTTGAGTCCCTCTCTCCCCTTCTGTCGTCTTTGACTCGTCCTCTTTCAAAAGCAGGCCGGAGGAGCCATTATGCGAACAGAACTCGCTCTTCCAGGAGTCCTGGGGTCGGCTTTAATTTAATCTACTGGGAATGACTTGGGGAAATTGATGGCGCAGCGGGAGGGTGGAAGAATATTGGGCACTGTCCGGTGATGGACCTTTGGACTTTCAAACTTTAAAGTATGTTGTTCTGCATGTTGGAGGGAATATATCGTTGCTACCACGCCAAAGGCAGGAATCTGCATTTAGGGGAAAACATCCAAATTTACAGATTCCTACTTTTAGAGTGGTAACGACGATATAAATTAATATTTGCTCCATGAAGTTCGCTCAAGCAAATAGAAGCTAAAAGTATGACGCGGATTTCACCTAAGTTTCACCTAACTGCATTTTTCGAGTCACCATTTCATGTTTTATACTAGGACAAAACCACAAATAATCTTGATTCTTAGAGGAAATGCCAGTTTTTATGAGAAAAACCTTTGAGTAGTAACTTGATTTCTTCCGAAGCTTCAAAAATTTGAACGCGTTTTTGTAGAAACTTCAATTTTGTAGATTCGTGCCTTTGGCGTAGTGGTAGAACGATATGTCAGGAATCAATACATGATACATGAATAACTTTTTAACTGGTTTCGACAAGATATCTCGTCAATAAAGATCTGACCAATTTTGCAAATAACGAGATACCTTGTCATCAGGATATTGCCGATTTTTTTATGATGACGGTCAAGATCTGGTCAGCTTTTTCTCGAAAGATGAGATCCATCGACAATCAAGATCTGGTCAGTTTTGCTAATGAGATACCTCGTCGAGACAACCACCTGTTAGGTGGAGGGTAAAGTACGAGGTAAGGTGGTACAAGTGCGAACCCAAACTTTCAAAGTTCACTTTGAACCAATTACTACTCTTTTCCAGTAATTTTAAAAATTTCATCTCTTTACCACACTCCTAAATTTTTTACTAAAACACACTCTTATTTTTGTCTTCTTTTACCATTAATATATAGGGCTGAGTAGCACGGTTGGAAGAGTAGCGGATTAGCAACCGGAAGGTTTCTAGTTCAAAATTAGGTCCAAACAAAGACCGTCGTGTATACGAAGGTTGGTGCACCTTAAATCTATCGAGGTCCCAAATGACGTAACGTTGGTGTGGTGTGGAAGTTTGGAGTGGGGTGACAGCTAATCTAACCATGGTTAAAATTAACGAGGTGTTATCCATGGATCTTTCTTTCCCTTCCGAAATTATCCCGTACCGACGCCAATAGCCCTCTGTGTTTCTTCAGTGCGAAGTTAATTAACGACCTAACAATGACCAATTTTTCTAATGACACAGTATTTCGTCATCAGGATATTGCCGATTTTTTACGAGTCTGTCCAGTATCTGGTGTAATATAACCGTTAAGCGTCATGAGGTCTCTACATAGAGTAGTATTTTACCCACAACGCAGATATGACGAAATAATCGTATCTATCGTCATTAGCAAAACTGACTGGTCAGTTTTGCTAGTGACGATTAAACTCGTCGAGATAACCTCCCGGATTGTTAAGCATAAGATAAGATGGTGCAATTCAAACCCAAATCTTCAAAGTTCATTTTAAACCTATGTGCCACTAATTTTAAAAATTCATATTTTTACCGCCCTCACAGATCTTTTACTTAATGTGTTTACACTATTATTTTTGTCCTCACTTGCCATTTATATAGTTATAATATACCTTCCAATGCTATTTAATGGGGTCATACTTGCCCAATATGATTGTGCAAGTGCAAACCATGGACTGGTTATCATTTTATAGGGAATGTCTCTCATTTCATTCATACACTTTGATCTATGCAACTACCCTGCCAACATTTGAAGCACTAGACTTGAAACGAATCTGTCGGACTCCTTTAAGCATTTAAATCAGATGACAGCCCCTTAATCAGACACTTTATGTACTCAAGGAACACATTAACCCCATAACATCACCTTACCATTTTATTAACTTTTTACGCATATCGCCGCTCTGCAATTTTTTGTTTTCTCTGCATAACTTCTATCCAGTTGACTTTTATCAGTAGAATATTTCCTATGACTCTTAGTCAATAGATGTTATCTAGTCGCATTGTGTGTTGTAGGGAAAATCAATACTATACTACTCGGAATTCTCGCTACATTCAGAGGGTTAAGGAAATTAGTGCTGCAGTCGTGGGTCAAGCATTGGAATTGTGGGCCCACTTCCTATTGCACTAAGCTGCTTGTCTCTAACCTCCTCACATGATGAGGGCCGTGGTAGCCCAGTTAGAAGAACAATGGATTAGCAGCAGGAGGGTTGCGAGTTCAAAGACCGTCGTGTACGTTAAATCTGTCATGGTCTCAAATGTCCTCACGTTGGCGTGGTGTGGGAGTTTGGAGGGTGGAATGCCAGCTCAGGTGTCACGTCATCTGACCGTGGTTCAAAATTATGTGGTGTTGTCCTCGGTCTTTCCCTTCTGGTTTGATCTCGGACCGTCGCCAATAACCCGTTGTGTTGCTTCAGTGCGACGTTAACTAAATACCTACCTACCGCTGGAACGCGCCGCCCCAAATCGCGAACCAAATCGTTACAACAAGAAAAAGCGGGCTACACAAGAAGTCCCGTGTATCACTCAATACCTTTAAGATTCTAATCACAAAGAAGATTTAAAGAATTCCAGTAAACATACCTACTTTTATAACTCAACAATTTCCTGCACTATATACTTTTACATAGCGAGTGCATGTTCCATATACGAAGAGAGTAATAAGTAGAACCGCGACCTGTATGTGCCTTCTTTTTTTAGAAAAGCTTCTAATTTCATGGAGAGATCTCCTTTTCTGTTATGCTTATTGCATCGATCTAATTGGGAATCCCAAGAAACCCATTTAACTTGTCTTCCAGCCTAATGAGCATGTTTCTCCAAAGAAATCGACAGTACTTAAATTATTTTTCGAAGTATACATCAATTTTAATTTCCGAGAGAAGAAATAAAATTTGAAAAATGCCAATTGGTAGAATTGACACGGGAAATGCTATATGGGGGTGACTATAAGAGCACTTAACTGGAGAGTATGCAATTGACTTAAAATCGCAAAACAGTTTTTTGAGAATGAAACTCCCAGTGGGAAAGCAAATTGGATCTCTATATCCAACACAGGATGAATGTTGTTTAAACGTTTTTAATATCCAAACACTCGAGCACGCTTATTGGTTTAAACAGCAGCTTTTGTTAACGTGTTAATCTCAAAGAAAACGAAACGAATTCCAATAAGCATGCATATTTTCATAATTACCAACTCTTTCCAGTGCATAATACGTACAGTGCATTGCATATGCGATGAAAGCAACAAGAAACCAGTACCACAACCTTTGTGTGCAACCTTATTCTCTTTTTAAAAACTCGAGTAGAGCTCTCGATGCTGCTTATTCCATCGTCTTAATTGGGAATCCCAAGGAGCCCACCGACTTGTTTTCCACCCTAATGAGAGCGCATTCCTCCAAAGGAAAGATACTTAGGAAATCGACAGTACTTATTGAATTATTTTTCGAAGTATACTTAAATTTTAATTTCCGGGAGAAGGAATAAAAGTTGAAAAATGCCTTCTGGTGGAATAATCCCGGAAAAATTCCCCCGGCATCTTTCCCGTCCGGTTGTTAGTGGAGCACTGTTTACTCGAGCTGCTAATTAGGAGGGGTTATCAACACTTTTTCTATTTGGGGCAAATTTTCAATCAACTCATTAAGGGAATTTTAATAAATAACACGCTAATTAATGGATTAAACGAATTCGAGGCGATGTCCTCCGGCTGTTTCCTCTTTTAAATTCGATTATTTGGTGAGGGTGTGCCACTGTTTGGGAATGCGGACGCTCATTGGAGACGATTCGTAACGCTTCCCAAAGACGAATTTCAGTTTTCTTATGAGTGTCTTCAGAGACTTGGCCTCGAGTTCAGGGCTGTGGAGTGGTTTGAAGTTTGCTCTTCAGGTGACTTTAATACATATACATTCCTCTTTAGCTGTGCGTGATTGTAACCCTCAGAGTTTCACACGCATATATCCTTACTGACTTCTAACCAATTTCGACCTTCTAGACCAGGGGTCGCCAAATTTCTTTGACCGCGATCCCTTCAAGAGTTTCTTGACTTTTTATCGATCCTCTCTATTTTATTATTATGGGACAAGCAAAAAGACGTTTATGTGAGTTTTTAGATTGTTTATTTTATAGTTGCGGTGTTTATTGCACGTATAATATATTATATATTATTACATTGGCTCGACGTCAAAGTGATACGTTTTTGTTTTCGACGTCCTTCTTGACTTTACATATTTGATGGGAGGGATAAGTAATATAAATAAAATTTAATTTAGATTAATTAGATTTGGGTGCGCGTGTGTGTAAGACTTTTAATAACTTAGTATACAATTTACTAAAGCTGTCAATGTAAAGGGTGTGCTTCGTGACTCTTGACAAAATTAGCAATGTTAGATTCAAAATGAGTAAGTTTCAGCCTCAAATCGCTACAGAATTCTATATTTACTCTTAATTGCGTTGTCATTCAGAATGGAGATAATCCAGGTTAACCGAATTAAATATTACCCGTACAATGATGTCTTATATTTTTCTATCGACTCCTGGGATCATTATCGACTTCTTTGGCGACCACTGTTCTAAGCGAATAGAATCTTCCCCGTGATTCTTTCAACCAATAGATGCGATTACTTCGTCATATCTGTGTTGTGGGGTAAAATACTACTCTATGTAGAAACCTCATGAAGCTTAAGGGTTATACTACACCAAATACTGGACAGACTCGGCAAACTTTTTTACGTCTACAGAAGAAAAAATGGATATAGATAATATGAGTACAGTATCGAAAGGATTGAGAATACATAATATAATTAGAACAGATCTTCTTGGTTCTTATTTCCCATGAGAACTTTGAATCCAACCTTGCAATCCTTTGAGCATCATAAAATTTCTGAGTAGGGTAATATTGCTTACTTTTATCCCATATCACATTTCGCCTGGTTACTACAAAAACCGGATAACTTCATACTTTCTTTTTTGAGTTATTTATACTTTCCAATATAATTGTGTTTGCGAAAATTAGCGAACTCTACTGTGAGCTTAACCTAGCAAGTACATGCGCAGCAGAGATAGTTTACAGCACCTTATCTGTTATACCTGTGAAACTGTAAACTCAAAGAAAAAAATGAAGTTATCTGTTTTCTGCAGCAACCCGATAAATTATCGACTAAATATCCATATCTATTGGTTAAAATATCATAGGAAGCATTCGCTTGATCGACCTCAAAACTGGATAAAGGTCATACAGGGAAGACTAGGTTGCAGAACGCTATGTGCGTTTCTCAGGGTAAACGTCTGGAATAAAAAACGTTCAAGTTTTTTACTTTCAGTTTTATCTAAAGCTACGTATATGTTTTTTTTAACATTTGGTATGAATAGAACCAGCAATATTCATGCGCTTTGGCCAAGACGCACCAAGGAACTAAGACGTATGTACAGATCTATGGCAAATAAAGACTAAAGTGAGAAATTAAACCAACCGAGAAGCTATAAAGTGGTATAATCGTATTTCTTCCATATCCACAAACTTGAAACCTGTTAATTGTTCGGCCACAGACTATTGTGTGATTGTTTATAACCACATGTAGTGTCCACCAAAGAGGCAACAAACCTGAGCTGTACGAGATTTCTGAGTAGTGCTTTTCCCCCACTCACTACTTCTAACGGTTGAAAGAATCCTATAAAAGATTATATTGGTCATAAGTGGTTAGTAGCAATGCAGGGAATGTATCAGGTTGCAGAATGGATATATCCTTTTGAATCCCTTAGAGGGTTTACCCTCCAAGTTATTTCGATGAGGCATCTCGTTCATCAGGATCGAGCCAATTTTGCTAATGGCGAGATATATATTGCCGATTTTTTTTGACAAGATTAAGATCAGGTGAGTTTTTTCTTCTAACGACGAGATATCTAGTCCATAAATATCTGGTCAATTTTGCAAATGATAAGTATATATTGCCCATTTTTTTATGATTACAAGATCAAGATCTGATCAGTTTTTTCTTTTGGCACGATATCTAGTCATTAAAGATCTGGACAATTTTGCTAATGATGAGACATCTAGATCTGGTCAATTTTGCTAATGATGAGATATCTAGACCTCATCAATTTTGCTAATAACGAGATATATACTGCCGATTTTTTTTTTTGACAAGATCAAGATCTGGTCAGTTTTCTTATAATGACGAGATATCTAGTTCATAAAGATCTGGTCAATTTTGCTAATGATGAGATAACTCGTCGAAACAACAGCCTGGATGGTTAATGTTTACAAACTGTTTGGGGAATTATATAACAAACCTCAAACATGTAAGAACACACAAATAATTCTCCGAGAACAGTTCACGTCGTGAATTACTCCGGAAAATTTGCATAGCCTCTGGATTGTGTTCCTAATTATATGTTCCGTGTCGCCATTACCCTATTTGAAGAAAGGCATGAAGAATGTCCTCTCCTTAACTCTCTGAACAAGCGGCTGAATTTGTTTCAAATTGAAATGGGTGAAAGGCGTTCCAATCATTATAACTTAGCAACGGCTATTTCTTTCAGCTTTTCCCGTCACTTCCCGAGTCTGGAATTAAGGAGTTCATCGGGTGATTGGACGCTCTCCATCTTAACGGCCATTTTGTTCTGTGTTCTGCGTTGTTTATTCCATTACAGATTTTTTCTCTCGTCAGACGTCGAACGTCCTTAAACATTCCGAATGCATTCTAATGACTTTCATTCTTTCGTCAAGTGTTTTTTTCCATGTTGTTAATTTAAAAATGATTCGCTTCTTAGAATAGATACAACCTGATTGAAGATTAAAGACAAAATTTACTGATTAGAAAAAAATCGAGTAGCCGCGTTACAAAAAGTATTTTCGTTGTAATATAAAGAGGAAAACTTAATATGTTATTCTGTAGAATCTATAATTATATTATTACCATTCATAGTTTTTTGCATGGGGGCAGCGGTATAGCGGTTGGAAGAGTAACGGATTAGCAAATCGGAGGGTTGTGAGTTCGAAACTCGGTCCAGCCAAATACCGTCGTGTACATGGGGGTTGGTGCATGTTAAATCTATCGTGGCCTCAAATGTCCTAACGTGGGCATAGTGTGGAAGTTTGGAGAGTGGGGTGTAAGCTCAGGTGTTCTCGTTATCTGACCTTGGTTGAAATTGACGAGGCGTTGTCATTGATCTTTCCTCTAGGAATTGATCCCGGACCGTCGCTAATAGCCCTTTGTTTTTCTCCAGTGCGACGTTAATTGACTACCTACCTACCTTAGGGTCTTATGATGCGGTTGGGGCATCTTGTTCTTTTCTGGACCTTCTACCATGTAACCCAAACGACTATCATTTTATATAATAATTTTTATGGTTTTATTTAAACTTTCTTTAGCTCAGATTGCCCGTTCCTGCCTCTTGTTCCATAACACCCAAGCCAATCGCGCTTAAAAGTAAACTCGAGATGCTTTAAATCAAATTACGAATCATTCGTTTCGGTCGCCAAGAATTTCAGGTTTACCTTCTCTTATGACCTGTTTACCTTCTCTTATGACCTGTTTACCTTCTCTTATGCCCGTACAAACAAATTTCATTGTGTTGATAGCGAGGAATTCAGCTCAGACTCGTTGAATGCACAGAAACCTCTTTTGGGAATATTACAACAATGCCGCTTTTTACCTGGAAGTGCTTTGTTACAATCCGAATCCCCGTTATTGATTCCAAGCTTTATATTTACACTCACGCAAGCTGACTTATAATGATTTAGTGTGTTTTTTTTTAGTTTTATTCATGGTGTGAGGTTGAAAAAGAAAATGAAAACTCGGATAAAGAGAGCTCAGGATTCGAAGAAGGGCACAGCTATCGTGTCTAACAATTCAAAACCTCGGCTCTAGAGCATTGCAACCTGTGGAGCTTATTCATGGTGAGGCTGATAAAAAGAAATGAAAAACTCATATAAAGAAAGCGGTGGATTTGAGAAGTGCATCATTTCCATCGCTAACAATTCAAAACCTTGGTACTGAGGCATCGCAACCAAAGGCGTTTATTATCCGCAGGAAAAAAATCGTGTTTCTTTGGTTTCTCTTGGGAATTGGTTCGCTGTTCGCGATGCAAGTTACCGTGGAGTTTTAAGTGGAAAGATCTGCGAGTGAAAATAAATACCACCGGTTTGTAAACTAAATATTGAAACAAAATTCTGATTTAATTCGCTTTTATTGAATCGTAGAAGCATGTTGCTGTTCCTCAAATTCCAGCCACTGAGAAAGTATAATTTTGTTATGGTAGTAGATTGCATTATGTTCAAATTGCGTTGCGTTTCTACGTTACGTAGTTAACAAAACAAAATGAAACCAGATCGCAATTTTAATTTAAATATCTATACACTCATTAAATCTTTATTCAATTCTTGGTGGAATTACATCTATACTTGCCCATAGTTAATCTGTGTTACGATGCTAATGATAGTCATAAGTTCATGAGTGTTGTACAATTATTCACACGCGTGCAGCTTTTGTGTTAACTCTCCAAATGGTTTCAACAAATCTCGTTCATCAATATCTGATCAATTTTGCTAATGACGATATATCTCGTCATCAAGATACTGCCGATTTTTTTTATGATGACGAGATCAAGATCTGGTCAGTTTTCTTCTAATGAGGAAATATCTCGTCCATCAAGATCTGATCTGGCTAGTTTTGTTTATGACGAGATACCTCGTCGAATTAACTACCAGGTGGGTTAACTAGTGAGGATCAATGGGGTAAAGTATTCACCAGTATGTACTACAGCTGTGCGGGTTTTGGAGATACTGTATGAATCTTGGTCATGGTGTCTCCTCACTCAAAAACACCAGAATACTGCAGAATAATCTCTCACTCCAGATGAAAGAATCCTAAGAAACATTATAATTGGTCAAGAAAGTCAGAACTGGATAGAAATCATGTATGTGCACCCCTCGTTAAAGCTTCTCCCTGAATCAGCCCCCAGCGTATTGTTTTGACCAATGCCAGCGGTTCCATTAAGGGCTCAGTCAATCATTTGGCGTTTTTGACCCATTCCGTATTGTTTGGTTGAATCTTGTAACATTGTTTATTAACTACACGATAAATAACAAATTATACAGTTAAAACGCGGCGTTTCAAAATATTGTTTGGCTAGACTTCTATGTCAGTACGAACGCATTTTTGGATACACCACTATTTCGTATATTTTCCAAGTAGGTTTCGGTACAAACGGATTTAGGTAGGTATTTTAATTAACTTCGTACTGGAGCAACACAACGGGCTACTGGCGACGGTCCGGGATCAAACCCGAAGGGAAAGCCCCGAGGACAACACCAGTAATTTTGAACCACGGTCAGATGACGAGGCCACACCTAAGCTGGCACTCCAAACTTCCACACCACGCCAACGTGAGGACATTTGAGGCCACGACAGATTAACGTGCACCAGCCCCCTTTGTACACGACGATCTTTGGTTGGATTCGAACTCGAAACCTTCCGGTAGCTAATCCGCTACACTTCCAACCAGGATACCGGGGCCCAAAACGGATTTAGGGCGTATGAACACTATGAAAATTTCTAGTAAGAAATTAACAATATATCCTTTCTTAATGTATCGTCGCCTTAGAGCAGATGACTAAAATTAACTGGCAAAAATTATTTTTTATTATATAGCTGTTAAAGACTAATTATTGGTCTAAAAATAAAAATTAAGCATTTTATAGTGTTATCTTTTAAACGATTACAAATGGCAATGTATTTACCGTCAACGTAAAAGCGAACATTTATTGTCTCCGAAAAAATTCCAGACAACGAATTTTTGACTTCAAGCCGAAGGTAAGTGCGAGATTAAAATTCGGAAGCCGACTTCGAAAATAGTTTATTTAAGCCATCACCCCCAAAGAAAATAGCACCTAAACGAAAAACAAGAACCACTATTACGAAAACAACATATAAAAGCAGATAGAAATGATATCCTACTTGAAATAGTCAGGCAGAAAAATGGAAAGTGTCAAACCCATACAGATAAAAACTAGAAATGAACGCAAGCGGTGATAAATGCTTGTTATAGTCATGAGAATATGACCAAATGCAAGGCGCAAAAATGTTTAGAATTCAAGAGACTAACTCGAAATCCATAGTTAAGGACAAAGAGAGTCTAGCATGGACCTCGTTGGACCGTTTGAAAGAATACAGACGCGGTTATATTTCCCGTGGGAAATTATTAGCGTGATAAAATATGAGCAATCTGTTGGCAAAAAGGGTCTTCTGTTTTACTCCGAACTTTAAAAGCACCAAGAGGATTATTTTAGGGTGAGCACGTGCAGGATCGAGCTTTTTTTTGTGGAGGGAGAGTTCTTCGGTTTCGTCTCGAGCCGCGTGTGAAATGGTTCTTTTGATTTTGGAATGCCGTCGAGCTATTTGTCTAACCGAGAGCCGTTAAAAGTGTTCTATTATTTAGAGCCATACTTATACCGGTTTTAGTAGTTAGAAAACTGGTATTGAGGAAAAAATAAGGTGATATTTTCTGATGGAAGCGTAGAAAGACCGATGGGGTTGGTACACATTAAATCTGGTGGACTCAAATGTCATCACGCTGGCGTCGTGGTGTGGAAGTTTGGAGAGTGGGGTGCCAGCTCAGGTGTGAACGCGTCATCTGACCGTGGTTCAAAATTGCGTGGTGTTGTCCTCGTTTCTTTCACTTCGGGATTGATCGTGGACCGTCGCCAATAGCCGTTGTGTTGCTCCAGTGCGACGTTAATTTAAGTACTTACATTTAAATGATTTAGACAAATTTTATCATTGAGCAAGCAGTACGGTGTTTGTATTGTTAACTATATCTAAGAAATTAGCTGACTTTTTATGTAACATTTGTATATTCCTTGACTACTGTTCATTTCGTAGCTTTAAGTATGCTTAATTTGAGCTATGTAGGTTGTAAAATATTCCTGGAAGTGCACAGAATTGATCGCTGCTTTCATGAAATGCTTTAGAAATCTACAGAAGGGAATGATGGTTGGTTGTTTTTGGGTTGATTGATTGATTGATTGATTGTTGGGTTTTATGGTGCAAGGTCCAGAGGAAGACAAGCTGGTTGTTTTGGGGATTCATGGCGAAAGTGCCATATTTGGTGAAATTGAGCCAAATACAAGACAGACGATGCCAAATAACTGAAAAGAAAGGATGGAGAGAAGAAAGTGGAGAAAGATTTTTGGGTGTCCTGAGGTCGTGGTAGCTCTGTTTGGTAGAGTAACGGATTAGCAACCGGAGGGTTGCGAGTTCGAATCCAACCAAAGACTGCCGTGTACATGGGGGGGGGGGGGCTGGTACATTGTTAAATCTGTCTCGTGGCCTCAACAGTCCTCATGTTGGCTTGGTGTGGAGGTTTGGAGAGTGAGGCGGCATCTCAGGTGCTGACCTCGTCATCTGACCGTGGTTAACATTACGAGGTGTTGTCCTCGAATCTTTTAGTTTTGGGTGGACCCGTCACCAACAGCCTGTTGTGTTCTCCAGTGCGGCATTAATTCAACTACCTGCCTCATTTCAAAAACCTTCATTTAATTATTTTTTTAGTAATTTGTGGGGTCCGTCAGAGATTGTAGGTAGGTATGTTGCAGGTAGTTAATTAACGTCGCACTAGAGCAACACAACGGGATATTGGCAACGGTCCGGGATCAATCCCAAAGGGAAACATCGAGGACAACGCCTCGTAATTTTGAACCACGGTTCAGATCACGAGAAAAACACCCGGCCTGGCACCCCACTGTCCAAATTTCCACACCACGGCAACATGAGGATATTTTGGATACTAAATAGGATGACCAGTGCAGAGGCCAGAGGCAAGAGCACCCCTCCCTTCTTAATTTTATCTCTTTTTTTGCTCTCCAAAGACGGTTATGAGCGGAATGTGTCGTTAAGATGACGTGCATTAATCTTCGGTAACTTGAATTACTGTCAATTAGTTTTTTCGCTGTAATTCTGTGGGTGAGATAATGAGGTTAGACCCCACCCCCTTGATTAGCGGCGCCTAATTTCCTGCCGAGAAGCGGCCGAGAGAAAAAGCTCTGCTTTTCGACGTAATCGTTTAAATTGACTTATTTCATCATAAAGCAATTGATTTATTTTTGCGTCCGAGGCCACTATACAGGGTGATTCTTAGGTCATGGGACAAACTTCAGGGGGTGACAGAACACAACGAAACAAACACTTTTTCCCATCGAATGTATGGTCGCAAGTGCAGCGGTTGGCCGCTAGAGAGCGCAGTCAAAAGCTTGTATAAAAGCCCATAGAATGTCTATTGGGCGAGTCTAAACTAATACGACAAACTTCAGGGGGTGATAGAACACAACGAAACAAACACTTTTCACCACAGAATGTAGTGTCGCTAGAGGGCGCTCCATTTCGGCACAAACAGACCGGTCCGACGCAAGTTGGAAAGAGGCATGAAATATGGAAACAACGCTTTAATGTCAAATAAACATCAATAACTGCTTGACAAAACGAAATAATACAATTAGATTTGCATAAATTAAGGATAAGTACCAGGAACAACGGGTAAGAAAGAAATGACATGTATAAAACATGAGAAACTTTTCACATGGAAATGAAACGACATGTACAAACATCAGTCGGTAAGTACAACGCAAATGCACAATTACAGAAGCTGTTCAAAAGCCTGTTGACCACCACACCTGATGCAGGCCTCGCATCGCCGACGTAACGCTTTTATACAAGCGTTTGACTGCGCTCTCTAGCGGCCAACCGCTGCACTTGCGACCCTACATTCTATATGGAAAAGTGTTTGTTTCGTTGTGTTCTATCACCCCCTGAAGTTTGTCCCATGACCGTAGAATTACCCTGTATGTAGCAGTCGTGTGTTGCGAATTTTCGTTAACGTGTAAAAAATGTTAATGGGACGTTAATGCCGGTTCAGGCTCAGAAGATATATTTTTATATTCCTAGTTAAGGGGACCGGTGCAGTCCTATCTCAGTAATGTTAAAATGGTCATATTTTAAGGAACATTTTCTCAGAATCTTTTATATGTATTGACTTGAATTTTTTTATACAGGTTATGAAGACACTTTTAAACACTTTAACACAGGGATTTTTAAAAAACTTAAAATTTGAAATTTTGAGAATTTTTTTTCTTCGACTCCAATTTTTTTTTTGGAAAATGACCAATTTTCATCCTTTTTAACACTCAAAATAAACTTTTCTGAGCAGATAGAAAAAAATGCCTGTGTTAAAATATGTTATAGGGTATGATACACTTGTAAACCAATTTTTTTTATATTTGCTTGAATAGATTTTGAAAAAATGTTCCTTTTATGGGAAAAATACACATTTTGAGATATTGAAGTTTAAAGCATAAAATTGACCATACTTCAAAATTTTCCAGCTCCATAATCTGGATCATCACATATATTATTCATAGAACTCTTATGAGCACTTTTGCATCTTTTTGCAATTGTACTTAAGGTACGAAAGCTTCTTTCGGCATACATAAGTCGTTCATTGTCACCTTGCTTCATTGCACGACGCATGTTCACTCCAGGTTCAATACCCAGTTTTTCTAAAACTTTACACCGACTGATGTTCCCTTCATTAAACGTGCACACAGCATCATATACACCAAATTTTAGGCATGTGATTCCAACAAATACATTTTTTGGAACTCTCGACCAAACAACAGAGTTAAAACTCTCATTACAATTTTGTGTCTTGCCATGAAGACAGCGTTCCAAAAGTTGAGGATCAGATAGATCTCTGTATATTGGTTTAATGTATTCCATTATTGGAGCAGGTAAACTATTTTTGTGTGAATAGGTTTTGCCTTCAGCTTGTGCCTTGTTAAATTTGCACCATGTATTCTCACCTGACGGGCAGAGTCCATGTTGTGGTATATTATCAGTGGACATTTTGTGAAACCAGGTTGCCCATATAGAACGTCTCATTTCTTCGACCGACTGCTTTCCTCTAATTGCCATACCATAATAAGACTGCAGATTATTAATTTCATTATCCGTTAGTCTGTTTTTACCACCTAATGTCTTGCCATCTGAAAGTTTCTTTGAACGTGAGGTTTCTTTCAACCGGCGCAACCTGCTGCCCATTCTTTTATTTACGTGTGCAACACACTCTAACTTTTCAACAACTAGTTCATCACCATAAGGTTTTGCGTCAGTGATAGCTTTGTAACCTTTTGAGTCCCCATCACCTAAGTAATGGCTGTACCTAACGCCTTTAGCTTTGGAACGTTCAAAGATATTCAAGACACCCTGAACTTCCATGCCACCACTTGTTCCACTATAATTTGAAGAACAATCTGGTAAATGTGCATCTTTGTTTGGGCATTTGCAGTACTTTGTGCACACTTCTACATCAATCACCTTACTAGACTCGACACTGAGACAGCTGACTATTCCATTCAAAGATTTGAAACCTCTTTTCTGCCACGAACCATCCAATGCAACAGGGATATTTGCAGCACCACCATTTTTCAAAACGGCTTCTGCAGTAGCACTGGTCATCGAACAGCAACTTTTTGTACGGCATCAGCTAATATATCATTATATTTGAAATAACGAAATGATGGAGACGGCAGATTCATTATTCCGTTGAACACTTTTGCGGACGTCTTGCCTTTTCCAATGCAACGAAACGCATAGGTAAGTCGAGCGTTCACTTCATATAATTTGAAATTCCCTTCGATATTTGTTGTGCACTCCTTGGAATTACAAAATTCAACACTAAATTCACAGTTTGTGCAAAACAGCATAATTATTGATGCTAAACCATGAAGAGTTTTGCTTTTGATTGATAAGCCAACACCACCACAATTTCTACAGCAAACACTTTCACAAAGAACTTTTGAGAGCAATTCTAAATTAATTATTTCATTAGTATGAGTTTCTTGAGAACAAACAGATACTTCTGAATGCGCTGATATATTTAATTTCTTCGCTGACGACGACTGATCATTATGACAAGAGTTAGTTGTCGAATCTCTAGTTACATCAGTATTACTAGAAGTTACAACATTCGCTTTGCCAACACTTCTACGCTTTTTAAACACCTTATTAGTGAAACGTGGCATATTTCTCGAAATAAACTGTTTAAATTACTTCAAAATAGACAAATGTAGACGGAAATTATACACAGCTAGACAGATTTAGATTATTTGCAAAAGATCAAGAACACCTGCAAACGAGTTTGGATTTCAAATTCAAACAAACATTATTCACAAACACAGTCACAGTTATCATTACTGTTGCCAAAGTAGCAAAATAGATACAAAATAAAATAGATAAATTAAATAGTGTGGCTTGGTAAATAAAGTTTTCTAATGGGCTTCTCGTTTTGGGCGTTTGTTCAAGACATGTAAACAAAGATGGAAGCCCTTTAAATGACAAAAACGGACGTACAAGTATTTTTCAAAAAATTATTTAAAATACTTCTACTCAACGTATTTCCATAAATCATGTATCATTTTAAGCAGAAATGTATAAACATTCATTTAAATTGAAAAAAATAAAATCGAAAATTTGAAAGATTTTTGTGCACTGGTCCCCACGTCGAACTGGAGCAACACAACGGGCTATTGGTGACAGTCTAGGATCAGTCTCCAAGATAAATATACAAGAACAAAATCTCTTTATTTTGAATCGCAGTTAGATGATGATGTCAACACCTGAGCTGGCAACCGACTCTCCAAACTTCCACACCACGCCAACGTGAAGACGCTTGAGGCCACGACAGATTCACCGTTCACCAGCCCCCGCATACATGACGGTCTTTGTCTGAACCGACTTTCGATCTCGCAATCCTCCGGTTGCTAATCCGTTGCTCTTCCAACTGGGCTACAGCAGCGCCTCAGAGATTGATCGAAATGGGCCCCGCACGACAAAAGACCAGACCTACTTGCGCCATTAAACCTAAACCAACCCCATGTCGCTTCACTTAAAAACCCCCCAAGCGCCAACAGACAAAGGACACGTCCACAGAAATTCCTTTTTCAAGTCGAAAAACCCCGAGCGCAAAACACGAGTACCGCGGAAAATAAGCCCCCCGGGGGGAGATGTCACATGACAAGTACATCCCCCACACGCCGAGCACGAGAGCCGGGCTCGCGTCGCCCGAGATGAGGAGTGATGGCAAGCGAAGACACTCATACAGAGCACAGTCCTCCATTCCCTCCCAACCAGAGATCATAAATACATCACGGAGTCTGCAGGAATTTGAAAGAAACAGCGTCGTGGATTACGACGCATAAATCATTTAACAACATTATCTCTTCTCTGGAGTAACTGGCGAAGAAAAATCGAGCTTGGCTCCTTTTTTGTTTCAGATTTTATTTTAATGTTTTTAGTAGCGCGAGGTGTTCCGTTAGGTCTCTGGGAAAAAGATTTATATAATATATTCGAAAAGTGCAGATTCCCTCCCGCGTGGCTTTGGAGATAGATTTATGTAAATATTTAACTAAGTTCCGAAGCATTGGCGGGGTATATTTTTATATTCCTTGACAAAAGTGTAGGATAATGCACTTTGTCTAGAGTCAACATTCCATGTTGTTTTTCGTCTTTTTTTGCGAGTGGGGAGTAATCCTTTTTTATTTGCATTCACTTAGTGCTCGTCTTTTAGGTAATCAGCGGGTGGAGAAAAATGAAGCTAATTTTTATCAGTCTCGCGAAGTGACGAATCTGGGAGCATTGTATAAACATCTAACTACAATAGAATGACTCAATGACGGTTTTGTTTTTGTCTCTTTTAGAGTTCATTGAATGAATGCGAAAAGTAGGATTTCGAAAGTGTCTATGTGGCCTGTGTCACATGCTAGTGGTACTTGTGGGAAATATATCCACCACTACAAAAATTAACTTACAATATTTTTGTATTGTAATATGGAATTTATATTGATAGTAGAGCAACCTATCTCACACACACACACATATATATATAGCAGTGCAACAGATTTCAACCATGAAGCACTTATTCTTAAACTAAAATTACATTGTTTTTCTCCGCTCTGCTACATTGGTGACCAGGACTGTGATGAACTTTGCCACTACTGCAAAAATTTCATTTAAACATCAAACTACAATAGAATGATTTTGACGACGGTTTTGTTCTTTTCGCTTTTAGGGCTCATTGAATGGCTACGAAAAATAGGATTTCATCGTGTCTATGTGATCTGTGTCACATGCTAGTGATACTTGTGGATAATATAGCCACCACTACAAAAATTAACTTGCATTGTCTTTCCCCGCTCCGCTACTTTGGTGACCCGAATTGTGAGGAACTTAGTCACTACTGCAACAATTCATTGAAGCCCGCAGTCTTCCCTGCCATGACTACTAACTAGTTCCAACCTTAAACAATATAATCTTTCCACTTTATTCTATTATAAGGAAAGGACCAATAAAATCCAAATGATTATATTTCTTGAAAATCACGGATAGAACTTTTGAAAATGATTCCATTCTGAGGAGATTTCCAAATAGATTATGATATTCCTGATAGTAGCTTTCCAAAGGATTATATAGCAAGGAGAGGACCAATATAATATTTCGAAAGGATTTTATTATAAGGAAAATCTTTCTCTCTCTGATTGAATCATTCCGAAAGATTCTATTCCAAGGAAAGAACGAATGGAATCTTTCCAAAGGATTCTATTCTAAGGAAAAACCGATAAAATATTTCCAAAGCATTACATTGTAAGGAAAGGACCGATAGAATCTTTCCAAAAGATTCTATTCCAAAGAAAGGACCAATAGAATATTTCTAAAGGTCAAAATACTCCTTGGATTCTTTCAACTAATAGATGTGGTAATGTAGTCATTAAGTGTGTTGTTGGGGCAAAAACAATACTACACTATTCGGAAATCTTGTGATGCTCAGAGAGTTTAAGAATGATAGGGAGATACATTTATGCCTCACCACCCGTTTAAAGTTACAGTTATACCTCACCGTCATTAGAACACTACCTCCCTATCACTCTTAAGCGTTTCTTATGACTTCAGAATTTCTCATAAATGTATCTCCCTATCATTCTTAAGCGTTTCTTATGACATCAGAATTTCTCATAGGGCGGTAAGTATAAATGTATCTATCTCCCTATCATTCTTAAGCTTTTCTTATGACATCAGAATTTCTCATAAGAAAAAAAATTGCATACCTTAGCAGCCTTAGTTTTATTTGCATATCAAGCTTTAACCATTTGGTCCTAGCTTTAACCACTAGATTGGACGTCAGACGACTCATCGTCCCTGGAAAGATTGAGTACCAAATACTTGTCCAAGCAGTACGTAATCACCGTCAGCCCCAAGTGACAAATTTCGGGGATACTGCCTAACACGGCAGTGTAGTTCACAAGTGTATCAACCGTAACATAACAGCACGAGAGTACCTAATATAAAAAAAACATGTTTTGTGCCGAGTGTGAAAAATTCCCATTCTGTCAAAAGCGATCGTTTTGCTTTATGACCTAGTTTGAGAACACCAATCATTCCCGCATTTGAAAGAGTGGCCACATCATCACAATACTTGAAGCACGTTCCATAACTTCAGGCCGATGTTTCACTTCAGTTTCAACAATGCTGAAAGAAATCCGAAGGCTCTGACAGTCGATGCAAAGTGTCTGCATCTGTGACGTGCTTTCATTCAGTGGTGAGTGATTTCTGTTTTGAGCCCAATGTTTTGCGGTGTATCGAACCATCCTAAGGAGAGAGATATCCTCCATTACTCAAAGGGATCCGCAGAGAACGGATCGCAAAATCGATGGCTTTTCCACAGGAATCTAGGCCTTCGCAATACATTAACTTAATGCGCTGATTCCTGATAATGCTATTACAGTCGATATATGGCAATGCCTACGCTCACATCGCCTAAATATACGACGACTGAAGCACTTAAATTATGGTAGTCTGCTCTCATTCTAGACGTCTGCATTCGTACTGATGGATAAAAATGCAATCGATGCATCGTAGTTTTGATTGCACTTAATTGCAGGGATGGTCAAAAAGTTTTCCGTGGGAAATTTGCTTGAAGAAAACTTGAAAGAAGAGATTGAGTGATGATTATTTCTTTGATCGAATGACCTTTTACATGAAAAACGTCTGGCTTAAAAATAGCTTCTGATGATAAAAAATGTTACGTACGTTTTAGGATGATTCTTGTAAATTTAAACGTATCTTACGAAAATTGCTATTCCTATAACAAATTTTGTTTTGTTAATGAAGTGAGAATATTTAAGCAGACAAAACAGCTTTAAGGAAAGTTTTTGAGTGGAATGCTTCTTTTAACTTTTGTATGTTTGAAATCTTTATTTTTTAAGGGGACACGGTACACACACACACACACACACACACACACACACACACACACACACACACACACACACACACACACACACACACACACACACACACACACACACACACACACACACACACACACACACACACACACACACACACACACACACACACACACACACACACACACACACACACACACACACACACACACACACACACACACACACACACACACACACACACACACACACACACACACACACACACACACACACACACACACACACACACACACACACACACACACACACACACACACACACACACACACACACACACACACACACACACACACACACACACACACACACACACACACACACACACACACACACACACACACACACACACACACACACACACACACACACACACACACACACACACACACACACACACACACACACACACACACACACACACACACACACACACACACACACACACACACACACACACACACACACACACACACACACACACACACACACACACACACACACACACACACACACACACACACACACACACACACACACACACACACACACACACACACACACACACACACACACACACACACACACACACACACACACACACACACACACACACACACACACACACACACACACACACACACACACACACACACACACACACACACACACACACACACACACACACACACACACACACATTTTGAACATTTTTTGTTTTCATATTCACAACAAAATGTTTTTGTGTACCTTGTTCCAATACACATTAAATATGCATTACAAAAGAAAAAAAATCATTTTTACATTTACAATAACTAAAAAATTAAATTTTTATAAAAATATTTCAATATTTTAAAATTCCTACTCCGTCTTCAAATTTTAATTTTTTCAAATATTTTTATTTACTTACCTTCCATGAAGTGTTCCCTACAATTTTGTGCATGGGATTATGGGTATCACTGTTATTTACTTTTTTACAGATATTTTTGTAACACTGAAAAACAGCAAAAAAACAGTCGTTGTTGATTTCATCAATTTTTGAAAAAATAACTATTCTTCCAAATCCTTATTCCATGCACAAAGTTATTAAATATATCATAATAAACAATCACAAAAAGTTTCAAAACCCTACATCAATTAGAAAAAAAGCCTTAGCATTTTAAATACACTGTAGTCATGAAAAATAAAAAGCTCAGAAAAAGCACTTTAAAGTTTCAAATGGCAGTTAAATAAATGAAAGAATTAACTTATACTGTTCATTGATATAAATATTATTGTTCAAGTCATAATAAGTTATTTTAAAGTAAAATCCATAATAATTTCTAATTATATTGGTAAATAAACATGTCTAAATCAAAAGAAAAAATGACCTAATAATATGCAGGAATTGATTTTTTGCATTTTTTCTGTTTTAAAAACTAGGGAAGAGTTGATACTGTTAAACAATGTTAATTACATTATAAATCTTCAAAAACCACCAGCCTGATAGGTAATACCTTCCTTTTTCATTAATTAAGGCATTTCGGCGCTTTTTGGCTAGCGCAATTTTTTTCCTTAAAATTGCGGGTACTGCCAGTCTTCTCTTCCTCTGATAAATCCTGCGATAATCTCGCCAAGCAGCTAAAGTTCTAGACTTCTTGTTTAAAAGGAGTTCGCTTTCTTTTTGCAAATTTTCCATAGATTTCAATATACCAATATTAAATTCTGATATTGCATCACATACCGCAATGTTGACTCGGCGTAGAGTGGCTGAAGTTTCTTTGGAACACTTGCTCCAAATAATGCTATGAAGGCTTTCATTGGCATTTTATGTGATGCATCTCACACTCTTGGAGCTCATTCGAGGAGTCTTTGATATATTGGCATAATTTTGGCCAAATGGCTCTCGTTCAATGTGTTCTTATGTTATCTACATGAGAACATGGTGTATACCCACGAGCTAAAGCTGGTAGAAACACCAAGAATTCTCCCCAGCTGGACATTTAAAATGCTGAGGTTTCTTGTCTGTTCAAATGCTGTGAATGTTTGAATCAGTTTTTTCGCTGCATATTTTGTAACACCATCGCTTGGCAGTTTTTTGTTTGCAAGCAGCGATGGAACGTTTTCGTCTCGGCATTATGCAGAAATGTAATAAAAAAGCAATAATAATGTGACAATAATAAAATTGTTTACAATACAATTGATTGAGAACTCGAAAATTTTTATTTGTGCACTTGATTTCACAAGAATTAAAATATGAAAACAAGCAGAATTAAGCAGTAAAACAATTTCTCGTGAATAAACTCGTGTGTAGCAATTCACTTCACTTCAAATAACTGAAAAGTCAAGCATTAGAAAGTGACGTGCAATTAAATAACACGAAAAGGGTGAGGCTCACTCGACAGTGTTTATGTTCAGATGTAGACAAAACACCGTCTACTTTCGGTTTCGTTACTTATATTCAATAGGAAAAAATTCATAACTCGCTAAATATTGCAGCTACAGCTATAAAATTTTGCACACATATCCTTAAAAGTTGAATAATGTAAGATAATAAAAAAATTCGACATTTAATCATTTTTAGGGTACTAAGTCCCCTTAATCTTTTCAAGCGCTTTCCGAATTTAAGAATCATACAATACGACAATCACATCAAACTAATATGAGCACAGCTAACGGTTTATATAAGGCGTTATCTCAAAAATAAAATTATCAACGGGACCTTTTTGTAAGCGCTTAAAATGACTTCTCATAGGGCCTGGGTAACCCGGCTTTTGTTTTACCCTCGTCTACTCTTCTGGCGTAAGAGCCGTTTTTGTCTTGTGTTTGATGCATCTTGGCCAAATATGGCTCTTACGTCATAAAACCCAAAACCAACCAACCGTAATTGAATAGAATTGAACTGTTATACGACTCGACATTTTTATAAATTCCCTTCTAAAATATTCGGCTGGTCTAGTGGTTAACGGACTCTAGATTTGAATCCCAGTCTAAGCACGAAGGTAGTGGTTTGGAGTTCACTTTAAGCCGTAGGTGCTAGTCTATTTAACCCTCGTATAGTGAAAGACCGCAGTGACAAACCAATTTAAAATTTCGTCTGACGTTAATTTCGATTATGTAGGATTGGCAAATCATTGAGGACAGCCTTTACATCTTTTAGGTTGGAGCATCAATTTGGTTTATCACCTCTGCGATCATTTTTGTTTAAAGAGGGCTATCCGTTCTATAATTAGCAGTCACCTCTGCGTGACTTGTGACCAGTTTTGTCCTTCTGGACCAATAGAATATTTCAAGGATATAACTAGTTATCAATTATCTAGAAGGTTTCAAAGATACAACTGGTTATCAACTATCTAGAATGTTTCAAGGATATAACTTTCAACCAAGATAACTACACTGCTGGCCACCCAAATTGCAACACCAAGAAAGACAAGAGATATCACAACAAAATTTATTTTGTAGATAACATGTTGACCAAGTATCAAATGATTAAATTTATAGACTTCTGTGAAGTGTGGTTCCTGCCAAAAATCAGTAGCCAGAGTAGCCGCCATTGTTGGAGATCACCGCTGCCACACGCCTCGGCATTGATTCAAAGAGACTTTGGATGTGTTCTTGGGGTACAGCAGACCAAGCAGCTTCCACACGTTGCCAAAGTTGATCTGGTGTGGCAGCTGGGGATGTATTCTGGGTCAATCGTTGAGCAACCATGGACCACATGTTTTCTATCGGCGAAAGATCCGGAGAGCGAGCTGGCCAGGGAAGCAATTCAATCTGGCGATTGACGAAGAACCCTTGGACAATGCGTGCCATGTGTGGTCGCGCATTATCCTGTTGAAATATGGCTGTGGGCAAGCCCTGAAGGTAAGGAAGGACAACTGGCTCCAACACCTCGGAGATGTAGCGCTGGCTGTTTAAAGTACCGGCAATGCGTACTAGAGGAGTGCGAGAGTGATATCCAATACCGCCCCATACCATAATACCCGGTGCAAGACCAGTGTGGCGGTGCATAACGCAGCTGTTCAGCATCCTCTCTCCACGGTGTCTCCAGACTCGAATCCGACCATCGTGGTGTTGCAGACAGAAGCGTGACTCGTCAGTAAAGACAATTTCATTCCATTCTGCCGTCCACATCCTTCTTTCATCGCACCATTGGCGGCGGAAACGTCTGTGATTCTGCGTCAAGGGTAGACGAAGCAATGGACGCCTTGCGGACAGACCACTCTGCTGTAAACGGCGTCGAATGGTACGCTCAGACACTGGATGATGCGGTACAGACTGAATGTGCTGTGCTATGGTTCGTGATGTGGCTGAGCGATCCGTCACTGCCATACGCACAATATGCCTGTCATCACGTGAAGTGGTGCACTGAGGTGGATGCGATCGAACACGTCGGTCCGTCGTACCCTCCTGCATCCAACGATCACATATCCGCATTACAGTTGTTTGGTTTCGTCCAACACGACTACCGATTTCCCTGAAAGATAATCCACAATCTCGGTAGGCCACTATCCTTCCTCTGTCGAACTCGGATACTTGATCAAAAGATGATCGCTGTTTTCTACGAGGCATAATTGATCGGTTTTTTTTTGAAAAAACCACAAGAAAAACAATTGCCGTACTTGAAATCGTCGAAATCTCCAAGCCTTAAATAGCGCTTTGAAGTGGCGCCACAGGCGCGCGTGATGTGCGTCTGTGCTGAAATTCTAATCATTTGCATATCTCACCTCCGCTAATGCATGTAAATTTCATATTATTTGCATGCTTCCTTCAGGGTGTTGCATTTACGGTGACCAGCAGTGTAGTTATTTGGTATTTAGTCATTAACCTCCTGGTGGTTGTCTCTATGAAGCATCTCGTCATTACAAGAAAACTGACCAGATCGTGACCTTCGTAATATAAATCGGCATTATTTTGATGTGGGGATATCTCGTCATTAGCAAAGTTTGAGCTCTTAGTGGACGAGATATCTCGCCGAAACAACATGTCAATTAATTTATTAGATATAGTGAAGAATATGAATGCCGTATTCCATGATACAATTTATCTGAATACAAATATGGCCAAATATGGCCCTTGCGCCAACCAACCCATTTCTAATACAGTTCATCAGTTTTCAACCCCGAGGAAATAGATGAATCTGAATTACAATCGCTTATTTGAACTATTTTTTGTTGCATTGATTTTCCACCAATCTCGTGTCTCGTACCAGACGCCGACTTGCCCCACCGACGTTGCAGCCCCGATGTTTGATTGCAGGTGTCTTAACCGAGTTACGCGAGACCCCATTGCATGCCCCATACCTCCCCATCGATCAATCCTGTTCAACTCGAGTCAGGACACCGCGTCTCTACAGCCGGACCAATCGATGACAATCCTCACTCTAACGGCCCCTTCGGATGATTCGCACAAATTAAAGCAAACATTCCACACAGAATGGGGCTTTCTGCAACACAAGCCCCCTCAGACGATGAATACGTAACCGAACCATCGTTGTACTTTTAAGCATTTTTGGTACTCCAAATAACAGGTCTGCCAATTTATGTGATTGCCTGAACTTCCAAGGCCAAGTATGCTGACGTGAATAGCGATAGCCGTGATTGCGAGTTGACGAAAGTTTTCTCCAACAGCGATCGTCATACATGATTTTGCATATCAGCCCTTCCTCCTGCAAGTTTAGCCCTCAGGATCACATCTTTAAGTGTATGGGTGTCACAACCCCGAGTGATCTTTCCTCCCTTTCATCTTTATCCCTCCTACCCTTCTGCTTTTTGCTTTTTCTTCCTCCTTCATTGTGTTGTCTGTCTTGTGATTGGCGCAGCTTGGCCAAATATGACCCTTGCACCATAAAACCCGAAAACAGCCAACCCTGCGACTTTTACCGCCTTCGTACAAATGGACTTCACCAAGGTCATCGTCCTTTTCACTGGAGCTTTACTGTAAGGATCTTAAGAATAATGCTTGTGGTGCGTCCTAGTGGAAGGTATAGAGAGATGTCTCTACTTAGAGTTCTGTGCACTGACGGTCTAATTGTTCCTCGCGTAACAAACAATGCCTGCAAACTGAACCCTCTGTGAGGCGAAAAAATTTAATTGATTTACCTGTTTTAGAATTTTTTATCGTACTCCCGGCTCCGGCCATCAATCGAGAAGTAGACCATCAATCGACCAATAGCGATCTAAAGCGAAAAAATATGGCTTTAAAACGCTATTAATTGTATTTACAATTGTTAGTAATTACGGTTCAGTCTTTCAGGTGGACTTCAATCATTTCGTCCAGGGAACAAATAGCTCATCTCACTACTCCAATACGGTGTAAGTGCCTTTGGTAGGTAGTCAACAGATTATATAAAGTCGGACGCCAACAGATGATATAAAGATGACAAACATATTTTAAATCCATTGGTCATTTCGTTAAATACGAGGGAAAGTAAAAAATTATCCGCAATTTATTTTTTCAATGTATTTACACAAATGTAGGGGTTTAACAAATTCGCCATTTTTCTACATAGTCCCCTTCCTTTTCGATGCACTTGGTCCGGCGGTCCACAAACTTGCTTATTCCCTCCAAGAAGGTTTTCGGTTGGTCGCAAATTCATTTATGCACCGCTTCCCCCACTTTGTCGGTCTAATCTGCAGAGAACACGCTACATTGTCGATGGTAACTCGCCGGTTTGCCTGTACCATCTCTCGAGCTTGCTGAATCTTCTCGTCTGTAGTGGAGGTTGACGGGCGTCCTGCTCCATCTTCGTGCATCACGCTTGTCCGGCCTCTTTTAAGCTTCTCGATCCACTCTTACACACTTCTACATGGTAGAGCCCGTATTGTGTTGTCAGCCTCCGATGAAAATTTCAGCCCCTGGCACACCTTCCAACCCTAGAAAGTAGATCACTGCTCTTCATTCCTCCTTGGCGCATGCTGCTAGAGGAGTGTTCATGTTTACACTGAAGCAGAAGCAATAAAAATGACGCTATCAAGGTCAAACTTCGTTAACGTGACCACTCTAAGTGAGTATCAACTCTAAGCGTGCATGCGCAGAAGGCAGTGTGGCTAACCTAAAGATGTGTTGTAGTGAAAGTGTTGATAATTTTTAACTTAGCCTCGTACAACATAAAATCTTATGTCATCAGGCAACAGTACCTTTCTAAAATGCCTGTAAAATATCAAACTAAATCCTCTTTGTAGCGAAGAAATAAATTGATTTACATTTTTTAGAGTATAGCAAGAGATTCGATGGCAAATATAAAGATAACAAAAATATTTAATCCACAGGCCATTTGGTTAAATACAACAGTTAGTGTAATGACATCAGGGAACAGTCCCTTTCTAAACTGTTCTAATCTTCAGCTCCAGGGCCCCTTTTTGCGAGGGGTGTCAATTTCACCACCAATAGAAGATTGAATACCTCAAATGTCACCAGATTTGGTTGGATACGACGCTTTACGGTCGTTTTTCACTGCACGAGGCAAAATGTCACCAGAAATGTTCAAACTTAAAATGAGAAGCATGGCGTACCATTTAGTAATGTCATGTCTCAAACGCGTAAATCAAATTTAAGCCGTTTGAAATAGAAACTCTACTACGACGTAAAATGGGAAGTCATTTTATTTCTCGAAAAGTATGAGAACTTGGAGTGCTTGCTTTTCGATTCTGTAAAATCAACGCTTCTTGCAAAAATTCTATTGCATCCAAATATTTTCCCATCAGTGAAATTCTAAACTCACTTTAAAGAGGTTTCGAGTTCATATTACGCTGTCTGGGTGTCTCTCTCCGTCTAAAATACGTTAAAAAATAAATGAAGTTACTATTTCTTATATTTTTTCCTTAAAACAAAATTTCCACGACACGTGGAAGTTTTACTGATGCTTTACAGTTTATATTTCACGAAAAAGGTTTTAGGAATGTGGAAAAGTGAGTGACAAGGATGGAAAGATGATTTGTACAAGTCAGTCTAAAATTTCAAAAACTTGTCTTTTCTCGGAAAAAGAAATAATATTCAAGACATCTTAGTATTATAAAATAGAAAACTGTTTTCCGCAATAGGTTCAATTTCTTAGCTACCAAATCAGTCTAAAATCTCAAAATGCTCTTAGTCTTTTACTTCAGCAAAGAAAGAGATACTTCAAATTAAAAGTTGAATAAAAATTAATTGTTTGTCTTTAATGAATCTTAACCCTCCAAGTGGTTGTGACGAAACATCTCCTCCAAGATCTGATCAATTTGCTAATGAAGATATATCTCGTATAGGAAAAAGAGCCCTATTGTATCCATGGGGAAATGTAGATCCAAGTAGGAAAAACAAATTTACTTTACATAGAACTGGTAACTTTTCGGAACAGGTTTTTGTATCAGGTAGGTATTTTATTTAACGTCACACTGGAGCAGCACATAGGGCTATTGGTGACGGTCCGGGATCAAACCCGAAGGGAAAGATCCGAGGAAAACCCCACGTAATTTTGAACCATGGAGATGATGATGTCACACCTGAGCTGGCTCCCCACTCTCCAAACTTCCACACCACACCAAAGTGAGAACATTTCAGGCCACGACAGATTTAACGAGCACCAGCCCCCTTTGTACACGACGGTCTTTGGTTGGATTCGTACTCGCAATCTCCTATTTCTAATCCGTTACTCTTCAAACCGGGCTACCGGTTTTTGCATCAGAGGTTGACAACTACGTGGAAGTTTTCGACGTTAAATCAAATTTCGAATTCTCTAAATTTTGGAAGATAAACCACCAGGAGGGTTAAGATAAATGCTTCTAGCCTAGGTCTTCTAACCAATGATGTCTAGGTCTAGTCTATATATAGACTAGAACTACATGAATATAGTCTAGGTCTTCTAACCGTCGTGATGAAATGAAGTAACGATCATCCCGTTCTAACCCAGTGTCGTTTTGAGTCAGTATCCTTACGATTGACATGCACCCTTACGTGTACAATCTTGCCATTTCTTTCACTCCTCAGAGGTTTCTTTGGATAATGTTGCAGACTTCATGCTGCAGGTGGCGCTTCTGCCCCATCCTTTCGACTGACTCACCCCTTTGTGAAAGAATCGAGTGTTGTTTACACTTCCCTGTTTACGATTAAACGAGATATGATTTCGAAGGCCATTGTGTTTTGTCGAATGTTTTGATGCTGCTGGAAACTCATAACCTCCAGATTCAATTTGTAAATAACTAACTGTATATAGATATATTAAATGTATTTAATTATTTTCTGTGTTCTTTAACCCATGGAGCTTGATTTGTCGAGAATCGATTTTTCGTACATTTACAGATAAAGAATCGAATTGCAAAATTTGTTGGCGAAGGATTTTAATAATTCTGATAGCTCTTTTTGAATTTTTCTACAGAAATGATTACTACTTATAAACAGTACACTGCACTTTACTTTTGGCGTAATTTGCTTGTTTTTGAACCTTAAGCCATAAAACCCAAACCACAACAATCAACCAACTCTTATTACTAGTCTTTACTGAGTAAGCCCTAAGAGACCTTTTAGAGATCCTCGCAAAAAAAAATTATTTTCATTCATTTCTGAGATCCATTTTATGAATTTTATTTAGACCTCGTACCGTGACTAGTTTCAATTTCAAATTGTAAATTGTTAAATCTTGTATCAGTCTTCTTTATTTTGCTTAAAATTTTGCTTGTCTTACGTTTGGAGCAGTATGACCAAATACGGCCCTTGCGCCATAAAACCCAACCTTACTGGCCTCTTTTGTACATGGTACAGGAGTGGCCAGAAAAACAAGTTGAGTTAAAAAGATTTTACCACTGATATGGGATTGGTATGTTTTTAATATTCATTCAATTGATTCTTATTATTCTGGTATTGCAAATAAAACTGTCTTTTGTCTCTTGTCTGACGTAGAGCGACGTATCAAACCTTGTAGCGAAGAAATTACCGTTGAGCGACATATGAAACCAATAGTAATAGTTTTGCATGGGTAGAATCCATGGATATCTGTCGTACACTTGCGTAACCATTCAAGTGGTTTCACAGAGATATCTCGTCTATCAACTTCTGACCAATTTTACTAATGACGAGATAGTGGTCATCAAGATATTGACGATTTTGTGATGATGCGAAAAAGTCATCTGATAGAAAACTGACGAGATCAAGATCTGGTCAGTTTTCTTGTAATGACGAGATAGCTCGTCCATTAGGATCTGGTCAGTTTTGCTAATTACGAGATACCTCGTCGAGAAAACCACCCGGAGTGGTAAATAATATCCCTATACATTGGCGGCCATGTTCGACAAGCTTGAAGTTGTTGATCAAACAATTGTCTCTAGAAAATCAAACACGTCATAACATACTTTTTCTTCTGAAGTAGAGCAACGCATTAATCCTCATGTAGCAAAAACATGACAGTAGAACGGCATAGCAAATCCTTGTAACAACGACTTGACTCTAGAGACGTGCCAAACACTCATGTAGCAAAGAAATTACCATAGACCGACAAAACAAACCAATTTGTAATAGTTGTACGTGCGTAGAATTGACGGATACCCTGTCGAACACTCAAATAACATCCTTATACATTGGCGGCCATGTTCGACAAGCTTGAAGCTGTTGATCAAACAATTGCCTCTCGAAAATCAAACACCCCGAGATAAGAGAGCGAATAAAGAATATTCCTTCCTGTATCTATATCTGGCGAAGGTAAGAGACGGATGTAGCTTATCGGAGACGGCAATTCATTTAATGGTTGAAGGAAGATGATTCGGAAATATCCGCTGAAGGGTAGAACAAAAGAAACAATATTCGAAGCATCCTGGAAAGCGGCCCGAAAGAAATTCCAAATCCTAATCCCTCCAAATAAGCAGTTAGAGGGGAATATGTGTGTTTGGGGAGTTTTCTTTTCTTGTGTGGTTCATGAGGGTGAAAATCAGAGTGGAGGCCCTCTAATGCCGAATCCACGTGCTCTACCACAATTGCTTCCTCAGCCACAGCCAGCAGAAGAAAAATAACGGTAATTTCTTTTTCCCCGGGTCTCTGGTCTTTTATTACATTCTTTTCGTTTGTTTCGGCTTCTTAATGTCAATGATTGCTGGCTGGAAGGGATCTTTTCTTTCTTGCTTTCTGCTCTTTGTGTTTTCGCTCTGCAACGCGCAATTTCATTCGCCTTTAACAAGACCCTCCATGGAAAGTAAATTTTTTGGTGCGACAGATGTTTCAACCGGCGACCGTTGACCCCCTGAGCGTCGCCAGATTTCCTAGTTACTTTTACCCCCAAAACACACATAATGGCAAAATAACCGCATCCTTCAAAAGATTCCGTGGATTCTTTCAAACTTTATTCTATTAATCATTTCCTAATCTTTGGACCGATTCTATTGGTCCTTTCCTTAGAATGTAATCTTTATTGGACGGATTCTATTGGTCATTTCTTTAGAATTGAATACCCTGGATGGATTCCATTGATCCTTTCTGTAAAACTGAATACTTTGGAACGATTGTATTGGTCCTTTCTGTAGAATAAAATGGACCGCGGTATCCCGGTTGGTAGAGTAACGGACTAATAACCGGAGGGTTGCAAGTTCGAATCCAACCAAAGACCATCGTATATAAAGGGATCTGGTGCTTTTAAATCTATCGGGGCCTCAAATGTATTCACGTTGGCATGGTGTAGAAGTTTGGAGAGTGGGGTTCCAGCTCAGGTGTAACCTCGTCATCTGACCGTGATTCAAAATTACGTGGTGTTGTCCTCGGGTTGATCCCGGATCGTCGTCAATAGCCCGTTGTGTTGCTCTAGTGCGACGTTAATTAATTACCATTACCTTCCTTAGTATATAATATTTTTTGTAGGTAGGTACTTTAATTAACGTCGCACTAGAGCAACACAACGGGCAATTGACGACGGTCCGGGTTCAACCCGAGGACAACACCACGTAATTTTGAACCACGGTCAGATGACGAGGTCACACCTGAATTGACACCTCACTCTCGAAACTTCCACACCATGCCAACGTGAAGACATTTGAGGCGGCCACGACAGATTTAAAAGCACCAGCCCCCTTTATATACGATGGTCTTTGGTTGGATCCGAACTCGCAACCCTCCGGTTGCTAATCCGTTACTCTTTCAACCGAGCTACCACGGCCCTAATCTTTTGGGCAGTCTAATCTTTTTTGGACAGATTCTAATCTTTTTTCGATATATTCTAATATTTCTTGGACAGATTCTATTGATCCTTTCCTTAGAATATAATTTTTTGGACAGATTCTATTGTTTCTTTAGAATAGAATACTTTGGAACAATTCTGTTGGTCCTTTCTGTAAAATTGAATACTTTGGAACGATTGTATTGGTCCTTCCTACAGAATAAAATACTTTGGAGAGATTATATCGCTCCTTTCCCTAGAAAAGAATACCTTGGAAAATTCTGCGTCCTTTCCTTAGATTAGAATCCTTTGAATTATTCTATTACTTATTATCTTAGAAAAGAATCCTTTGGAAGGATTCTAATCATCCAGGATGTCCAAATTGTTGCCAGTGGAATTATGCGCGTCAACCCCTCATAGGGTTAAAAAGCGTTTAATTTGTGAAGAGTGTTCGAATCCTTCTCTTCTGCTGTGTGAAAGTGATAAATGCAGTTTTGAAACTATTATTTTCTTTCAGAAAATCCAATTTCTACTCTTCAGAACAACAAAAAGATTATTTGAGAAAATTGGAATAATTTTTATACGACTCATATTCAAAACACCAAATCCCTGCCTATGGATGGTGTGATAATTGTAGTACTTTGATTGTCCTGGATAATTTTAATACCAGGCAAACAATTAAGCAGAATGTCCAAAAGATTTTATTATTTTTGGAGGCCTTATCGGGTGGATTGTGACCATTGGTGACGCAATAAAATCTAAATATTCAACAATTTATCTTTAACTTGTAAATACAAAATAGCTATGCAATGAATTTTAATCACTCCAGCTAGTAAAAGACATCGAAAATAAAAACATTGAAAACCCCGGTCAACTAAAAAGCTAAAATCGCTTGTTCCCATCTTAACTCAGTTATGCATACATACCTTGTTAAACCTGTTATGTATATGTACATAACAGGTCTTACACATTATATATGGAACTAAATTTGTTCTGTTGATAAAAGGTTATTTGTTTGTTTGGCTACTACATTGTTCAGTCGGAGAAATTTGAACGAAAGTTCACTAACAAACTCACAAAGGACCTAGACTTATAACTCTTACAGGATATTTCTTATCATAAATTAAATCGTAAGAATGAATGAGGAGAGGGATTTCGTGATTTGACCCTCCTGGTGGTTGTCTCGACGAGGTATCTCGTCATTAGCAAAACTGACTTGATGGACGAGATATCTCGTCATTGGAAGAAAACTTGATAAGACCAGATCTCGTCATTATCAAAAATTGGCAATATTTTGATGGCAAGATATCTCGTCATAATTGGTCAGATCTTGGTGGACGAGATATTTCCTCAAATCGCTTGAAGGGTTAAAATAATTAAAACGTTCAAGTTTATCTCAGTTGTGTATGCAACAGATAGTTCAGTGCTTAAGACGCAACGACACGTGATAAGGCTGCCTTCTATTTTGTAAGCAGACTCTTATCCAAGATATATTTTCAAAGTAGTTTTATTGACCAATAACTTAGACTTAGGAACTCTCATTGGATGTCTTTCTGTAAATGAAACTGTAAAAGTGAATGAGGAGTGGAGTAGTTTCGTGACTCAAACAACTAAAACGTTCAAGTTTGACCTTATAGTGTTAAGTAATACGTATATAATACGAGGAAAAGTCAAAAATTATCCAAACTTTGATTCTCAATTTATTTACGCAAATGTAGGGGTTGAACAAGTTCTTCATTTTTCTACAGTCTCCATCCTTTTGGATGCACTTGGTCCAGCGGTCCACAAGTGTTGCGTGCCGAATTAACGGACACGCCACTTCAATCCGATTGAATCTAATTCATAAGGTGACAGCTGCGAAATCAGTGTGAGGCCGTTTTTTTATTTCCCTCTTTTGTCCTTTTTCTTTTCCTCGTTCCAGTGACTCTCGTTATAAATTCGAGGATTGTTTTAGAAAGTTCAATCACGTGCTTTCCTCCTGACGAGTTACAGACAGGCTGTTTTAAAACGACGAATTGGGAAGAACTAACTCACCGATTAAAAAAACCCACAAAGGAAACCAAATAAATAGCACCGAAAGGGGTAGAAAGCGGATAGGCTGTCCCCACTGTACCGTAGGGTTTGGTTCGTGAATACTTTTGGGCTGAATACCTGATACGTGGGTCGCTGGTGAAATGAAGACGACGGGTATTTGTTTGACATTTATTTATTTATCCAGTTTTGGTGGATACATAACAGTGGTGTCAGAGTGTGGGCAATGCTTAGTATTCTATGGCGACCTCATGGATGATGGGTCTGTGATAGCTAAGGTACGAGACAAACGGCATGGTGTCGATGCTGATGTTCCTGGCAAAGGTAAGGTCGATGGTGGTGTTTCCAAGCTTGGTGGGCGATGATGTGGGTATGTAGTCGAGGTTTAGCTCTTCTTTTAAGAACTGTATGATGCTGAGATCCTTGTTGATGTCTATGTTGAAGTCCACGTTGATCATTATGAGGACATCCTTGTTAACTTTTAATTCTGGAATTATCCTCATTATGGCTTCGGCGTATCGGCGGAACATATAGAAGATGGACATATTGATCTCGTGCATGGGTGCGTTGGGGTGTATGTAGACTGAGCCAGATGATGGTCCAGCGACGTCGCCGCGTATTCGTGCCTGTTCGGCCGGCTCCTTGCGTCTTCGATAAGCTCTAGATCTCTCCGCACTTGTAGGTTTAGACTTCTTGGTATCATTTTGTTCGTCTTGAACTGCTCTTTCAACCTGTTTCTTACGCCGCAATTGAACTTTAGTGTGATATTTTGGCTTCATAGTGAAATCTTCGACAAATCTTCACTTTCCACTGCACACAATTTTCGCACAAATGGTTTACTGTCAACTAGTCAAAAGGAATTGTAGAACTCGTCGTTCTCTTCAATTTAAGCACGCACTCGCCACGATCAGAATGGAAGTTACAGCGGTTAAACAGGCCAGCGTATACCCGAAATGTCCCTCATTTCCCCCAACACGCGGTACAAAGGTCAAAGGGGGAGTGCATTAGTGGTCAACCTGGTCGATGCGGCCCACCTTCCTCTGTACCATGGTAGGACATTTATCCCCATAGGCTGATTCCCCCTGGAGTTATGGGACTTTGAGATATCAACACTTTTCGTGGCGCGCAAGTTTCTGCCGATGACCCCCCATGCATCCGCCTAAGACCCCCGAACCAATTTTAAAGACGTATTCACGTCTCTAAAAAAATTGACTGAAAAAAGTTCGACTCTTCTGATCCTGTTGATAGTGTCGAAAGGAAAACGACACTAAGGTTCGCCATGCTCGTAACTGAAAATTCGCCATGTTGATAGTTGATGTGTAGACGGAAGGGACCCCATGATGATACATACGATCATTTTTTATTAATCAATTGAGTTAACTCTATTGGCGTGTAGTTCTTAGCCTGATATGTCCACGCTGCACCCGGTTATGTATTTTTTTTCTGATGTTTCGCGTCTCTTTCCTATTCGCTATTCGAATCCAACCAAAGACCGTCGTGTACAAAGGTGCTGATACACGTTAAATCTGTAATGATCTCAAATGTCCTCACGTTGGCATGGTGTGGAAGTTTGGAGAGTGGGGTGCCAGCTCAGGTGTGACCTCGTCATCTGACCGTGGTTCAAAAATACGTGTTTTCTTCGGGTCTTTCCCTTCGGGTTTGATTCCGGACCGTCGTCTATAGCCCATTATGTAGCTCCAGTGCGACGGTAATTGAAATACCATATTCTGCGATACTCCTTTTCTTAATTCCTTTTGAGGCGCAACCTTTTCTTTTGATTAATGATTTTGTGTTAATCATTCTGTGATTATAATTTTAATGTTGTGATTTATGTGCAGTGTTGTACCCAAGAATCTTTCATTTTATTTAAAAATTGTCTTGTTAATTGTCAATTATGAAGTATCTTTCTTTGCCATTTTATTGGTTAGCATTTGATGTGATGATATTTAAGTGATATTCGATGTACTGAGATATCGAATTCAGTTGTCACACAGTATTGCGAGCAGGGTTGGTGTAAGTTTTGTTACGATTATTTAAATCTTTCTACTAGTGTATACGATCATATGCTTTCGTTGGAGTTCTTACACTCGAACCAACATACTAAAATTCAAAAGGGACCCAATACAAGCTTGTGTATTAACTCCAAGAGAATGTTTGACATCTTCATATAACCGTGGTAGAAAATTAAGGTGTCCTCGGATCTTTTCTTTCGGGATTGATCACAGACCGTCGCCAATAACCCGCTGTGTTGTTCTAGTGCGAAGTTAATTCAACTATCTTCCTTACAGGAAGTGAAATGAGGAAAACTAAGAGTGAATATGAGCTTTGTAACTTGGAAACAACAAACAAGAACGATCATGTTTACTTAGTAGGTATACGTATACAGCAGCTTAAATAGTAATTTATAGACACCACTAAACATTGATAACGTTGCCTTTTATTTTATGAAAAACTCCTATTCCAGACAATTTTCCGACATAAACTCACTGACAAACGACCTAGACAGGAACTTACTGGATGTTTCTTAACGAAACGAGTAAAACTGTTAAAGTGAATGAGGAAGGAAAGTATGTGACTTAAGAACAATTATAACATTCACATAAAATCTTAGGTATACGTAAATAGCAGGTTAAACTAGATACAGCTTTGATATATGCATAGTTTGGCGGCAACGCTCTTGGCGCATTTTTGTAGAGAGTTATGGCAGGTAAAGACATCCCATCTTTTGGATTATTCCCGCCAATACATTATTACAATAAACTCCATTTCATTTTTATTTGGCTGTTTATTTATTTCGATGGAGTTATGGGAGGAGTTTAAAAAAGTCTAAAAACTAAAAAGATATTTTTAACCACTATTTTCTTACTGTTTCCGTTAATTAATTTCCACTAAAGCTTATTATTTTCGGTTAAGAAAAACGATTTTTTTCCTAAGAATTTCTTCCTTGGCGACATAAAAAGTACGCCAAAAAACGCGCCAAGAGACTTGCCACCAGAGTATCCGTATATAAAAGAGCTGTACCTTAAACTGTTATTCATAGATGACACTAAACATAGATAACGCTACCTTTTATTCTATGAAAAAGGTCCTAATCCAGACATATTTCCTACGTTAATTCATTAACAAACGACCTAGGCTTAGGAACTTACTGGATGTTTCTTAGCGAAAGCGAAACGAGTAAAACTGTAAGAGTGAATGAGGAGGGGGCTTTGTGACTTAGGAACAACTAAGAGAGCGGAGGATTGATGAGCGCGGACAAGAGGCCAGCATCGTTCTTGCACAGACAGGACAAGGACAAGTTTCCTCCTTATGTTATTGTCCCTCCGTCATCATTTTTCTTGAGTCATTAATCTGGCGCAACGACGATTAGTCCTCCTCTCAGCCGAACCAAGCAGTTCCCTTCCTCGCAAAGATCCCCCACAACCAGGAGTATTCAGCAATTTAATTGTGTAGATAGTCTCGGAATTCCATTCGCTTTAAGTCTTCAAAGAGGCCGAATTAGTTAAACACATCTTCGAAACCGTTATCTCCGTACGCCGTGTTATCTCTTCTCTTTGGAAACTCTTCACTTATTCATTTACAGAGAGGGATTTAATTGTTAGCTGTAAGGGAATGGGTCCTGTAGTTTAAAAGAAAATAAACACAGCAACTATTCACCTTAAGTTTGTCGTTAAGGAGATAAATTGTATAAAATTCCTGTTATTCATTATAAATTGTAATTCCTGTTATTCATACTAACCCTCCTGGTGGTTGTAGATAGCTCGTCATTATCAAATTGACCAGATCTTGATGGACGAGATATCTCGTCATAAAAGAAACTGACCAGATTTTTATTTGGTCATCATCGAAAATTTGGCAATATCCTGATGACGAGATATCTCATCATTAGCAAAATTGGACACATATTAATGGACTAGATATCTCGTCATTAGCAAAATTGGTCAGATGTTTATGGACGAGATATCTCGTCGAAACCACTTGGAAGGTTAAAGATGCTGAGGAGATTCTTTTACTGAAGGAAGAAAAACTGTTATAAATATAATAATGAAGTCTATGTAATTCGACTTTATTTGTTCTAATGAGCTTACAGCAGGTTTAACAATGCATTGTCAATCACAAAGAACTAAGAGCAAACGCAAGAACAATATCTTGAGGAGATATTTCGTCATTAGCAAAATTGGTCAGATTTTGATGAACGAGATATCTCGTCGAAACCGCTTGGAGGGTTAAGACGAGACAGTAAACTGTCGTCTTAGAGGACAGTGGTAGAGTGATGTGGAAGTTTGGAGAGTGGGGTGCCAGCTCAGGTGTTGCCTCGTCATCTGACCGCGGTTCAAAATTACGTAGTGTTGTCCTCGGGATCTTTCCCTTGGGAACTAATCCCGGACCTTCGCCAATCCCCCGTTGTGTTGCTCCAGTGCGACGTTAATTAAAATACCAACCTACCTACCTTAAATTATCTAAACCTGCACTTGATTTTAAATATCACAAAAAATTATATTAATGAATATATGGTCAGAAGTAAACATGATGTAGTCATTAGGGTAGTGCATAGGCGCACATATCGGATATAGAAATCTTCTCACGGTTATTTGTTTTGTTAGTGCAGTCGAGTATGTGTCGTTCACCTAATACTTCAACGTCCACAGTATTCTAAAAGAATCATGTTAGAATATATCGGTGCACGGCCTCAAGGTTTTAAGTGAATACGTCTCGTTAAGTCATAGTATTTACTTGGCTATAATAAATAAAAGACAAATCCAGTGGTCAATTCAGTAGCTGACGAGTTGCTCTTCTGCGTAGACTACTTTCGATGTAGTCCTGCTTGGCTTTTCGACCAGCATATGCCGACCATCGTGAAATTTAAAAAAAAATATTTCAACTGCGATTAAAGTTTCACAATCAACGCTATTCGATTTCACTTTTAATGCGTCAAATGGACAGATCTCGACGTTAGCTTTCGTTTGAGTGCCCGTTTCTACTTCGTAACGCTTCGTAGTTCCGATTTATACTGATTTGAAGTTAGCGGAGCTCAGCGGAAAGTCACCCCAAACTCTGCCCCTTCTCCGCTTGTCGCTCGAACTCAAGTTCACTAACAAATCTTTTTTCCCTCAGCTATAGAATGACACTAGGTTGGTTTGGATCGCGTTGATAGTATAGAAATTATTAGACTGAACTCGATGCCCATTTTTTCGTCACCGTCAACTTTGAGTATTAGCTACATAGTACTGGTCTGATTTTAAAGATGTATTCACGTCCAAAAGGATAAAGCTACAATACGATTAGGTTCCTAGGCTTCACTCGTCATCTGACCGTGGTTCAAAATTACGTAGTGTTGTCCTCGGATCTTTCCCTTTGGGATTGATCCCGGACCGTCACCAATAGCCCGTTGTGTTGCTCCAGTGTGACGTTAATTGAAATACCCCCCTAGGTTTCAGAGACCTTAGAGGCACTAGGTGTGTACGAGCATCGCAATCCCAAGGTACGCCAGTGATCTTTCCTCTCTTCTGTTTTACCCTCGCATATCATTCTGCTTTTTTGCTTGTTTTCTCTCCCTCGTTGCTGTCGTGTTTGGCGAAGATTGGCCAAGTATTGCCCTTGCGCCCTAAACCCCAAATCCAACCAACCCTTTGGGGCCGTCGTTGTCCAGTGGATATGTCCCTTGCGCCCTAACCCTCAAATCCAACCAACCGTTTGGGGCCGTCGTTGCCCAGTGGATATGTCCCTTGGCCAAATATGGCCCTTGCGTCAAACACAAGACAAGAGAGAAAAAAAAGCAAAAAGCAGAATGATGTGCTAGGGTAAAACAGAAGAGAGGACAGAGTTTGACGCAGCTTGGCCGAATATATCCCTTGCGCCATAAAACCCCCAAACCAACTACCCAACTCAGGCTTGGGCATAGTGAATGTCATGTAGTAGCACTTGGTAAGTTCGTAATGTATTAACTCAAGAAGGTTTCTAGAAAAAGCTGGATCACCCTCCTACTTATACCTCCGCTGAAGTATTAATACAACCCCAACTGCAGAAGTAAGTGCTAATTTAATATTTATGGGATGGAGGGGGAACATTTCTTCTGAATAATTAATTTTTATGAAATAAAATAGCCCGTAATTTTTCTTCTCCAAAACGATGGAGCAACAACACATGTCTAAATTGTCGTGCTCTTCTTGCGGTTTGGTATAATTTACTTTCTGCAGGCTGAAGTTACGTCAAGCATCGTAATGGGCTTCTAGCGTGCCATCAGCATCCTGTAATTTCAGAGCGGCTAATTTTCTAAATAAATGATTCCTTTCAAAACGTTTTACGCCAAAAGCAAACTCGCCATTTTCGACATTAAAAAGCAACACATCGTTCCATCGCGGATCTCTCGCGGCGTTTGGCGAATGGAAATAAAATCTACGAAACTCCAAAGAAAGAAAACATAATAACTTGAATAAGTAATGAAAAAACTTCTTTTCTCTAATAACTTATGAGGAGATGAAATAAAAATAAAATATTAATTCCGCCGTATGTTTTGGGCACTAAGTTCCTACGAATCGAAAAGGCAGTGAGAAGAGAAGAGAATGAAAAAAATTCGAGCAAATCTTAAGCATTTTACGAAGCACTGTATTTTATTAAGAGTAAGAACAAATAAAAAAAATGTTTCGCTCGCCCTAGAGATTTGCAGTCGAATTCTTTTCTAATCTGAAATTAAGAAGGGGAACTTTATCACTAGTTAGAAAATTACGCAGAAATAAAAAGAATGAAAAAACGCATTGAGAAAAGATTAGCTTTTCTATTTTTCCCAATGAATGCACTTTTTTAATTCACTGACTAATCAAAAATTAAATATGTTTATTTTAGCTAATTGAAGGAATTTTCGGGAAAATTATTTCTTTTTTCCTTGAACGTGGAATTAAAATAACTTCTGTGCTCTGATTTTTGAAGAGAAATAAAAAGACCTTTTGTTCATTAAATTTTACTCCACAACCAAATACTTATTAGAAGTTAATCGCGTTTTTTTTTCTTTCATTTTTATCCTCAAGAAATTTTTTTACTTTTGTAATTCTAATAGTATGGAAAATAAAGTACCCCTCAAATTCTGGTTGAGTTTTATAAACTCTTTTTTACGTGCAGTACCCACGCCATATGAGTCACATTGAGTAGAAGAAACCTTTTTCATATTCTATGTTACTTAAATACGTTATTTCAAAACAAAAACTTTTAAATAAAGTGAAAATAGTTTTCTTTTGTAGTGTTTTTAGGCTCCATTTTTTGTGCATATCATCATTTTATAAGCCTCATTTACCATTGGAAATAAAAAGGTCATATTTTCTTCTGTCTTACTCTTCTTAACGACATTTTATTTTCCAGACAATGTTTTAGGAATTTTGAACAATTTTAAATATTTCGAGAATGTTTCTTTTTCAAATGCATATGTTCAAACGTAGGAGGTATGTTTCGAAAGTCTACGGTATATCAAAATTTCCCTATGTGAAATCTTGAACATCTCTAAAATGCATACGGTATATTTAAACTATTTTTATACCATTTCTAGCAAAGAAATCAAAAGCTATTTTTTCGTTTTGTGTATCGCATTTATTCTGCCTCTGATTGGGTGTTAAAATGATAACTTATCAACCAATCAGAGCGCAGAATGAAAATTATGTACGGGTCGATTTTTAGCTCCGAATTTTTAAACCCGGTTGGAAGATTAACGGATTAGCAATCGGAGATTGGCGAGTTCGAATCCAAACAAAGACCATGGTGTACAAAGCGGGCTGGTGAACATTAAATACGTCGTGGCCTCAAATGTCCTCACGTTGGCGTGGTGGGGAAGTTTGGAAAGTGGGGTGCCAGCTCAGGTGTTGCCTCGTCATCTGACCATGGTTCAAAATTACTTAGTGTTGTCCTCGTATCTATCCCTTCGGGATTGATCCCGGACCGTCACCAATAGCCCGTTGTGTTGCTCCAGTGAGACGTTAATTAAATTACTTGCGTACCGAATATTCGGTACGCAAGTAATTTAATTAATCATGTGTGTATGTATCTTACTTGATATTGTATGTCTTATATCTGGCGCAGCATGGCCAAATATAGTCCTTGAGCCATAAAATACCAAAACAACCAACCAACTTGTTTGAACAAAATACCAAATATTTCAGCACGCCATTAGATGAATATGAAAAGAACCTTCATTCATTTAACATCCGCTCTCGATGGAAAATGTTCCAACACCCCTTTCGTTCTAAAAAAGCCCTCTGCTCGAATACAGTGGCTGATGAAGTAGGGAATAACTGGGTCAAACATGCATTAAGGCGTAATGGCGGCCCGGAATTCTTAGAGGGATGTTTCTACATCTGAAGAGAATAAAATAGCCTCTCTTCACACACACACACTTCGCGTCTCGAAGGGCCAATGGAAACTCTCAATTTAAAATTCGTTAACAACTGCTGTTAAGACTTACCCCCCGCGAACCAGTCCCACGTGATCGAAATCATGCAAATTGATTGGTGGAGCTTCACGACTCTTCTGAGATTTGCTTCGCATTTGGACAAAGTTTGGAAAGATTACATTTTCCAAATTGTGGAATTTGTCCAGGATGAGTCTCGGTGGTTGGTTGTAGAATTTTTAAATTGCATTAGAACTCCATGAATGCAGATTTTAGAAGGTTAAATGTAGCTTTAAAACTCATAAGTGGATGCGCACAAAAATTTGTAGCTTAAGGAATATTAGACTAATATAACTTTGCACTTTCTTGTGTGATTTAAATTGAAACAGAAACTGAGTTGCAGATAAAGCTAGGCCTAGGAAAGAGTATTGTCGCATATTACTTAAAAAAGACAGATTTTTAAATAAAATAAAAATTTTGAACTTGGGATTAAAGATTAACTTTAACTAAGAAAGACTTTCAGAAAGGAACCAAAGTCTTGAACAGAACTGTTTTCATTTCTTTAAAAAGGTTTCAAGCTTTATTAAAAATAAAACGTTTACTTAGAAAAAGAAAGGATCAATGATCTTCTAGAAGGACAGGCCGTGGAAGCCCGGTTGGAAGAGTAACGGATTAGTAACTGGAGGGTTGCGAGTTCGAATCCAACCAAAGACAGTCATATACAAAGGGGTTGGTGAACGTTAAATCTGTCGTAGCCTCAAATGTCCTCATGTTGGCGTGGTATCGAAGTTTGGAGAGTGGGGTACCAGCCCAGATGTGACCTCGTCATCTGACCGTTGTTCAAAATTACGTGGCGTTGTCCTTGGATCTTTCCCGTCGGTATTGATCCCGGACCGTCGCCAATAGTCCCGTTGTGTTGCTCCAGTGCGACGTTAATTAAAATACCTACCTACTTTTTAGAAGGGCATATTGGGATCGATATTATTATTTTATTAATTTCTAGATATCCAAATAGAACAAACATCTTTGAGGTATAGTCCAGCTATGGTGAGTCCTGTGGTTTTCAATTACTATTCCTAACAAAATAGGGTGCAACTTAAACGTAAACAATGAATTCCCGTAATCGGCGTTTATAGAGCGAATTCTGGCTGAGCTCATTGTTCAGTACCGATGCAAGCGATTGCGAGTTTACGAATTTATTAACCTACTATAAGTACCGCCATAGATCTTGCGCGTGTGGCAGCCCTTCTCCTACCACCTTTCTACAAATAGACTTCACCGTGGTCATCTGCCTTCTCGCCAGATTATGATTTGGCACATTCCGTTTCTCCATTTCAAGTCTTAACATGAAGAGAATGTATTCTGTTTAATGGTCAACAAGATCAAATTGGTTTATCTATTTATTTAGAAAACTTAACAAGGATACTCCCATGAGCTGGTTCAATTAGCTTCCATCAGTTAGTTCAATTAGCTCCCATGAGCTGGTTTAATTAGCTCCCATGAGCTCGTTCAATTAGCTCCCATGAGCTGGTTTAATTAGCTTCCATGAGCTGGTTCAATCAGCTTCCATGTGCTGGTTTAATTAGCTCCCATGAACTGGTACAATTAGCTTTCATGAGCTGGTTCAATTAACTTCCAGGAGCTGGTTCAATTAGCTCCCACGAGCTCATTCAATTAGCTTCCAATAAGCTGGTACAATTAGCTCCCCTGAGCTGGTTGAATTAGCTCCCATGAGCTGGTATACTTAATAAAATGAAAGTACGTTATGAACCATACATAAACGGTTACAAGGAAATTCGCCATGTGCGGGAACAAGGAAGTACTCAATTCAGTATCGTAATGTGTAGGGCGCGCTCTCTATTGGCGACCTGAGAAAGTCGCCAAATCACCAAATGTCGCCAAATCGCTGCTAGTTCACAACAATAGATATTGGAGACAGTGTAAAGTAATGAAATTGCACTGCAATTTTAATCGAGCAGACGGGCAATAGTTTCAAAGGTTTTCGAAGATTGTATTTGAAAGTTATGCTCTAGCTTTTAAAAATAGCACCACCAAAGCTCATGCAACCGTGATTTTGATAGGTGCACTAAGCTTTATTTTCTGCGTTGTAACATAATGTGCTTTTGTTCTTTCAGTTCCTTCTTCGTGTAATCAAGACTTCTCGAGCGACGTGTCCAAGAACGGGACTTTCACGAGCCCCAATTACCCGGAACCGTACCCTGCGGACGTGTTCTGCGTCTACTCCTTCATGGGCAGGGGCAAAGAGCGGGTCCAGATACAGTTCACGGACTTCGACCTCCACCTGCCGCACGAGCCGCCCAGGGAGTAATTATACCTCTTTCTTTCTCAACCCTTTTCTCATTTGTGGCAACAGTCCTGCAAACAAACTTCACCTCATTAAACCTTTCATTCATCGGTGTGGCAGCTTCTCCAGTGCAGACTCTCCTTGGCTTTGGTCATTCACCGAAGTTATTCGTACACATTAGTTACTAGGAGAAAGTGATCTTGATTAATTATTATTTATTAATATAATTAATATAATAATTAAGATTATGTGCCTGTTTTACACCTTTTAACTTTTTTATAATTTGTCTTGGTTTTAATCATTATTGCCTAAACTTTTTCATAGTTCTAGTCAAATTGTGCAAGATTTGATAGGGAAAAGCACCAGTCCGAATCTTTCTCAATTATTAAATGCCATTGGATTTTTGAATGTTGCATGATATTGTACATCGCGAATTGTATATATGTTACCATGAAAGACCGAAATTAAAGAATGTCAGTATTCTACGGTGAATGTCGACACATACCAAATACGTCGTTGGAAGGCCGAATATTTGGTTACATTCTTATACATTCGGACCATCGCCGGTGTATGTCGACAAGCACAGATAAGCTCTGGTGGGGGTCGAAACGAGAAGGCGGAGAGGCCACAGCCAGAGAGGCCTCTCCGCCTTCAGTTTAAGTTGTTGCAATAAATAAGATTGTATAATGTTAGTCACATAATTTATGTGTAAGTTTATTATTGGTATTATTTTCTTTTCTCGTTTAGAATGTACTGTTCGTTTTAGGTTCAACAGTTTATTTACATGTGCTGTTACTTAAGTTTTCTCTATTTTGACATATATCATAATATGTTTTAATAATAAAGTATGATTTAAAAAGTTGCATTTTTGTCTTAACGTAACAAAAATATTTGTATTCAACATTTACCATCAGTGCATGCCGAATGTCGACATTTGCCGGTGTAAGTGAGAAATAATGATATTTAGCAAATATTTCGGACATACACCAAGCGACTATGTGAATGCTGACATTCACCGGAGAATATCGACATTTACCAGATATTGGTCTTTCACAGTAACATACATCATCCGTACTTTTTATATTTACATCATGTTGTTGGCCAATATGTTTTAAATCATCAAATTATATTCACCTCATCTTTCCACTTTTAATTTTTTCCTATTTACCAATGGGGGCCGCGGTGGCCCGGTTGGAAGAGTCCTGGATCGAAACTCGATCTTTCTGAAGACTGTCGAGTATGGGGGTTGATGCAGGTTAAATCTGTCGTGGCTTTAAATGTCCTCACGTTGGCGCGGTGTGGAAGTTTGTAGTTGCCAGCTCAGATATTGCCTCGTCATCTGATCATGGTTCAAAATGGCGAGGTGTTGTCCTCGGATCTTTCCATTCAGGATGGGTCTCGGACATTCGCCAACATCCCGTTCTGTTGCTCCAGTGGAACGTTATTTCAACTATCTAACTATTTACCAATATCTTGAAGTAACTCCTAAAATGTAAGTTCTTGTATCACTAAATGTCAGTTCTTGTATCACTAAATGTCAGTTCTTGTCTGACTGAAGTCTAGGAATCCTGCGTTTTGAAGATAGATACGGAATTTTGCTTAAACCAGTGCCAGTACCCAGAAATTATAACATGAATTAAAAAAAAATGTTTAAACTAAGAAAAATTGATTAAACAAATACTGACGCGTCAACCAATCATAAATTTACAAATTTCTGAGATCATCCTGCGCCCATTGGAATCATCCTGCTCCCATTGAAATCATCCTGCGGTCATTGGAATCATTCTGCGCCCATTGGAAAACCTTATTTCTCTTCTAAATAATTGGATAGGCTTAAAAAATCTCAAAAACAGTGATAAAATCTCGTAGGCTTTGTTGAATTTCGTCCCACTTCAAGGTAGGTAGTTGAATTTACGCAACCCAAGCCACTCAACCTATCTAATCGGGTTGGTTGGTGAAGGTTTTATGGCGCGAGGGCCATATGCTATGCCTGACACAAGGCATACAATATCAAGAAATAGACATACACACACAATGAAAGTTTTTACTGGCACAGAAGAGGTAGGTAGTTAATTAACGTCGCGGAGCAACACAACGGACTATTGGCGACGGTCCTAGATCAATCCCTAGAGGTAAGATCCAAGGACAACACCTCATAATTTTGAACCACGGTCAGATGACGAGAAAAACACGTGAGCTGGCACCCACTCTCTAAAACTTCCACACCACGCCAGATTCAACATGCACTCCCCCCCCCCCCTTGTACACGACGGTCTTTGGTTGGATTTGAATTTTCAACCCTCCAGTTGCTAATTCATTGCTCTTCGAACTGGGCTACCAATACCCCTAGTGACACAGAAGAGAGAAATACACCCAAGGAGGAATGCACCGAACCTACGCCGCCTGCAACTCGAAGGTTGCTACTGCAGTGGACATTCCCACTGAGCTACGACGGCCCCACCTGTCGATTCCGATGTTACCACAAGATGATCACTTTTCTGTGGGTCCTGGAAAATGAAGCAATAGATTTTCCTAAATTGGAGAGTGAATGATAGAGAATACATTACCATCACATTTGAAATGGGTAGAAATAGACTAGACATAATGGGTGTATATCGTGCCCGGAGACATTAAGCCCTTCAATATCTTACAAAATGGAAACATCAATGGCGACATAGGTGTGTCACACTGAAATCTCACTTTACTGATACAGTTTTTAGGTTGACATTATCCTTCTTGGGTGGTGCAATTGATGATTGCATTTTGAGAGTATGAAGGTTGATACTGATGAGATATTAAATGTCATCCACACAATTAGAGGTCCAGATCTATATATGAAGAGTTGAAGAGTGGAGTGCCAGATCAGGTGTGACCTCGTCATCCGATCGTGGTTCAAAATTACGTGGTGTTGTCCTCGGATATTTCTCTTCGGGTTTAATCTCGGGCCGCCAACAATAGCCCGCTGCGTTGCTCCAAAGCGACGTTAATTAATTGCCATTACCTAGATACGAAGAGTTGAGATTGATTTTTTCGGTTAGGCTTATCGGTCCACATATCTTGCTACACCATGGCTAATCAGACAGAAGAATTAATGGTTTTATGAATTTTATGGCGTTTTTATAATTGCTAAATGAATGCAGCAAAAAGAGTCTTCTACTCACAAATATCTTTTGTAAAGTCAGTCTTGCTCTATTGTATGAGAACTTGAAATTATGCATAACAAAAGACTTTTCTTTAAATTGATTTTCGGTAAAAAACAATGCTTTCTCGAAAGATTTTTAAACCGTGGTAGCCCGGTTGGAAGAGTAACGGACTAGCAACCGGAGGTTTGCGAGTTCGAATTCAACCATAGACCGTCGTGTACAAAGGGGGCTGGTGCACGTTCGATCATTCGTGGCCTCACATGTCCTCACGTTGGTGAGGAGTTGAAGTTTGGAGAGTGAGGTTCCAGCTCATGTATGACCTCGCTATCTGACCGTGGTTCAAAATTACGAGGTATTGCCCTCGGATCTTTTCCCTCGGGATTGAACCCGGACCGTCTCCAATAGCCAGTTATGTTGCTCCAGTGCGACGTTAATCAAATACTTACCCACCTATCGGAAGATTTTTATAACTAACATTATTCGATTGTGTTTGTTTTATGAATTCAAACTCGGTATAAAGGCTGCAGAAGTATATAGCAAAATATGTAAATACACTGAGTAGAAAGGTAGTTAATTAACGTCGCACTGGAGCAACACAACAGGCCATTGACGACCGTCCATCCCGAAGAGAAAGATCCGATCCCGAGTCTTGTATCTGGGGCCATGGCCAAATATGACCCGTGCGCCATAGAAACCCCAACAAACACCACCTCGCATTTTTGAATCACGGTCGGATGACGAATAAATACACTGGGAAGCAATGCTGTAACAAATCCTACCTCATAAAGTTAGTACGAAATTTTTTTCTTGTCCAAAATCGCTAGAAGATGACCCACGCTCTGGAAAACCTGTCCTTAATGACAAAGATCTGAAGTGATGAAACCATCCACATGCGTTTGCGTCAACTTGGGAAAGTGTGGAAGTCTAGTAATTGGGTCCCCACTCGATTTGTCATCCAGCAATAAACTTCAAAAGCTGCTTCGGACTACACTTATCTTCTGTCAAAAATGAATCACTTTTTGATGTCCTGTTGACGCGTGATGAAAAATGAATCCAGTACTCACTCCATCAAGAAGCAACCACATCATTGACTGTCATCTGAAGGCGACAGAACTTGATTACTTGATACTTGGAAGAGAGCAGATCACGAAAGGGTTTTAACCCTCCAAGTGGTTTCGACGAGATATCTCGTCCATCAAGGTCTGACCAATTTTGGTAATGACGAGATATCTCGTCATCAAGGTATATATTGCCGACTTTTTTATGATGACGAGAATAAGATCTGGTCAGCTTAATTCTAATTACGAGATATCTCGTCCATCAAGATCTGGTTAATTTTGCTAATGATAAGATACCTCTTCGACACAACCATTAACCCTCATGAGGCTTCGGTGGCCCATTTGGCAGAGTAACCGATTGGCAACCTGAGAGTTGCGAGTTCGAAACTACGTCCGACCGTCCTCTACGTGGGAGCTGGTGCACGTTAAATCTGCCGTGGTCTCAAATATCCTTAAGTTGGATGTGGTGTGGAAGTTTGGAGTACGGGGTGCTATTTTATGTGTTGTCTTCGTCATCTGACCGCGGCTCAAAATGACGAAGTGCTGTCCTCGGTGCTTTCCCTTCGGGATGGATCCCGAATTGTCACCGGGGGCCGTCGTGGCTCAGTGGGTATGCCCACTGCGCTAGCAACCTTCGAGCTGTAGGTTGCGCAGGTTCGATTCCTGTCAGATGCATTCCTTCCTGAGTATATTTCCCTCTTCTGTGTCAGTAAAATCTTTCATTGTGTCTGTCTGTTACTTGATACTGTATGTCTTGTCTCTGGCGCAGCATGGTCAAATACGGCCTTTGCGCCAAAAATCCCAAATTCAACCAACCAGATCATAATCCATTTTCTTGCTGCATATAATTGCTGAAACAGCGAAATTTTGGAAAAAACGTATGATATAATGACTGTTTCATTTATCTTATTCTGGTGTTTTGTTCACTTTCCTACAAAATTTTGCAAGTCTATATCGTTTACAATAGAAAAAACGTACTTTTTGCCATTTTCTTTTTCACCGTGTGCCATGAAAACCCCAACAAACAAGTGCTAGTACTATTGCTTTTTCTCCACAAACACACATAATGGCTAAAGAACCACTTATATAGGTTGAAAGAACTATAGAAAAGATTTTATCGGTCAAGAAGGTCGAAATTAGTTAGAAGTTGTACAGGGAAGATTGTAGATTGCAGAACGGATACATGCGTGCGAGCCCCATTGAAGGGTAAACGTAAAATGCAAAGAACGGGAAAGTCAGAAGGGTTCTAGCATAATATCAATTCTCTTTCACTTGCAATCCTCGTCAGCAAATTTACACGAGATTGTCCCTATTTACTCGTTTATTTTCTATTTTTTCTCAAATCGAGTGTGTTATTTTAACACTTTCCACTCACAAGCTACCCACTTAGAAGTTTCGACAACAACCACATTAAGCTCAAATCAAAGAAACCATCTCCTGTTTCAATACAGCACATCCTCCGCAGAAGCCAGTCTTCGGTAAAACACAGATCAATTCGTCAAAACAACCCCCTCACTCCGAAACACTGCAGATTACCTTCTACGAAAACCTTCCATTCGAAGAACACCACCTCTGGATGTAATCGAAATGGATATCTGAGTAAATTAAATTCCCTCCTCCAGGAAGAAAAGTTCCAATTTCGATAATTTCAACTGCTCTGTTTCGGTACCACGTTCGGGGAAGCGGACATGTTCTTTTTTTGAAAGTCCCCTCCGTCTTTAAAGAAAAGATAAAAGGATACATCTCGCTTCTTCTCTCTTCGTCTTCTCGAAGCGTTATTGGTTCGATCGAAGATTCTAGATGAAACGCAGATATGCATTTTTATGACTCCCGTAAAAGGGATCCGTTGTGTTTTTCCCCCCTCCATCGCTTTCTTCGAAACTGGATTCAGTTATTGGCCGACTCGATGTTATGGATCCTTCCGGCGGGATTACTCAAGCCTACGACGATCCAAACCGTAATGCACCTTGAGCGGGATTAAAACGGGTTTTCCCAATATTTTTCATCTTGTGAATGCCCGCTTTTGCAACCCGTACGAGAGGGTTCATTCTTGGGAAGAGCCTCCGAATATACGACATGCCCCCTTTCCACCTGGTCTTCCAAATTCGAATATTTCTGGGGCATATTGCTTCAAAGGCGGGTAGTCTTAGGATTGTGCGTCTATCCGCCTGAGCGTAATGAGATTTCCGAGAAGAGCCTGTCGATCTTACCCTATAACACGTGTTGGATTGCATTGAGCTGTCTTTAGTTTCAGTTTTGGCCACGTGATCTTTAGTTTTGGTTTGAGTTTCTTCACAGCACTCGCGCAGTTGATCACGTGTTCTTTTTGCGCCAACCGCGAGTAGCGTCAGCCGCGTCTTTGTGTCTGAGGAGACAGCCGCGCTCTCCGTGCCAACGGAAATCCATGAGGGATTTTCGCGTTAGTTTTCATGTGATACTTTTGTGTAGTTCTTCACAGGGAAGAATTGTCATTTGTCGATGAATAATTGTTCGTCATTAAAAACCTTAATACAGTCCATTATCATTGCTTGTGTTTTTGTGTTTGTGTGAATTGCCTCTCGAGCTTCGACGGGTTCCTTCATTTTTTTGGTCCGCTCACCCGGAGTTTTGGAATTTACTAGCGACGTATTTGCCGTATTTGAAGCAAAATTCCTCGAATTGTGCGTCTTGGAAAATGTGCGTTATTTTCAAGAATTCCTTCAAAGTTGCAATCCAAGTAATTCCCACGAAATAATTGTGTACTAGTGCTCAGAAGATAAGTGTTTTTTGCGCAGTTTTTCATTATTGCTGTAGTCATGGAAGGCGACTCAGCATTTGCAACGAATAAGTGTTCGGAGTGAATGAGGGTATGTTGTTTTATAACTAAGTTATTATTGCACTGTATATTATTTCTCAGTTCTCGTTCTATTCTTTGAAATTGTGTATTATTTATTTGTGTATTAATGGATAAATTGAAAACTAAAAAGCGAGTGCTCAAAGCATCGCTTATCAAACTAAAAGAAAATGTGGAGTGTGAAACAATTGGGGAAGATAAGGCAAAATTAATTTTATTCAAATCAAAAATTGTGGATTTGGAGAAAAAATTTAATGGTCTTTTTGATAAAATCTTTGAATTGTGTAAGGACGAAGAATTCGATACTTTTTTGCTGGAGTCTCAGGAATTCCAGGAAACAATTGATAAATTAAATCTAGTTATCTTACATGTTGAAAATCCATTGGAAACTGCGAGTAAAGTAATTAGTGGACAGGAAGTTATAAATGTCAGGCTTCCTGAGTTTCACATTCCAAGTTTTTCTGGATGTTCAATTATAGAATGGCTCTCCTTCAGTGATTTGTTTTGGGCAAGTGTTGGCCAAAACAATAAGATTTCGCAAGCCCAGAAATTACAGTATTTAAGGGGTGCATTAAAAGGGGATGCACTTCGCATCATTCAATCTCTTCCCATTACTGATGCCAATTTTGATATTGCTTGGGGTCTTCTGAGGGAGAGATATTCTAACAAACGAGAACTTGTGTTTGCATTGCTCAAAAGGCTCATGTCTATGTCTCAATTGAGTACTGAAAACGCACATAATTTACTGAATATTGTAGACAGTGCTAAGGAAATTGTTCGCTCGTTAGAGAGCATTGATATAAAAATTGAAAATTTTGCAGATTCAATGATAGTGTTTGTTGTAATTCAAAAATTAGACCCAGCCACAAGAGCATGGTGGGAAAGAAATTTAAAGGATGACACTATTCCATCCTTACATGATCTGCTACATTTTTTAACCCTTCACTCCCGAACACTGCAACAAAATAAAATCCAGGTTTCAAAGAAACCATTGCAAAAGGTTTCATCATTTGCTTCCCAAGTAAAGGGACAGTGTGTTTACTGCAATGGCAACCACTATGTGTATGGTTGCACTGATTTTAAAGATTTAACTGTACAAAAAAGACATCATTTTGTGAAGAGTCAAGGACTTTGTTTTAATTGTCTTCAAGATCACAAGGTTAATGCTTGCAAAAGCAAATATAAGTGCAAGGAATGTGATAAGAAGCATAATACACTTCTTCATTTTGAGAAAAACCAAGCAACAAGTTCTGTTACAACCCTGTCAGCAGATGCAATTGTGTTCACTCCAAAGTCTACCGACTCTGAAAGGCATCCAAACTCTAATGTGACTGAAGCAGTTTGGTCAAATGTCTCTTGTGTTTCACACCTTGGTGTGCCAAAACAGGTACTCCTGTGCACTGCCATGATTAAGGTATTAGATTCTTCAAATCATTACCAGTGTTATCGAGCTCTCCTAGACCCAGGGTCACAGGCATCGTTTGTCTCAGAATCATGCTGCAACCGTTTGGGCCTACTTAGGAAAAAAGCAAGGGTACAGATCTCTTGCCTTAGTTCTTCTGATACACATACAAATGGTATTACCGACATAACATTTGTACCTCATTTCAAGTCTAATCCTGTGTTTACGACTTCAGTGTTTGTGATAAATAAGATTATAGGGGAACTGCCACATTTTTCCTTAGATCCTATTTGTGCTGAACAATTCAGTGACTTAACTTTAGCAGATCCCACATTTTTCAAAACAGGTCCTATTGACATCTTGTTGGGCATTGATATTTCTTTACCTATGCTGAAAGGTGATTTAGTCAAATATGGAGCCGAAAAACCTTACGCTGTCCGTTCTGAATTGGGGTGGATAGTTTCTGGCAATGTTGAAGTTCCTTCTAAAAAATCATCTCCAATTCATGTGAATAACATTCAAGTGGACACTCATAATTTATTGTCTAATTTTTGGAAATTAGATTCAGTACCCATGGCAAATTTATTAACAAAGGCAGAACAGGCCTGTGAAGACCACTTTACTAACAATCACTCTAGAGATATAAGTGGAAAATATATTGTAAAATTACCCTTTCACTCATCTCCTTGTCAATTGGGAGATTCAAAGCTATGCATCGATTCCATTCTTTAGAAAAAATGCTGTCATCAAAACCTGATTTATACAACCGCTATAGAGACTTTATGAAAGAATACCATGAACTTGGACATATGGAAAAGGTTCAAGAGTCAGTTTCTGAAGAGAAACGAACCTATTATTTACCACATCATGCTGTGTTCAAGGAAACAAGTACTACGACCAAGCTTCGAGTTGTCTTCGACGCTTCTGCAAAGTCTTCATTGGGTGTCTCATTGAATGATCTTCTAATGATTGGACCTAGAGTCCAACAAGAACTATTTCCTATTCTTCTTCGTTTCCGAACCTTTAAGGTTGCAGTCTGTGCAGATGTGGAGAAAATGTTTCGCCAAATTACAGTGCACCCTGATGATGTTGATTTACAGAGAATCATTTGGAGAAACCATCCAAAGGAGCCAATCAGTATTTTTCATTTAAATACCGTTACTTATGGAACTGCATGTGCCCCATTTTTATCTACTAGAGTAATGAAACAGCTTGCTTTAGATGAAAAGGAAACCTTTCCTTTGGCTTCGAGGGTGTGTCTTAGAGATTTCTATGTTGATGATCTATTGTCAGGAGCAAGCTCTGAAGAAGAGGCCTCAGAACTCACAAATCAGATGTCAGAAATGATGGAACGAGGAGGGTTTCGACTACGTAAATGGATTTCAAATTGTCCATCAGTGCTACAGTGTGTGCCAGATGAGTCCAGGGCAATCAACCACTCACTGAAAATTGATAATGACAAGACAGTCAAGGTTCTTGGAATTGTTTGGCATCCAATCCATGATTTATTTCAATTTTCTATATCTGTAAATGAACATGAAGAACTAACCAAACGTAAAATACTTTCAGAGATTGCAAGGATATTTGATCCTTTGGGATGGCTTGCACCCACTGTCATCCTTGCTAAGATTTTTCTACAAGAACTTTGGAGCTGCAACTTAGGATGGGATGATAAAGTCAGTGAATTCATTGCAACTCGTTGGAAAAATTTCCAGTCACAGTTACCCTTACTTGCAGATTTTAAAGTTCCTCGATACGTTCTCTCTGCACATCCGGCAGATATTCAATTGCATGCCTTCTGTGATGCTTCTGAGAAAGCATACTGTGCTGTAGTCTATATTCGCACAGTCGATTCTGATCAGTCAATTAATGTGTCACTTTTAACATCAAAAACCAGAGTTGCTCCAGTGAAAACTCAATCTCTCCCAAGACTTGAGTTATGCTCTGCACTACTGTTGTCATCTTTATTAGAAACTGTCCCCTCCACTTTAGAGATGCCAGTAAATAAATCCTTCGCCTGGTCTGATTCAAAGGTTGCACTTGCATGGATTTCATCTGAGCCTCGTCGTTGGCTTCCATTTGTTGCCAACAGAGTTTCAAAAATCCAGGAGGCTCTTCCTGGTGTCAAGTGGAATCATGTACATGGGATTGAAAACCCAGCTGACTGTGCCACTAGAGGTCTTCTTCCATCTGAATTTATAAATTGTGAATTATGGACATGTGGTCCTAATTTTTTAAGGCAGTCATTTTTGAGCAACAACTTGATGATCAAGTACCTTTGAACTTTACTTTTGATGAATCGCATTTAAAAGAGCTAAGGAAGAGTTACACTTCAGCTGCTGTTAAAATTCAGGTTGATCCAATCATTTTTAAATTTTCATCTTTCTCAAAACTGCGTCGTGTTTTTGCTTGGTGTCAACGGTTTCTGAGAAATTGCTCTAAACCTCCTGAAGAAAGATGCATGGGTCATCTGACATGTGATGAATTGTCAAGAGCAACACTATCTATTGTAAAAATTGTACAGCAATCTGAATTTTGTGAAGAATTGCACTGTTTAAGATCAGGAAAGTCTTTGAAATCAACAAGCAAGATTTTGCAATTATGTCCCTTCTTGGACAGTGATGGAGTTATGCGTGTTGGTGGGAGGCTTAGAAATGCCAAAGTCTCACAAGACGTAAAACACCCTATAATCATTCCTAAGAGTCATCACATCACAACCTTAATAATTCATCATTTTCATTTAGTACATCTTCATGCTGCACCTCAACTCTTGCTTTCTGTCATTCGACAGAAATTCTGGATTCCATGTGGTAGGGATGTTGTTCGTAGATTTGTTAAAAACTGCATCACTTGTTTTCGTCTGTCTGCTTCATCCATGAGTCAGCTTATGGGTGACCTTCCAGCTTCTAGAGTGACACCATCTAGAGCATTTTTGAAAACAGGAGTTGACTTTGCTGGTCCATTTCTTGCTAAAGAGAGAAGTGGAAGAGGCAAAAGGTCTTTCAAGATTTATATTGCCTTATTTGTTTGTTTCTCAACTCGAGCGATCCATTTGGAGGTGGTGAGTGACCTCACTACACAAGCTTTCATTGCAGCATTGAAACGCTTCATTTCAAGGAGAGGTAAACCTGTAGAACTAATTAGTGATTGTGCAACTAATTTTATTGGAGCTGACAGAGAGCTCAGGTCTACCTTGAAATCACTACTCACCCCAAAAGATGACAATGATGTGCTCAATTACTCTTCTTCTGAGGGAATCAAATGGAGCTTTAATCCTCCTTCAGCCCCTCACTTTGGAGGACTGTGGGAGGCAGGAGTAAAATCGATGAAGTATCATCTGAAAAGATCCATGGGAAATACTCTGCTCACTCTAGAAGAGTTATTCACCCTCACTACACAAATCGAAGCATGTCTTAATTCAAGACCACTCTGCCCATTGTCGTCTGATCCAAACGACCTGTCACCATTAACACCAGGTCACTTTCTTATAGGTTCAGCATTAACAGCAATTCCTGAACCAGATCTAGCACATTTATCGTTATCTCATCTTGGGCGTTGGCAGCTGGTCCAACGTTTAATTCAGCAATTTTGGAAAAGATGGAGTTGTGAATTTCTTCGAAGATTACAACAACGTCCAAAATGGTGCATATCGAAAACCAACATCACAGTTGGAGAATTGGTTCTTGTGAAAACTGAGTTATTGTCTCCATTAAAATGGAAACTTGCTCGTGTGATCGAAGTGCACCCAGGGAAAGATCAAAAGGTCAGAGTAGTGACATTAAAAACTGACACCGGCATATTAAAACGTCCAATAACTAAAATTTGTAAGTTACCATTCGATTAATTGCCAATTTTTTGAACATTTACTCTAAATTTTTATTGTATTCATTTATGTGTTATTGTTATCTTTTTCATTTATGTGTTCTTTTTCAATTTTGTGTGCTTTTTATGTTGAACGTGCTGTCTCTTCACTCATTCTCCGTCAATTTAAGGTTCTTTGAAACCCCCAGGAGGGTTTCAAGGGTGGGAGAATGTTGGATTGCATTGAGCTGTCTTTAGTTTCAGTTTTGGCCACGTGATCTTTAGTTTTGGTTTGAATTTCTTCACAGCACTCGCGCAGTTGATCACGTGTTCTTTTTGCGCCAACCGCGAGTAGCGTCAGCCGCGTCTTTGTGTCTGAGGAGACAGCCGCGCTCTCCGTGCCAACGGAAATCCATGAGGGATTTTCGCGTTAGTTTTCATGTGATACTTTTGTGTAATTCTTCACAGGGAAGAATTGTCATTTGTCGATGAATAATTGTTCGTCATTAAAAACCTTAATACAGTCCATTATCATTGCTTGTGTTTTTGTGTTTGTGTGAATTGCCTCTCGAGCTTCGACGGGTTCCTTCAACACGTTTACGAACTAAATAGCCACATCTACTGTTGCTTCAAATGCAGTACACCGTGAAGACCTGTTGCTAGTTTCATCAACTCTCCAAGAGTAACTATTCCCAGACTGGTTACATCATACAGGGATGTAGACAAGTGCTTGTACAAATACCTATCTGAGTGCAATGAGATTTCCTAGAAAAGCCTGTCGATCTTAGCCTATAACACGTTTACGAACTAAATAGCCACATCTGTTGCTTCAAATGTAGTACACTCGTGAAGATCTGTTGCTATAGTTTCGTCACAACTCTCCAACAATAATTATTCATAAACTGGTTACATCATACAAGGATGCAGAAAAGTGCTTGTACAAGTATAATTCTGAGCGTAATTTAATTTCAGAGAAAACCCTGTCGATCTTACCCTATAACACGTTTACTGACTAAAAAGCCACATCTATTCTTGCTTTAAATGCAGTAGGTAGGTTGACACCCGTGAAGGTCTGTAACTATTGTTTCATCAACACTCCAACAGTAGTTATTCATAGACTGGTTACAACAAACAGGAATGTAGAAAAGTGCTTGTACAAGTACCTATATGTGTGTAATGAGATTTCCGAGAAAACCCTGTCAATCTTACCCTATAACACGTTTAGCGATTAAATAGGTTATTGTTTACCATCAATGAGGGAGGAGAAAAAGCAGAACGGTAAGCGAGGGTATAACAGAAGGGAGGAGAGATCATTCGGGTACCTTTGGAAAAATTCAGGATCTTACAAGTTATATCCTTTACAAGTCCTTTTCTTACAAGTTAGATCCTTTCGTCTTCATGTCTGAACCAAACAATCGCGTTACCCACAAACTAAATCCCCGGAAAAGATATCTAAGCCGTTGAATTTGTCCCTTGAACACATCTATTACATCTATAGAATTTCTTTCATATACGACAGCTTAATTTTGAAAAACCAGACAAATCAGAATTTTGAAAATTTTCATTCACCTTTAACCTAAATCTTCAACTGTATAAGCCAGTAAACTGATGTTTCTTTTGGTTTTGATACCACAAAAAACATACATAATAGTAAATAAAAAGTCTTACTTAACCATGACCATATTGTGTTCTCCAGAATTATTCATCAATATGAAATCTTCAATTTTTCTCTTGATAGCTTTATTAATTTTGAATATCATTGGTGCTCACGATAATCATAATCAGTGGGGTGTGGAATTGAGAAAAGTTAATAAACTGCCTTACATCATAATCACACGAAAAAAAGTTTACAGTTCTACAAGTTAGATCCTTCACAAACCTTAATTTGTCCACATGTGTGAACTAAATAATCATATATTTCTCACAAACTAAATCCCTGGGGAAGATATGGAAGTCATCAAAATGCGACCAGCTAACCCTTGGCCAATTAGAGATTTCCTTTCGTAGATGACTGCTTAATTTTTTTAAAACAGACAAGTCAGAATGTTATGTATTTTCGCCCTCTTTTAAAGTCTTGAACTGTATAATCAATTACATCACACGAAAACTAAGCATAATGCTACAACAAACTCTTAAACATGAAAATATCAAGGTCTCCAGAATTATTCACTTCTACAAAATCTTCCATTTCTCTCAGTAGCTTTGCAAATTGTGAATATAGGTGGTGCAATACACACATCAAAGAGAAATCACGGTTCTACCAGTTGGATCCTCCGCAAAACTCGATTCCTCCGCTTTCCCACCCCTAGACCAAATCTATTAGAGTTCCTTTCGCAGACGGACGGCTTAATTTTGTAAAACTAGACTACATCCTCTTTTAAACAAAGTCTTGAACTGTATAAGCAATCATATCGCTCGAAAAATATTCATAATGCTATAACAAACATGCATATATTAAGACTCCAGACAGTAGCTTTTCACATTGTAGGGCCATAATCACATGAAAGACGACGGCTTTATTTTGTAACATTAGACTTCATCTTTTAAGCAAAAAAAATCTTGAACTGTGTAATCAATCATCGCTCGAAAAATAGTCATAATAACAAACATGCGTATGTTAAGGACTCCAGACTTAGTAGCTTTGCATTGTGGCCATAATCAAACGAAAGAAAAATCACTCTTCTACCAAATAAAACCTCCCCAAAACTCAATTCTTCCGCATTCCGAACCAAACAATCACGTCGCTCATAATCCCAATCCGAGGAGGAGGGCTAAGCCATCAAAAGACGTCCATCTAACGTTTGAGCAAATCTATTAGATTTATTTTCTTTCGCAGATGACGACTTAATTTTGTAAAACTACAGATTTCATCCTCTTTTAAACAAAGTCTTGAACTGTATAATCAATCATACCTCTCGAAAAATAGTCATAGTGGTACAACAAACATGCATATATTAAGGACTCCAGACTTAGTAGCTTTTCCCATTTTGGTTCCATAATCACGTGAAAGAAAAATCACGGTTCTACAAGTTAGATCCTCCCAAAACTCAATTCTTCAGCGTTCCAGAACCAAACAATCACGTCTCCCGCAATCCCAATCCGAGAAGGAGGACTAAGCCATCAAAATGCGTCCAGCTAACCCTGGACCAAATCTATTGGAGTTCCTTTCGCAGATGACTGCTTAATTTTGTAAAACTAGACTTCATTCTCTTTTAAACAGTCTTGAACTGTATAAGCAATCATATCGCTCGAAAAATGTTCATAATGCTATAGCAAACATGCATATATTAAGACTCCAGACAGTAGCTTTTCACATTGTAGGGCCATAATCACATGAAAGACGACGGCTTTATTTTGTAACATTAGACTTTATCTTTTAAGCAGTCTTGAACTGTATAATCAATCATAGCTCGAAAAATAGTCATAATGGTATAACAACATTCATATGTTAAGGACTCCAGACTTAGTAGCTTTTCCCATTGTGGTGCCATAATCACATGAAAGAAAAATCACGGTTCTACAAGTTAGATCCTCCCCAAAACTCAATTCTTCCGCTTTCCGAACCAAACAATCACGTCGCCCGCAATCCCAATCCGAGAAGGAGGGCTAAGCCATCAAAATGCGTCCATCTAACCCTTGACCAAATCTATTAGATGGACTTCCGGGAGGGCTCGTGTGATAAAACAGACTCTTCAACCTCTCGTAGTCCAGCTTCAGGCTCCCGTGGTCCTAATCTCACATAATCTCGATCAGCCTTGGAGAAATATCGTTAGTAATTCTTCTGACTGTGCCCCGGAATTCCTTCCATCGATTATTTTCTATCGATTTCTGTCGGAGGGAGGCGGATAAAGAACAATAAATATGCTAAGTTTTTGAGCGTCTTCGATACCCAAAGAGCATTTCATGCTGCCAATAAAAGAAATAAATAAATGGAAAATCTGTATGGAAATGAAAAAAATCTTATTTTCTCTTCCAAATTGTTTTTGTAAGTGGGTTGCCTCTTTCGGCAATTCGGGTCTTAGAGGCATTGAAAATCGTTTGTGGCAATATAAAAAATGCGGAGGCATAAATATATATTACAAATCTCTGCTTTGACTTAAAGGCGTCCCTCTTCAACTTTGATTTCTCTTTTTTCGTGAGTTGCGTAAGTTTCTTTTGTGCAGTTGGGAAACTTTTTTTGGGTTATATGGAAGGGGGATAAAACCGTGTTCGAATGTGTAGGTTGCATGGCTTTCTGAGTTTCTTTGTTGTTAAAGTGAAAATGTTGTTTTCCTGTTGAATGACAAAATGTCTGGTACTGACTTCTTGACGAGAAGACAACTAGAGAACCTACTCGTAAGATTTCTAGACAGTTTTATAAATGTTTAGTTTGGTGAAAAAACATTCACAAATATTTCTGTCGAGCTTTACTATATTCACCTTGACGGACATTTTAACTATAACCACTTTTACTATAGTTAAAATATCTTTCTTGAATAATATATAATAAATATATGACATTCTATGACATAAGACTCACCTATTACCATGCTATTTTGATTTAATAATCGGTAATTGTCGGTAAAAATAAGTATGATTGAAATTAAATGCGATCTTTATTCACTTTTATGTTTATAAAAAAGAGAAGTCATAGTGCTAATATTGAAATTTTTCTCCTTGATACGCCCTTTAATTGTATTGCATTTTAAAAACTTGTTGCTTTCAGTTAATTCACCCATCGCGTTTTCATAATGATGCAGAATATTTAGAGTAATAGTTAAAACAAATTCAATACTGTTTTCCGTTCATTGGAATAATTATTTTTTACTAAGAAAAAACATTTTCTCAGTATATTTTTTCATTCAGATTCAGTTTACATTTTATTTTCACATAGAATTAAGATGACTAAATCAGCTTTCACCAGCCGAATATTTATTTGGGTATACGTTTCGATTTAAACAATTCGACGCCTGTTTTAATTATTTCTGTTCTTTGGGGAAAATGACACTATGTTCTGCTTTTCAAAAAAATAGACTTTACTATAATTAAGTCCAACTTGTTTTGCTCTTTCTAATGTTATACAGTGTCCAGTCTCAATCTATAAAGCTGGTTGATTTGTGTTGCATGTCGCAAGGGACATATTTGGCCAAGCTGACCAAACACAAGACCGACTATGTCAACTCAATCCATAGAGAAGATTTGGTTCTTTTACTCTACTAGTGGTAGTCACGACGAGGTTTCTAGTCATTAGAAAATCCGACCAGATCTTGAGATAACTAGTCATTAGGAGGAAACTGACCAGATCGTGATGGACGAGATATCTCGTTATTAGAAGGAAACTGACCAGATCTTAATGGACGAGATATCTCGTCATTAGAAGAAAACTGACCAGATCTTGATCTCGTCACCATCAAAAAAATCGGCAGTATCTTGATGACGAGGTATAGCATCATTAGCAAAATTGGTCAGATCTTAATGGACGAGATATCTCGTCATTAAAAGAAAATTGACCAGATCTTAATGGACGAGATATCTCGTCATTAGAAGAAAATTGACCAGATCTTGATCTCGTCACCATCAAAAAAATCGGCAGTATCTTGATGACGAGATATAGCATCATTAGCAAAATTGTCTGATCTTAACGGACGAGATATATCGCCGACACCATTTGGAGGCTTAAAAAATAAATGAACAATTAAGGATGAAATAGAAAAGAACCCTAAACTGCTCTTCTGAGAAATTTTTAATTTTTATTTTTAATTCCTATGCGTTCGCGGTACGGATGTATATTTTCATAAAATTTTGTCTTAAGCATGCCGTACCATAATCACTAATGCAACACACTTTGAAAAAATTGCCTTTAACTCAAGAACCTGTTTTCACGAGTGCTTTATTTTTAGTGGAACTGTTTTCTATTTCGAACCGTTTTGTAAGCCATTCCTTATTCCACCATTTATTCCACAACTGCTCCACACAAGAGAGGCATAAAAATAGAACTTCGCACCCGGAACGCTCGCTTGGAGGAGTGCTTAAACCACCTTAAAAAGAGCTGAAGCAAAAGCTTTAAAAATTCAATTGGCTTAAAAACAATAAAAGTAATGGCTTTGAAAGAGGGAAATGTTTTCTCAATGCAACTCCTCCTGACCCATTTATTTAAATTTCACACCCATTACCCGAATGCTTTCACTTGTGTATGCGAACGCTTCTTTTAATGTTGTTTCGATTAATATCTTCAGGAAATGCGTATTAAATTAAAATGTAAGAAACCATCGGTTTGGGTGCTTAAAAGGAGGATTTTCTTTTTTCGACTAAAAAAATCAATTTTGTATTTTGTTTGCTTTAATTTTATTTTTCAGAGTCTGAGAAACATGTGTGCTAAATTTCAAGTCGAAATTCGTAAAATTGGCCTGTTATAAGCCATTAACAGACTCGTGGCAGATGTAGAATTTGGAGCGTGAGTCATTTCATTAAGGTGTATGTATGCACTAGAAATCACGAAAATTGACTAGAATATCGATACTTTTTTATAATTTCAAAGTATTTTCTAACTCCTCAGCTTTCAAAGGATACTTTCTTGTAAATAGTCGAAATAGTTTTCTAGTTACAAGGGTTTTCGTTCCGTACTGTCACCATGACTTGAAAAATTTGTATAAAAAACCTAATCTCCATAGCAACTTGATTGCGGGTCAAAACATGAAGAATAATATTAGGAATAATTTACAATAGGAATTGTCTTTCTGAAAAAAATTAGAATTTGAGCTATCGCTATTCAAAAATCATGTAATTAGCTAATTATATCTAAATTAGATAATGAATGATTAAATTAATCTGAATTTTTCAAACCAAAATAAGTTTAAGTACAAACCAATGAACTATTGTAAAACAATTGGATTTTTAAAGTCAAAATTTGAAAAAATCTTCTAGTGTAAACAACTTAAGGTGTAAATTCTATAAAGCGGATTTACAACGATTTGTTATCAAAAGAGAGCGATCACAAGATCATCGCACTTATCTAATGCTGTCTACAGCACTAATTGCACTGGCATAGTAGATTATCATGAAAATACAATAGTACTGAATATGTTTCCGTTAACTAATGAAACTTAAAACGCGTTTTTCTCGGAGCAGCATTTCGAGTGTCGTTATGGATCCTCTTAAAATTTTTACATCTCGAATAAACATCCTTTAATCGTTTGATTATATTTTTATTAAGTAGCAAAGTTGGGGGTTGAATGAATCCGTTAGCGATTGGTTTGATATAGCTTACATCCATTTGTTGTCCTTCGCAAATATATAAATTATACGGACTCCTGCGCCATGTGTACGTTTGTGAAAAGATTATATATAATCTTTCCACAAAGGTATATGAAAATGAAGACGAACACAACATTTAATTAAGTATTCAATTACAAACAGAAGAGGTTACATGAATATTATGACACAGCCTACACGATGGTACATCGTTTTAGAGCTCCACCTGCGCATGGAAACATCAGTTCTCCAATCCCAACTGCTTAAGGATGAAAAAAACAGTCCAGAGATTTCTTCGCGCTCGGCGCTACCTCTGGTGGCGGAATGGGGAACCTTAGATATATACGAGGGAAAGTCAAAAATTATCCGTACTTTATTTTTTCAATCTATTTACACAGATGTAGGGTTCGCCATTTTTCAAGTCTCCTTCCTTTTCGATGCACTTGGTCCAGCGGTCCACAAACTTGCGTATTCCCTCCAAAAAGGTTTTCGGTTGGTCGCCCAACCATTTATGCATGGCTACCCCTCCTTTTTCCGTCTAATCTGCAGAAAACACGCTACATTGCCGATGGTAACTCACTGGTTTGCCAGTACCATTTCTCGAGCTTGCTAAATCTTCTCAGTGTGGAGGTTGACGGGCGTCCTGCTCCATCTTCGTGCATCATGTTTGTTCGGCCTCTTTTAAACTTCTCGATCCACTCATGCACACTTCTACATGGTAGAGCACTGTCCCTGTATTATGTTGTAAGCCTTCGATGAATTCCAGCCCCTGGCTCATCTTCCGACCCTAGATATCTGGCCGCTGCTCTTTATTCCTACTTAGTGCACGCTGCTAGCTGAGCGACAATGTTTACATTGAAGCAAAAGCAAGAAAAATGACGCTATCGAGATCAAACTTCTGTGACGTGATTACAAATTCTAAGCATGCATGCGCAGAAGACAGTGTGACAAAAAAAGATGTGTTATAGCGAAATTGTGGCTAATTTTTTATTTACCCTTGTAGCTAGGTAGATAAATGTTGCTAAAATATACATAGGAAAGTATGAACTTTTCAACAACTGAACTGAAATTGAAAATTGTAAAAAATCTTATTTGTTATAATAGTAATCTCTTGTCGTTGTTAATATTTTTATTTACAACGCTGCAATCCGTTACAGACACAAATACTTCAGCCAAAAGTCCCACAAATAAAAACAGAATTAAAGCGTAAAGCACATTCAAAGATAAAAATACAGCAAATAAAACCATAAAAAGCTAGGAAACTGCCGGGTTGGGAAGAGATCCCTCTCACCAACCAATAACTTCCACCGAGAGTTGTTTCGGTTAGAGCTGCACAGGTAAAAAAAATGTGCTGCATCCATTAGTGCACACACTGGGCCGTTGTAGACCGGCTGAGCGAGTAACGGATTAGCAACCGGAAGGTTGGGAATTCGAATCCTACCAAAGACCATCGTGTACAAAGAGAACTGGTGCATATTAAATCTTTCGTGGCCTCAAATGCCCTCACGTTGGTGGAAGTTTGGAGAGAGGGTTCCAGCTCAGGTGTGACCTCGTCATCTGACCGTGGCTCAAAATTACGTGGTATTGTCCTAGGGTCTTTCCCTTCGGGTTTGATCCCGGACCGTCCCCAATATCCCTTCTGGTGCTCCAGTGCGACGTTAATTAACTACCTACCAATAGTGCACTATCCGTTAACTCTCCAAGTGGTTTCGACGAGATATCTCGTCCATCAGGTTAGTCTTGCCGATGACGAGGTACTCATCGAGACAAAACTGCCCAATTTCTCCAAGGGAAACGAAGATCCAAGTGGGAAACGCAAATATTACTTACATTCATTTAGTGACTGAACTTGGTTGTCTGTCCATCTTCCCGTTCTATGTTTGATTTTGTGTTTGTGTGTTTGTACAAGTATCACATAAAAATTATTTAACATATTTTAATGCAATGTTCTGTATTTGATACACCATAGTTTAATTTAGTGAATATATTCTACATGGATGGATATGCATGTATAGAATTTGTGTCCAAAGTAGGTTGTAGAAATTATAAATTTCGAAAAAGTCATTTAATTATTTGGCATTTTTCTATGAAAGAGGAAAGTGATTATTTTTGGTCACTTTCAATATATAGTTAACCAATTCAACCCGAGTAAGGTCGGGCAATTTTGCTAGATTAATGTTATCATATTTTGCAACAAATTCTATTCGGCACAATATTAATGAAATGAGCCTAAAGACATTAAATCAACACTTAACAATTCTCTCATCAGCTCGTATCCATTCAGCTTGGTCAGATCTTGGCAACTTATCATCTGGCGCAACTTCGTTGGATTTGGCACTTGCTCCACGCAAACGTATCCTACTAACCATATAAATAAATTTTCTAAATCGTTTGTGTCAGATTATTTAGGCAATTGTAATTAGGCATAACTAGTTAACAAGATATTCATGAGCATATTCTGTATGTGTTTATATGTGTGTATAATTTCACTAACATACTGGCACGGAAATCGACATTACGGCAACAAAGGGATATCTATAAATAAGAATGGAGTGTTTGTTTGTACATTGAATATTTTCGACCCATTTCAAGTTTTCTATCCGTTTTGGACACTTCTTATGCAAAATCCGTCTTTTGTGCGTTTGGTGTCCGTCCGTCTGTCTGTCTATCTGTCTGTCCGTCCGTCCGTCCGTCTGTATGTATGTACGTGTGTGTGCCCGTACTACGTCCAAACGGCTGCATATATTTTCATGAAACTGCATACTGTGAGTACTTACATTCATTTAGTGACTGAACTTGGTTGCGTTAGTCTGTCTGTCCGTCTTCCCGTTCTATGTTCGATTTTGTGTTTGTGTGTTTGCACAAGTATCACATAAAATACTTTTAACATATTTTAATGCAATGTTCTGTATTTGATACACCATAGTTTAGTTTAGTGAATATATTATTTGAAATTTCTTTGCTTACATATTTAGGCAAGTTTCATGTTAAAACATCTGAGTCACTATACTTAAATCAATCATAATTTTGGTAGTTTTGGAGTAACTGGAAGGTATATCGAGCATGCAATTACTTGGGATTATTTTACTAGTACTGTTGAAAAATCAATTATTTTTCTACAATATTTTTATGGAATTTAAATTCTAATACTTTTGTATTTTGAGTCTTATTTATTTTTTTGTGAAACAAACTATTTCAGAATATTTGGGACAGACGATATGTTGCAACGAAATAGAAACTCGTGCAGTGATATTTTCTGTTATTTTCGCTCGAAGTTAATTTCGCATTTTTAAATTTTGTCTAATTTTTAGTTGAAAGTTGCGGAAGCTTTGTCAAATCGAGAGATAAAAAGAATCACGAATTTATATCTTGAGAACTTTTTCCCCTCTCTCTGTTTTAAATATTTATTATTTTAGTAAATTGTAATTCTTTTTCATCACACGCAAAGTATTTTATTTAAAGCGGCATGTAAGTTAGAATAAAGCAATTTTACGTGGAATTTTACCATTATTGAAAGAATGTTAATGTTAAAAATATCCGAACTAGGACTTTTGAAATATTACAAATTCGTTGTCATAGCGACAGATGGCCAAGGTGGCTTACTTTACGAATTGAAGCTATATTTAAGAAACTATAAGGAAAGTTTGTTTTATAAACAATGATTTACTTTAGAAGAAACGCTGTCAAATTGATTTACCATTAAAAAAATGGTAATAGGTTACCTTTGCTTTATCTTTACTGAAGACAATCAATTTTAAAACAAGTAGAATTTCAAGAAAAAACGTATTCGATTTTAAAACAAACAGTGATAAATATGCCATCAAATTAATTTGTAATCTTTCCTTAATTAATGGTAGCGAAATTCGAAAAGAGTGCCACAAATAAAAAATGAGTACAAAATGAGTATATGTATATATACATATATATACACATATATATATACATATATATATATATATACATATACATATATACATATAAGCTTGCTCATATATCTAGCGTACATGCTGTATGCGATATTTTAGCCAGCTAGTTATTGGCTTGTGCCAATTATTACTACACTAGCAATGTTGCCAGTGAATCATTGGTTGTTCCTATTGTCTACTTTGGGGTCATGTCATCGTGGATCGGTGGGCCCACTGCACTAGCAACCTGAGAGTGGAAGGTGGCGCAGGTTCGATTCCTTCCTGATATATATTTCTCTCTTCTGTGTCGGTTGGTAGGTAGTTAATTAGCGTCGCACTGGAGTATCACACCGGGCTATTGGCAACGGTCCTGGATCAATCACCAAGGAAAGATTCGAGGACAATACATCGTAATTTTGAACCACGATCAGATGACGGTCAACACCTGAGTTGGCACCCCACTCTCCAAACTTTCACACCACGTTGTGAGGAAAATTTGAGGCCACGACAGTTTTAACGTGCATCAGCCCCCGTGTACTCGACTGTCTTTGGTTGGACCTAGTTTCGAACTCAACCATCCAATCGCTAATCCGTCCTCTTCCAACTGGGCTACCACAGCCCTCTTCTATGTCGGTAAAACTTCCCTTGTGTATGTCTATTTATTTGACGTTGTTTGGAGCAGCTAAGCCAAATAAAGCCTTGGGACATGAAATCCAATCAACCTATTGTCTAACCTATTGTATTAACATTAGAATTATGTCTATTATTTTTTAGAATTATATTTAAAGGAATTGAAAGGAGGTAAATGAAAATACTAGAGCACAATATTAGCGTTAAATCATTCGAAAGACAAAAACTCTTAAATCGTTATTAGTTTCAATCCATTTTACTCTGAATATAATTCCACCGCATTCCTTCAACCTTTGTGGCAAATGATTCAAATTAAATTAAAAGCACCCTTAATCAAATTAAACTGGATAAAATAATTGTGAATCCACTATAGCCTCCAAAGCTATTATAGTTTTATTGTTATTATATTGTTTTAGAATTGTATTTAAAGGAATTGTAAGGAGGTAAATATTAGACTATGACATTATTTGATCACAATACTAACGCTAATCAACTAGATATCAAAAGAGAAAAACTCTTAAATCGCTGTTAGTTTCAGTCCATTTTATTCCGAATATAATTCCACTGAATTTTTTCAACCTTTGCGGCGGATGATTCAAATAAATTAAAACACACTTAATCAAATTAAACTGGATAAAATAACCGTGAATCCACTATATCCTCCAATGCTATTATTGTTTTATTGTTTAATTGTTATTATATTGTTTTGGAATTGTATTTAAAGGAATTGTAAGGAGGTAAATATTAGACTGAAAATACTTGAGAACAATACTAACGCTAAATCAACTGGATTTCGAAAGAGAAAACTCTTAAATCGCTGTTAGTTTCAATCCATTTTACTCCTAATATAATTCCACCAAATTCCTTCAACTTTTTGGTGAACGATTCAAAATAAATTAAATCAAGCCTAAACAAATTAAACTGCATAAAATAATCGTGAATCCACTTTCGTCCCCAATGCTATTATTGTTATTATATTGTTTTAGAATTATATTTAAATGAATTGTAAAGAGGTAAATATTGGACTATGAAAATACTAGAGCACAATACTACCGTTAAATCAACTAGATTTCGAAAAAGAAAAATTCTGAAATCGCTATTAGTTTCAATTCATTTTACTCCTTATCTAATTCCACCCAATTCCTTCAACCTTTGCGGCGGATGATTCAAAATAAATTAAAGCACCCTTAATCAAATTAAACTGGATAAAATAATCGTGAATCCACTTTAGTCTCCAGTGCTTATTTAACAAGGGGAGAAATCGAACCAAATTGCTCTTGATAGATAGAACCCTCTCTAAATCAACAGATTATTGGGAATCTAAAAAATGCGCCTGAGGGAAAAGAAACATGAGATTCGATTGAAAAGAACGTTTACAAAGGACGTTTCATGGTGTTTGGGAATTTAATGTTTCTCATCTGATGTTCGCAAATGATAATTCCACGTCTTTCTTTTATTGCTCTTCGTTTAGATATGAGATATATTACAGATATTACCGGGAAGTAAAAAGTTCTAAATGCGTCTCAACTTCAATATTTGACTTTAATGATTCAGTTTTGTATAAAACGCGGTGTGATTTTTCTTGCACAGTTTTAATTAACTGCGATTGCTATAAATTCAAGCAATTCTTATAAGATAATTTAACATTTTGTATGGGATGAATTCTCTACTATAAATAATCTCCACTTTACATTACGTGGTTTTTTTAAAATAATAGTGTATTTTATATAAGAGGCTATTTTAAAAACGTTTTTGAAGGATGAATTTAATTCGCTAATGTGAAAACTGGTATAAGAGTTTGCTATTAGTGCATGATTAATGGATGAAAAAATTTACCCTCTCTTAGTCAAATTTCTTATTCCCATTTTTCCAAATAATATTCGGGCCGCGGTAGCCCAGTTGGAAGAGTAACGAATTAGCAACCGGAGGGTTTCAAATTCGAATCCAACCAAAGACCGTCGTGTACATTAGGGCTGGTGCACGTTAAATCGTGGCCTCAAATGTCTTCACGCTGGTATGATGTGGGAATTTGGAGAGTGGGGTGCCAGCTCAGGTGTTCTCGTCATCTAACAGTGGCTCAAAATTTGGTGTTATCTTCGGATCTTTCAATTCAGGTTTGATCCTGAACCGTCGCCAATATCCCGTTGTGTTGCTCCAGTGTGACGTTAATAAAAATACCTACCCACCAAATAATCTTTATTCAAATGAATTTCCCACAACCAATGGGTGTGTGGTAACTGGCACATAGAAAGTATTTATTTTAAAATGCAACCAATCAAATCTATATCTAAGCCATCAGTGATAATTTATTAAGGGGTCGTCGTGGAACAGTACGTATGCCCACTGCACTAGCAACCTGCTACTTGTATACAATGCAGATTCCATTCTACCCTGGGTGTATTTCTCTCTTCTGTGTCAGTAAAACTTTCCTTGTGTGTGGATGTCTGTTTTGTGTCTCACGCGTCATGACTGATTATAGCCAGTGCATTTTAAAACTCATCAAACTCAATCCTAATTCATTACTCCGAAATTTTAATCAAAACAAGCATTTGCTAACACTTGTGTAGGCAGGTACAATTTCCTAGTTTTGGAAAATGAAATTTAAAATACAATTTAAATCTGTTTACAGCAATACTGTTGTCGTTCATAGCATTCTAGATAGAATATTAAAACTATTAGTGCGTATAATTTATGGTCGAATATTGATGTATGGACATAAATATAGACTAATTTAATCCATAGCATAACAAATTATAGTAATTTCTTTTAAAATTCATACAATAGTGTCTAATTTCCATCAAATAAAAATCCATGGAAACGTTAGGTAAATTGGTATTTCTTGGAACTTTTCGCCATCTATAATACTAAAGCATATGAAACACATCAACCTGACCAAACAATACAGCCCTAAACGAAAACAGGGAGAACAAACCTCCCTTTACAAACATCTCCCAGGGCCGCGGTAGCCTAGTTGGAAGAGTAACGGATTAGTGAACTGAGGGTTGCGAGTTCAAAATTCAGACCGTCATGTATACAGGGGCTGGTGAACGTTAAATCTGTCGTGTCTCAATGTCCTCTCGTTGGCGTGGTGACGAAGTTTGGAGGGTGGGGTGCCGACTCAGGTGTTGTCTTCGTCATCCGACCGTATTCAAAATTACGAGGCGTTGCTTTCGGATCTTTCCCTTCGAAATCGATCCCGGACCGTCGCAATAGCCCGTTGTGATGCTCCAGTGCGACTTTAATTAACTACCTACCTACTTTACAAAGATCTCCCGTCTTTAACTCTTTTTCCTGTCAGGTGCATTACTCCCTGGGTGTATTTATCTCTTCTGTGGCAGTAAAACTTTCATTGTGTGTGTCTATTACTGGATGTTGTATGTCTTGTGTCTGGCGCAGCATGGCCAAATATGGCCCTTGCGCCATAAAACCCCCCAAACCAACAAACCAACTCGTCTTTAACTCTGACAGTGGGAGAGCGTAGGTTCACAATTCCTTTAACCTATATCGTACGTATTTCTTTCTCCTGTGCCAGTGAAATTTTCCTTGATTGTATGCCCGTTATTTGAATTGGTCTTGTGATTGGCACAGCTTGGCCAATTATGGCCCCTTGCGCCATAACACCCAATCAATCTCTCAACCGACACATCTTCAATTCAAACTTGGAAGAGTAATTGATTAGCAACCAGAAGTTTTTTTACTTCGAAACTCGATTCAACCAAAAACCGTAGTGTACACGGGGCTGGTGCGCGATAAATCTGTCGTGACCTCGTTGGCGGGGAAGTCTGGAGAGTGGCGTGCCCTCTGGTGTCACCTCGTCATCTGACCGTGATTCAAAATGGGTGCATTCCTCGGATCTTTTCCTACGCGATTGATCCCGAAGGAAATGATCCGATCCAATATCCCATTGTGTTGTTACAGTGCGACGTTAATTCACCTACATACCTCAATTCGAAACTGAACACAATTTTCGCCACGTCTCCGCATACCTATGTTTCTCGAGTCAAGAACGTAACTATCCGAAGACGGACGGACGAAAATTACTCCTGGCATAGCTATCTTACAGATCTTAATAGTATCCACAGTTCACTATTTCCTGAGCCAAATCTGGAGATGAGATAATCTTATCATTACAGTTCTCTTTCGTCAAGCATAAGGAGACTTCGCGTCCTAGGAAATCTAGTTTCAACCCTATAATTATAGGCAGGACTTGAGATGACCGAATCCGTGAGAATCCTCGGGAACGGCAACGTGTGGCATTCCTGATCCAATCCTAAATCCCCTCTTGCAGAATCTAGTGTATACGATTCCGTATTTCGTTATTCAGTATGAGAATATATCCTGCGTGTTACAAGGCAAATTGTGATCGAGTTTGCACCAGAACAAATCTAAGTATGTCACATTTCCAGGTAACAGAGAGCTGCAACTTAATCTGAAAAGCTCCTAAGATTTTAACTCTAAGATTCCGACCTTTTCATCATGTTGCATAAAAGAGTGCAAAAATCGAGCTACGTCAATCTTAATGGTAGTAGGTATTTAATTTATGTCACACTGGTGCGAGACAACAGGCTATTGGCGACGGTCTGGGATCAAACACAAATGGAAAGATTCGAGGACAGTACCATATAATTTTGAACCACGGTTATGAGGTCACACCTTAACGGGCATCCCACTCTTCAAACTTCCACACCACCCAACGTGAGAACATTTCAGGCCATTACAGATTTAAAGTGCACCAGTACAGACGGTCTTTGGTTAGATTCGAACTCGCAACCCTCCAGGTGCTAATTCGTTACTCTTCCAACCGGACTACCATGGCCCGAATTTTAATGAAAGATCAAAACTAAAATTCATTATAATATTATATAGATTCTCAAAAATTATTTAATATTAGAAATAAGTGCCCATGCGTACAAAAGGTCTATGCATCTATTGATTGAAATAAACCTAGGACACTTTTGATTGAGGAAGACAACTTAACCCTCCAAGTTGTTTCGACGAGGTATCTCGCCTATCAAGATCTGATGACGAGATAAGATATCTCGTCATCAGATCTGGATAGGCAAGATATTGAGGATTTTCTTATGATAACGAGATCAAATTCTGGTCGGTTTGCTCCAAATGACGAGATATCTCATCCATTAAGATCTGGTCAGTTTTGCTAATGACGAGACACCTCTTCGAAGCAATCACCGGAAGGGTTAAACCGGTTAATGAAGACAAATCTCTATGGTAACAAACTGGAATTATACATCATCAAATATCGTATAAGATTAATAATTTAACACGTTCAGCCAGCGGTTCCACTTGATCCATTATCTCTGGGTTAAGGTTAAATCACTGGAGCCATCAAGTAGAATCTGTATCATTTGATCTCCTGACCCAGAGGTTGTGGATCAAGTGAACCCTGATCCAGAGGTTGTGGATCAAGTGAACCCTGACCCAGAGGTTGTGGATCAAGTGAACCCTGACTCTAATATTTCAACTGCTGAGTTTTTCGTAAGTGAAAATAGTTTTGCCCTCTGATCGTCTCGAGATTTCCGAGTGAGTGAATAAATAGATCAATTGGTTCAAAGAATCCTGGAAAAGATCTATTTGTCAAGGACCAAAGCGGTTAGAAATTATGCAGAGAAGACTTCAGATTGCAGAACGCGTATATTCCTGTGAATTTCAGAGGGTTAACACAAAGAGTTAACCCTCCTGGTGGTAGAGAGTTAACCCGCCTGGTGGTAGAGAGTTAACCCTCCTGGTGGTAGAGAGTTAACCCTCCTGGTGACGAGGTATCTCGTCATATTAGAAAAACTGATTAGATTTGATGGGCAGGATATCTCGTCGTTAGAAAAACTGATCAGATCTCGTCGAACCATTGGAGGGTTAAACTTATGACGAAGCTTTTTTAGTAGGACAACCTGTTCGTGTGTCAACTGTCACAAAATTCTTAACCTTGACCTCAATTCAGGTTATGTTAATCTTTGAAGTAGTTGGTTCTTTTCAGGGCTCAAAAAGGTTATCGTTACTGTGAATAAAAATACATTTCGTGAGTATTATGTAATAAGGGCGAATCAACCAATTCAGCATTTTTCAGGAAAACAGTTTGAAATGTTTAACATTTCATTGCGTACAGATTTAAAACTTGGTGAAGACTTTTAAAAAGGTGTTGTTAAACTAAATTAATTATTAATCTAATTAGTTGTTAATCTAAATTAAAAATTCCATAAATTTTGAAAAGTATTTTTTCATTTTTTTTAAATGTTAAACATTCCAAACTGCTTTCCTAAAAAATGCTGAATTGGTCGGTTCGCCCTTTTTATACGTAACACCGTCGATTTCAATAGTAAAACTTCAACTCGGCTATTTTTAAAGCAACATAATTTGTTTATAATTCACCGCGTAACCATGTTACCAAGTTATAAGACGTTTAGAGGAGATTCATTCAGATAACTTGGATTTTTTCCGGAATGAATGCAAATTCATATCTCACCAGCAAGACAGGCAGGTCTTCGCCAGTTGGAGATTCGTTCTCGGAGAAGACTGCTCACTTCTCCTCAAAAGTACATTGATAAGAAAAGATCCAAACGCAAACTCGAAGAGGAGAAACTAAACAAAACTTGAACCGATTGCTCAAGCACTTTTAAAAATTAGCATAAATTCTTTTTGATTGCAGTGACAATGTCTCTTGAAAAATAAAACTGCAGAAAATTCAGGTCAATTTTTAAAAAGTAAATATATTAAAGTTTAGAAAACTTGAGGCGTTAAAAACTTCATGATTAATAAACAATGCGAGAAACCTGCGTTGGATTAACTGTAACGCCTCCTTTTTCTGAACTTTAATCTATTCACTTTTTTAAATTGAGGTTATTTGCATATTTTTATTTTTCGCAAGATGTTTTTATCATAATCTAAGAGGAAGACATGCTAATTTTAAAAGTATTTTTATGCCATCGCTTTTTCCCCAAAGTCTTGAGCTTTTTTCTCTCCCTCAGCGCCTTGGCTCTTATCAATGCAGTCAGCTTCTAGACTGTTTAAAGTTAACTACGGTGAAGTTCTTTTTATTTAAAATTGTTTTTTGTCCATTGTGATACTTATGGACCTCCGTAGCTCAGTAGCTTTGCTCACTGCGCTAGCAACCTGAGATTTGTTTGCGGTGCAAGTTCTATTCCAATAGCTCATCCTGTGTATATTTCACTCTGCGCCATTAAAAACTTTTATTACGTTTTTTAATATTCATTAGATTGACATTGTTTTGCGTTTGCCGCAGCTTGGTCAAATAAGTGATTCAGTCATGTTATCTTATGTGCAATACTAATAGCAGAAGAAATAATTAATTCATTTAATCGGCTTTTATCTAGCTTGACTCTGCATGGCATATGAGGACACCTGCCGACCACCTTAAAATCACCTTAATTTCTTAAGAGTTCGAGGGTCAAAATCATTGGTATGGAGAGATTCATAGATTCATCAGGACTTGATTATCCCAAGAGATTAGCAGGGGTGGCGGTTGCCCAAGTAGCAACGGATTAGCAACCGGAGGGTTGCGAGTTCGAAACTTGGTCCAGCCACCGTCGTGTACACAGGGTCTGATGCAGGTTAAATCAGTCATGGTCTCAAATGTCCTCATGTTGGCGTGGTGTGGAAATTTGGAGAGTGGTGTGCCAGCTCAGGCGACAGTGGCTCAAAAGGACGAGGCGTTATCCTTGGATCTTTCCCATCTGGATTGATCCCGGACTGTCGCCTTCCTCCGTGGGTGTATTTCTCTCTTCTGTGTCAGTGAAGCTTTCATTGTGTGTGTCTATTACTTGATATTGTAGGTCTTGTGTCTGACGCAGCATGACCAAATATGACCCTTGCGCCATAAAACCCTAAAACAAACCAACACGGACGGTCGCCAATAGCCCATTGTGTTGATACAGTGCGACTTGAATTAACTACCTACCTACCCAACAGATTAGCTTTTTTGCATGTTATATATATATAATGTAATATGTTGGGTCGGTGCGAATGAAATGTCCGGAAAATGGCCATGACACTTCGATGGCGATAACTGGAAAATACAGCACTTGACCTACTCGAAATAATCTCCCTCTGAATTGACACACTGTTGTCACTTATCTTACAAGGCCATGATCCCGGAACATCGTTAGAAACTGCAACTTCTCGGTGACCACTTGGTTCGTTTTTCAGGTCCATATCTCCACTTCGAAACTTCGCAAACCATCGCCGAATGGTTCGTTCATTGGCTGCATTCTCTCCGAATGTTGTTTTAATGTTTCGAGCAGCAACTGCAGCAGAATGTCTGTTTAAATTCGTAAAGGAAGATGACTCTCAAATCTGAGTTTTCCACTTGTCGGATGTCCATGTCGAATTTGGAAGCACCTTACGCCCAAACAAATTAAATCTGAAACTTGTACTTCACACGCGTGATAGCTATTTACAGTAGCTCTGTGACGTAAGATGCCGGAAGCTTGTAGGTAATTACTTTGAGCTGTATGGGGGTCATTACCAAAGCTAATTCTCATCGGACATTTCATTCGCACAGACCCAATATGGTATATACATATGTAACAATGTAATAATGAATAGATGTAATATGCTATAACATTCTGGATAGTCATGCTACCTCGGCGGCATGTTCTATTCATCCCAACCATACTTATTTAAACTGGTGCAGTGTCTTACGACCTAATACGGGAGTGTGTGATGATGTCAGTTAGTGTATTAGTGCTGATGGTATGTTTGTTTGCAGCTGTGAGAGTGTGGATGCGGTGATGGTGTTCATAACGATCAACGGCCAGAAAGAGCGAGTCGACAACTTCTGCGGGAACAAGCTTCCCGCGCAGCTCATGTCGAACGGGCCATCTATGCAAGTGGAATTCAGGTCTCTCCACTCCTCTCCTGAGATCAAGGGATTCAGGGCCATCTTCAAATTCGTCACAGGTCAGTAAGCCCTTCTCTCACCTTGTATCATAAAGAAACTTTTCACCTCCAAGTGGTTTCGACGAGATATCTTGTCCATCAAGACCTGAACAATTTTGATAATGACGAGATATCTCGTCGTCAAGATATTGCCGATTTTTTTATCATGATGAGATCAAGATCTGGTCAGTATTCTTGCAATGACTGAATGAAAGGCTTACAAAAGCTATGAGCAACTGTTACCCCACAAAGCTTTGTTTCTTATCTGTAGGTTTGAACAGGCTCCCAACTTTTCATAAAATGTCCTTCCAGAAGCCATGTCTCAATTTTGAATTTCGGAATATTGAAATTTTCGTCCTGCTCACGGGATCCGAAACTTACTTTTTGGCAGATACATATACCCTTAGAAAGTTAAACCAACAATTATCACCATAGCAAGAATTTAAGAACATAAAATGTAAATAGGAGTTAGAAGTCAAAGGAAATCTGGATTACCTCAATGCTCTTTCACCAAACCTTAATAATTGAAGTACTTCCCCGAAGGTAGATCCTCATTTCTAAACATTGAAACTCCCGTCTTATTTACAGGATCCGAAACTTAGTTTTCAGGCACATTAACATACCCTTAGAAATCTAAACCAACAATTACCATCATAGCAAGAATTGAAGAATATAAAGCGAAAAGAAATAGGAGTTCACAGTGAAAGGAAATCTAGATTACCGCAATGATTTTTCTCCAAACCTTAATAATTGAAGTACTTCCCCAAAGGTAGATCCTTAAAATTAGCAATCCCAGAAACTATTCGAATGGGAGATTTCCAAAACCTTTGAATGAAAGTTATGGACAACTGTTGACATGTTACCCCACATGATCTGTAGCTTCGAACAAGGCTCCCAACCTTTCACAAAATGTCCTTCCAGAAGCCTGTCTCAAGACCACGTTTGAATTTCTGAACATTGAAATTCCCGTCCTGTTCACGGGATCCGAAACTTAGTTTTCTGGCAGATAAATATAGCCTCCGAATGTCCCGTAATGAAATGAACAAGGGGAGTTCCAAAATCGAATGTCCCTCTATTAGACACGAGTTCTAGCCCTCTGGCAAGACACCGTGCTTTTTCCCTCCTCTCTATAGATAGAGAGCTCTGATTCGATTCGGTATTTCTGGGTATCCGGGCTTTCAGTGAAAATGTCCTCCTGGAGGATCAAAGGAAATCATTGATTAGCGTCTCACACTGAATCCTCGTTCCCTGAATACCAAACGAAACGCGACACAATCACTCCTGCTGCCACCAACTCTTGGAGAAGATTGGGGGTGCTTTCCTTATTCTTGTGTTCCCTTCGCACCCTGAGAGGCCCTGATTTAGCTTCCAAACTGGGGATGAGATCTTTAATGCCCACGGGCACGCTCCCTCGAAATAAGGACGATCCATTCGATTTTTTTTTCTTGGGGTTCTCTTCGCGGAGACCTTTGGTGCGATGGCAATATCGAGAAGGGTATAACTCTGGTAAAATAGTTTTCCAGTCTGCAGAAAAGCCGCTTGTTTTGGGGTAATCCAATTGGTTCAATTATGGTTGTGTTCATATTCATGTCGTTCCGTTCTGTTTTGTATTGGCTGCTAGTGTTAACCAATTGACGGATAAAATATTTAAAGAGTAAGAGGAAATATTAATTGCTTATCGACCCAGCCTCTTTTTAATTCGAAATTGCTGTACAAAAAGGAATTTTAGCTAAATTTTCTTTGAGCTTCCGTTTTCTAGTAATACATTTAAAAGTGCATCAGCTTTTCTGATTCATAAGCTTTGTCCTTTTCTTTTTCTTGAACCCGTTGTTCTTCGTGCTTTTCCTTTCTGATAATTGTCGTTAACAGTTCTTTAACAAATTCTTCCTCATTCCTCATTTGTGAGCACAAATCAATAATTCTGCCATCAGGGTTGGCGATTACACCTAGTTCTTCCACAAGAACTTTAAAGTTTGCATTAAATTTTTTTCTGGTGCTGTCCTCTTTATAAACGACTTATATTCCTAAATCTGTCGTGGCCTCAAATGTCCTCACGTTGGCGTGGTGTGGAAGTTTGGAGAGTGGGGTGCCAGTTCAGGTGTGACCTCGTCATCTGACCGTGGTTCAAAATTACGTGGGGCTATCCTCGGAGCTTTCCCTTCGGGTTTGATCCCGGACCGTCGCCAATAGCTCTCTGTTGCTCCAGTGCGACGTTAATTAAATTCCTACCTACCTACCTTAAAAGTTGAATGCAAACCAGGTCATGAGTTAGGAACAATACTAAGGCAGTAACGTTTCGAGTTCCATCAAGTAAAATAATATTTAATAGTCACATAATTCACTAAATCATATGCCGTTGATTCGGGCCGCTAAGTTAGGTGCCAATTTTATAGCACTTTGTAAGTAAATGTCTAATCACAGGACGAGGCACATTTATTAACAGAACAGAAATAAAAGGTACACAACTTAAAACGATCAACAGAACGATTGCTCTGTTGCTTTAACCGTTCTGGTGGTTGTCTCGACGAGGTATCTCGTCATTAGCAAAACTGACCAGATCTTGATCTTCTCATAAAAAATCAGCAATATCTTTCCGACGAGATATCTCGTCAAGTATTATCAAAATTGGTCAGATCTTGATGGACGAGATATCTCGTCGAAATCGCTTGAAGGGTTAAAAAACTCCGTTTTTAAAACGACGCACATGCGCAGATGAAAGCACAATCATGCACACTTGAAATCATTTGATAACTGTCTTCTGGTTCCCCTCGGGAAAGAAAAACAGTTCCGCTACAACTTAATATTACACTGAATTATGAAAGTATGGCCCATAACTACACAAAATCATAGTTCTTTCTCATCCCAGTGTAAAAAAAAAAAAAATTACACTAAGTCATTGAGTCTGCAAAAAAGTTTTTGGGCAATGGCAGATGGGTCCTTAAAAATGTCTCCATGTATGGCTCCAATGTAATTCAGGATATGTGAGGGAGATGCTGGTAATAAGCTGCACTTTATACAGGTGGGAAAGGATTTCTGGCCATCGAAGAAAATCTTTTTCAAATGGCCAGATCGGAGCCAAGCATACAGAAAGTTTTCAGGGACAAATTGAAGGCAAGCAACTCTCCTGGTGTTTTACTGAGGTATGAGTGATGAAAAGGTACTGGAGATGATCTGCGCAATTGCTTTTTTAAGTACGGACAGGTGGTGGTCATCAGAGATTTTGCACTAGTCCTTGACATGGGTAGAGCGAGTCTGCTATTAATCATAAGATAGGGGAGTCATCTCTGTACAATCCAACTTACTCGTTCACCATCCTATGTTAGCCGGATAAAGCAGCACAGCCTCCACGCCTTGGGTTGATCCTACCAGGAGTATACACTCCCCTCCCTACGTACTTCGCCTGTGCAACTCGTTTCACCCTCTCGCCACGATGAGGCCATAGGATAGGACTTTGAGAGAGACATGATAGTTTTACTTTCTGAACTCCAAATATACAACACTATTAAGGTATTACAATAGTGACAATTATATATAAATATCGTATGATTTATGCAGTACCTTAATTTGCCTTCACTGGCCTTTTCCTTTCATCTTTGTGATTGGGTCTGAATTAACCCTTTAAGTGGTTTCGACAAGATATCTCGTCAGTCACGACCAGACCAATTGTGCTAATGACGAGATATCTCATAATTAAGACATTGCCGATTGTTTGACGAGATCAAGATCTGGTGAGTTTCCTCCTAATGACGAGGTATCGCGCCCATCAAGATCTGGCCAGTATTTTTCTAATGACGAGATACCTCGTCGAGACAACCACCAGGAGGGTTAAACAGAGGAAGACTTCAAAGAATCCTAATGCCGGCATCGATCTTATAATGAAATAGACGGAGCATGTGCCCGCAGCTTCATGTTATTTCTTCCAGTTGCTTGGTTTGAAGACCTGTCACGTGGTTGTGGGTAAAAGCATGAATCCTAAATTATTGATTGGTTAAAGTGATTATCCACCGTGATCAAAAACACTAGTCTGCGATTAGATAGCCAATCGGCTGTTGATTCGTATGTCCACGTAATTTACTCTTCAGAAACCTTACGACAGCGGCTCCGCCCACATGGTCCGTCTATTTCATTAGAAATGGCCAATTATGGCCCTTGAGCCATAAAACTCCAAAACCAACCCACCTAATACCAGCCCTACACTTGTAGATACAGCGACTCCTGACTATAGAGGAGTGGGGATAACCCTTGTTACTCGATCCATGAAATGTCTACACTTAGGATGACATTAAATAGAGAGGAGCGAACGAAGACGAGGCCATGCAGATTGGACTGAACAAAACAAACGGCGATCCATCATCCTCAGGACACCCTTAACGATTCGGTGACAGAAGCAACCTTTGATCTTGACCGAGAACTCAGAGGAAAGGAAAATCTCAATACTTCATAGCCATTTCACATTTCGCCGCTCGATCACATTGATAACAAAAATAAAACTGTGATCTGTGTCGGGAGTTGCTGTTTCTTCAAGAGTAGACAAGGCATTAACCCTTCAAGTGGTTTCTACGAGATATCTCGTTCATCAAGATACGGCCAGCTTTGATCATGACGAGAAATCTCTTCCATCAGGATCTGGTCAGTTTTTTCTAATGACGAGATATCTCGTCATCACAGTATGGCCGATATTTTTATGATGACGATATCAAGATCTGGTCAGTTTTCTTCAAATGACGAGATATCTCGTCCATAAAGATCTGGTCAGTTTTTCTAATGGCGAGATGCCTCCTCGAGACAACCACCTGGAGGGTTGCTCCTCCACATGGTTTCGACGAGATATTTCGTCCATCAAGATCTGAACAATCTTGCTGATGGCGAGAAATATCTTCATAAGTCATAAAGTTACTGTCGATTTTTTATGACGACGAGTTCAAGATCTGGTCAGTTTTGCTAATGACAAGATACTTCGTCGAAGCGAACACCTGGAGGGTTAATTAAGAAATCAGTTAGGAATAATCATTAGTGATTAAGAATAACAGTCATGCGCCAAAGACAATTTTATCTGTTTCAAACTATTTAACTCTCTGGGGTGTTTGTTCACAGGTATGTATCTGCTCTTGCAACTTGCAATTTTCCCTGCATGACTTCCAACCCATTTTGACTTTCTTGTCCAATAGAATCTTTGGGCCGCGGTCGCCCAGTTGGCAGAGCAACGGATTATCAATCGGAGGATTACGAGTTTGAACTCGGTCCAGCCAAAGACCGTCGCGTACATGGGGGCCCCAGCTCAAGTGCTGTTTTCATCATCTGACTGCATTTCAAAATTATGCGGCGTTGTCCTTGGATCTTTCCTTTCGGATTCCGGACCGTCGCCAATTGTGTTGTTTCATTGCGAAGTTAATTAACTACTTACCAATAGAATTTTTCAACCAATAGATGTGGTTATTTAGTTCTTATGTGTAGTATAAGCAATACGATGCTACCGGGAAATCTCGATTTTCAGAGGGTTTAGTTTAAGTTGCTTTTGAATGCCTTTACAAAATACTCGGCATGATTTCTCTGCTAAACTTTTGAACTCAAATTGGAGGATTTTGATCTCTAAAGAGGTACTCTACTTTTTTGAAACTTTCACTGAATTAATCCTAAATAGTTCACACGAGAAGAAACGAAGCGCGTTATTTACGAGAAGTCCATTAACTTTTGTATAGTGATTTACTTTTAATAGGGTATTGAAACAATGGTCAAAAGGTTCGAGAAAGCACGTCAAGGCAATACCAGTCCTGGTGCAGATTGGTAAGTTCCGAACACCTATGGCCATTAAACTTAAATAACCATTGATATCACTGACTAGAAGAACATGACCCACACCATGATGCCCTATTATCATCACTTGCATGGTCTTAACTCTCCTGGTGGTTGTCTCAACGAGTTATCTCGTCATTAGCAAAACTGACCAGATTTTGATGGACGAGGTATCTAGTCGATGGAGGAAAACTGACCAGATCTTGAACTCACCAACATCAAAATATTGGCAATATTTTGACCAGATATATCGTCATTAGCAAAATTTGTCAGATCTGGATGGACGAGATATCTCGTCGAAACCACTTAGAAAGTTAACATATACTTTAATGTTCGCTCAGTTACTTGTTTGAATTTTTAATGTTTTATAGAATCTTTTTTAGTCTCATGTTAGGATCTTGCACCATAAACACAAATCAACCAACCAACCCAACAAGATCCAAATAGTTGGTCAGCAAAACCATTTGGTCAAGACTTCATCTTCTAAGGAGACCTAAGCTTTTCCCTTTTTACATTAACCCTTTTAATTTAATCTTATGTAATTTAATTGGTTTCAGATATAGGGGTTGTCGGAATCTCTTTATACCTCTGTGAAAGTCTGTTTCTCAAATTGACCTGAACATTGGAAAAGGTTTTAAGATTTTGTCGGTGGACCTCTGTTGAAATTCTTCTCAATTGTTTCCTGTTGTAACATCCATTAAGGGGTCTGATTAAACCTCCAGACACGTTGCAGTAGTATCATGTTCGCAAAACACCTATTTTCTGTCTCTGCTATTATCCTGCGTAGATTCATTAAAAAAAACAGCATTACCTTGCTCTTGATTAACTTAAACTACCAAATCTACCTAATGATAATACCAATTTTCCCCTTTTGTGATACGTTTGGGGAATTGGTGAGACTTAATATATATAAAGTGGTGCATATTGAAATGTGTTCACGCAGACAATCATGGCTGTGGAAGAAGAAACGAAATTATAACACAAAATTCTTTCACTTTGCTTCTGTGGTACGAATATTGACAATTGAAGTGTTCGGTAATTTTATAGGAGGAATAATAAAAGCTCATTAAAATATCTGATATCAATGTTACACTAGTAAGTGTCACATGGACCCTTATTCCGCTCACCGGTTTGTAAATTTGACTAAGCTTGTTTAGGCAATTGACGTCACATGGAGAAAGCTTACCCTCCTTATGATCCTTAATTCAAAGAAAAGAATTAAAGGACCAAACCACAACAGGGCTTAGCCGTAATCTTCCCCGTAAACAAGTGCGAGTCCGGTAGCAGTGTTTCCACATAGACCGTTGTTCCATACCCTAGTGCTCGATTTCATGAAATGATATGCTGACGAATAACCCCAACAAATTGTTTCCTTGGGAATTAATTATACGAGTCGATGGTTAATAATACACAGACCATTATTCCATTAGAATATTTTCGAAAAATTTTCACATAAACCTATATTCGTCCGAACGCTTCAATTATCTTTTCTCTCTCACTGCTCTCTAGTATATTCTCTTTCCTTTCTTCTTCACTCCCATAAACAAGACGAGAACTAGACACTACTACCATTACCGGACGTTCAACTCCTAAATAGAATTACAGTAACTGAAAAAGATTTACTCTCTACAGTAAAATAGCCTTGTTACCAGTCGTTAAGTCTGTCTAGTCACTAGATGGCGGTAGTGTATTTTTGTTTGAATGATTACAATCAATGAGAATTTAGATCTTGTTAGAATAATAAAAGACAATTCTTTAGAATGCAGCGAAAACGGACGATTCGTGAAGATAAGCCTTTTTAGTTTGGAAGAAAGTCGCGCTGATAAACTACACAGTATTTGTTAGTCATAAATCGAAATCGATAAACGCAACTATGATTGATGCACAGAATTCGGTGAGTCAAAACATGCTTATTACTTAGATATAAATTCTCATGGCTGATCCAAATTCAAATTCCTTCGTTAGAATTTGTCAACTTTTGTACCTTGCGCCATAAAACTCCAACCCTTCGTTAGAATTGTTTATTATTTACTTGTGGGCATTCGTCAATTTCTTAGTTTTGTCCGTTGTTAAATTGTCATTTTTTGTGTTTAAGTGCATGTAATAAAGTTAAAGGAATATATTGGTTACAGTTCATTTACTAATCTTAATTCTCAACAATAGTATATATTTGTTTAGTCAGTAAAAAATATGATTTATTTTAATTTCACTTGATTCTGAAATTACTTATTCAGTGAAAGCTAATTGCTATTTTAGACTTAAAATTAGTAATTTTAGGTAAAAAATACTTACAATCTCCTTAAATCCTTGCTAGATGATAAAATTTGTTTTACAAGGTAAAAAATATATTTCAATACATATCTAATGAAAGGTCAATAAAGTTCGCCTTTATATTAAAAAATAACTATCACCACTGGCCAAATAAATTTTTAGGATCAACAATGGCAATGGATGAATTTCATCACAATTTTTTATGCTATTTTAAAAAAATTAGATACAAATTCTCTGCTACAGTTATAATTGCCTTCTACGCTATTAATTAAAACATAAAGCATACGTTTAACGTGTGAAATTTTCATTTAAAGCAAAATAAGTTCACCGCTGTGATGAAAAAATCAAATTCGAGATTATTAAAAGTTTTCAATTAAATAAAGATTAAAGCGTCTTAAAAATATCGTTCAGAATTCGTACTCCGAATTTTTGTTTCCAGTTAAGTTTCAATTTTTATCATTATATTTGTATCTTTAACGCTTAAAGATATAGCTTGTACTTATTCAAGTCAGGATTTTTTACATGCTTAAATTTTCATCAAAGTAATACCCACTACTTTAGGTACTTTCATATAGATTAGACGCTTTACTATAAATTTTAAATCTTTAATTCGTTTTATGCGAAAATAGAAACGCAAAACTTTTATCGATTAAAACAAGTTAAGTTTTACATTTTTGTAAAAAAAATGAAATGTGCCAGGACAACACCTAGATGATTTAAAGTACATGAAAATATTTTAATATCCACTAAAATTATTATTAAAAATAATTCAACTCTCATAAAGATTATTCTCCGATTTCGTGTGACGGAAACATTTTGATTTCCATTTAGAAATTAATCTCACATCTTTTTTTCATTAAGAAGAATAATTAATGAAACCCTTATTTTTATTTCATTAGTCTGCAGGAACAAAAATGCAACGAACCATATGAAAATTCTTCGCAGGCATTTTGTGGATGAAAAAAATGTTAAACTTGAAAGAAAACCCTCCCTAATTGAAGTATAAATATATTCATTACATAAAAATGGTAATCTTAACGATGCTTCCGCACTAATGAAAAATAAAATGAGGGGTAAAAAAATTATGCCCGATTAACGAAATTTACATTCGGAACAATCACTAATTACTCTCAGAGAGGTTGGGATAAACGATGGTAATGATATCAATAAAGAAATTTTATCTCGGAACATTCAATTTTTGCGCTCTAAGAATATTCTAAAAAGTGAACGAAGCTGCGGGAAAATGTAACTGCGAATTATGCAAACGATCTCTTAGTCACACGTGCTCCAGCAAGGATACAACTCTTCTCGTATTTAAATTAATTCGGCATGCGATCTTTACGTTCTACACAAATCATAAGAAGGCCTTCTGTTGGAAATTTTTGACGTCGTGTAGTGATTTTTTTTGTTCTTTTTTGCAGATTTTGGAATTTCTGCTGGGCGACAAGACTCTGCTTCAGGTAATTATGCTTCTTTTAGTATCATTATTCATTCGACCTGCCCCTTTATTTCTTTAGTTATGTACATTTGTATCTTTTCGAATATGTTAAATTTTCATTTAGGATTCGCGCTGTTTTCTTTTGATTTTTTGAACGCTGAGGTTGTAATGCCTTCTGAATGAAATTTCGTTCTTTGATATATTGTTGCAGTTTTTCCTTCAATTTTTAAACTTCCATTTACGCTGTCGTTTTTTACGATGTCTTACTATTTTATGTGTGAACCAACTTCATATTTTCTTGTTTTTCTTGACTAGTTAAAATTGGTTCACTGTTATACACATTTCGATACTTTTCAATAATGATCATGCTTTGTTCAATTACATGCATCATTATTTTAAATGTTTTCTACAAAATCATAACTGAAGTATGTTAACTTTTGCAGCAAAGATTATTTTTTTAATTTTTTGATACATTTGTTGCAAATGTTTTACTATTATCAGAAAGAATAACATCTATAGTATAGAACATTGAGGTATAGGAATGTTAGACTTATTTATATTTTCAAAAAAATTAATTACATTTGTTTTCCCGACGATAGAAAACCACATTATTTTTTAGCTAATAATACAAAGGAATCGACATCAAGTGAAAATATTTAGTGTCTGTTCAAAAGGATTCTGACTAGAGGTTTCGAGAAAATATTTTCGTTTCCCTTTACTAGTATTAAAGAGTAGTCTCTAGACATTACCATTTGAAACAATTGTCTCAATTTTTAAAAAACATATTTTTAATAGAAAAATGGTCAAGTTTTAAACGAAGATGACACGCGTCTTAGATCAAAATTTAAATAAACCGTTCAGCACTATTTCAACTTTAATACAAATTTTATTTTAAACATTCACGGCATGCCGTTAAAATAACCAGCCAGAGGTGGTAGAGGCCTTTCTATATCCAAGAAATTCAAATTTCTCTTCCTTTTGCTCCCATTTACACTGGAGAATCTTAGGCATCGACTCTTCGAAGAAATAGAAGCACGGGGGAGGGGTCGCTATCGTACGATCTCAGAAATGTAAGTCACGTGAGCTTGGGAATCGGCTTGGGTCGATTGGCCATCGAAGCGCAAACTAGTGGGGTTTTTTTTCAGAAGGTCAATAGTCCTACAGTAGGATTTGTGCTTCCTTCCACGTGACCTTCAAACCGAGCAATCGGAGAAAATAACACGATGCTCCGTCTATTTCAATAGAAGGTTGATGACCTCAACCAGATGACGTCACCAATTCCCCTAATTACTTTTCTCTTTTTGCTCCAAGACGGTGGGTTCGTTTATGGTCGACATGTCAGAAACAACTTCCATGACATAATTTAGATAGTGGAAGATATTTCCTTTCAACCGAACTGAACTGAGATCATTCCCCTACTCTGAAGCGATCCAATACCAAATGGCACAATTCGTTCTCGGGGCGAATGCGTAAGATGTTGCAAGAGGGGAGCGTCTAATGTCATGCGTAGCCCCATCCAAATTATTTATGTCTCGCCCTCGCCCCCCAAGTTCCATTTGCGCGTGGCCCCGAGCTTATTCTTCTCCCCGTAACAAATGGACATACGAGTCCTGTCCTTTGATGGCCGAAGACAGCCGAGAGAGATTCTTCATTAGCCGGAGTGCTTCCCTTTCATTACGGGACCGCCGCGCCCCTGCCGCCGAGGGCTCTTCCATCACAGCCCTGGGCTCCACGCCCCGTGGAAAACGGAAACGAAATGGAGCTGTCAGTGGGAAAAATTCCGTGTTTCTGTGGAATCCCTTTTAATTTGGCCGCCCCCCTTCTCCCTAGGGAGGCCGGGGAGAGGGCTTCCCCCGGGGGAAGTTGTGTTTCGTGTAAACAAGCCATTTTCCTGCTTCTGGATTCGGGTCAGCAATGGGGTTACAATTGCGGTAAGGAGTTGGAGAAGGTTCTCCGTTCGAAAGAGCAGCTTAAAGAATAATGTTGACAAGTGGTGTGTGAGCGAGGCTGGTTCTGCAGGATGCTCCAGGAGTTGAATTTGCTTGGAGCGAAGTCCCTTTGAAATTGCTTGCGCTTTGATGTACGTGGATATTGTCGGGAAAAATTGGCATTTACTTCCAAAGTTTTTTTAAAAAGGAAACAGAAAAAAATCATTATTTGTTGATGTTTTCTTCAGTTTTTATAGTGAATCTCAAGATTTTCTTCAAGTTTTATAGGACACCAGCAGAATAACCCGGTGTTACTCGGGTTGAATTGGTTAACTAATTTCCGTTTTCGTTAATAAATTGTAATTCCTATTCATCCCATGTAACAACTACCACACTCTAATAAAGGTACACAATTGATAAATACCCAATTTCACAAATGTAAATAAATGTGATATTTGACATTTGACATTTTTGTAGAATTTCAATTTTTAGTAAGAAAGAAAAGTCTCTAGAGTGCCAATGTTACCCAGAATGCATAGAATAGATCAGAGTATGCATATAAATTACTTGTATGTCATTTAAAAACAAAACCATTTCCCAAAATTATCATACAATGATTAAAAATGGTTTGATTAAACAAATGAATGATTAAACTAATTAAACCATTATTTACCTTCGTTACAGTTACTGAACAAAAAACATCAAATTCAAAATCCAGAAATACATCTTAAAACAGATTTTGGAAAACTTCGAACGAAAAGTAACGAATGCATCTGTTTGTTCACAACAAAATAGATTCTTGGAATATATCGGACACAAATTTAAAAAACAAACTATTAAAAAGATACCAAGGTTGTAATATTATCTACTAGTCCTATTTTAAAACATTTTGTTCTATATAGTTTTAGTCTCTTTATCGTCTCATAAATATTCAGAATTTTTTTATATTTCGTAAAAAAAAATAAGGCTCGAAATAACTAAACTATTAGAATTTAAATTCCGTAAAAATAGTTTTGGAAAATAATTGATATTTCAGCAGCACTGGTAAAACAATATAAGTAATTACAATGCCGAATATACCTTCCAGCTACTCCAAAACTACCAAATTATGGTTGATTTAAGCATAGTTACTCAGATGTTTTAACGTGAAACTTACCTAAATATGTAAACAGAGAAATTTCAAATAATGCATTCACTAAACTAAAATATGGTGTACCAAATATAAAACATTGAATTGAAATATGTTGCATAAACTTTATGTGATACTTGTACAAACACACAGTCACAAAGTCGAACATAAAACGGGAAGACGGACAGACAGACTACGCAACTAAGTTCAGTCACTAAATGAATGTAAGAACTCACAGAATGCAAAGTTTCATGAAACTATATTCAATCGTTTGGACATAGCACGGGCACACACATACAGACAGACAAATGGACAGACGGACAGACACCAAACGCGCAAGAGACGGATTTTGCATCAGAAGGGTCCAAAACGGAGAGAAAACTTAAAGTGGATAGAAAATATTCACTGTACAAACACTCCATTCTTATTTATATAGATTTATTTAATTCGATGTCGTCAGATTATTATGAGTAAAGATGCTTTCCAGCTACTTGATTCGGGTCAACAATGGGGTTAGAATTGCGGTAACGAATTGGGAAAGGTTCTCCGATCGAAAGAGCAGCTTAAAGGATAATGTTGCAAATGGTGTGTAAGCGAGGTTGGTTCTACAGAATGCTCCACAAGTTGAAATCGCTTGGAGCGAAGTTCTTTTGAAATTGTTTGTCCTTTAATATACGTGGATATTGATGAGAAAGTTTGGCATTTACTTCTGAAGTTGCTTGAAAAGGGAAACAGAAAAAATCATTGTTGGTGTATTCATGAGTTATAGTGAATCTCAGGACGAAGTTTTATAGGACATTTATTTAATCCATTGTCGCCAGATTATTCCGTGTAAACACGATGTTTTCCCGCTTCTGGATTCGGGTCAGGAATGCGGTTATAATTGCGGTAATGAGTTGGGGAAGGTTCGCTGTGTGTAAAACAGGTTAAAGAATAATGTTGGAAAGTTATATGGTAATGGAGTTCTCACTGTAAAACGCTGCAGAAGTTCTTTTCATATTGCTTAAGTTTAATATGCGTTGGCTAAAATGTGAATATTGGTGGAAAGTTTAACTTTTACCTCTAGTATTTTGAGAAAGGAAGTAGAAAAAGTTATCTCCTCAAATGTCGGCAGATTAATTCGTGTAAACAGGTTGTGCTCCTGCTTTGACTGGTGGGTCAACAGTAAAGTTACGATTGCGGTGGTTCTCTCTGCGGCAAAGCAGTTTAAAGAATAATGCTGAAAAATGGTGTGGGAATGAGGTTCATCCTGTAAAATGCTCCAGAAGTTGAACGCATTTGGAGCAAACTAAATGTTGATATTGATGGGAGCTTTGACATTTATCTCTTCAGTAGTTTTAAAAAAGTATATAAGCTAGCTTCTATCTGCTACTTTTTTAACGATTCATTTTTTATGAAAGAATATCCTCTAGGACTACCTGGTGTCCATATCTAACCTGCGCACCATGTAAACCTATTCGCACGGACATATCTGGCTAGAGGGCCAGGAAAACCTTTTAGGGGAGCCTTACCTGCTGGTGGGATGGATAATTCGGAGGGCCGTATCTGGCTTGCGGAGTGATTAAACCTTTCCGGAGGGGTGTATTTGACCTGCAGGCCGGTAAAACCAGTTCGGAAGGTCGGCGGTCCTGATAAATATATATGGAAAGCCGTATCTGGTTTCCGGGCCTGATATCAATCTATTCTACAACTTGTTTATCTTAACAGTACTGTCCTTTATCATACGCGTATGGATTTTTGTGGTATGGACTGGTCAAACCTAACTTCTACAAGAACTACAGCCATTCTTCAAATTTGATGTTGTTTGTGTTTGGCGCAGCTTGACCAAATATGGTCCTTGTGCCATAAAACGCCAAAACACCGCACCAGCCATTTTTCAAATAGCTAAAAACAAATATTTTTAATTTTGGTGTTTTCCCCGTTTTTATTTCGTCTTAAACCTGAAGTTTTATTAGGCTATGTTTTATTGACCAGATGTATCTTAAGAATATTTAGTGCAAACAGCATTGTCAGAGCCACAAGATTGGTTTTAACCCAGAGATGTGTATAGGAGTTTTATCCTCTTCCCTTAACCTTAAGCCTTCAAGCGCCCCGCAAAAAAATCATACGACGATCGATTCATTTGCGTTAGACCTCTTTCAGTTAAGGAACCCACTTACACAGCAACCTAAGAATTGCCTCTTGGTTGAACTGATTGCTCAAATACTTTTAAAAATTAGCATAAGTTCTCTTCTTTTATCGTAGTGAAAATGTCTCTTGAAAAACAAAACTATGCAGAAACTTCAGGTGAATTTTTGAAGTTAAAGTTAATCTCGCATGATGGAATTTTTAATTTTTATAATTTTTAAAACTTAAAGTTGATCATGGTGAAGTTATTGAAGGATGTTCTTTTTAATTCCTTGTGCTACGAGGGAAAGTCAAAAATTATCCGTACTTTACGTTTTCAATCTATTTACACAAATATAAGGGTTGGACATGTTCGTCATTTTTCTATATAGTTTCTTTCCTTTCCGATGCACTAGGTCCAGGGGTCTACAAGTTTGCGTATTCCCCCAGAGAAGGTTTTCGGTGGGTCACCCAACCATTTATGCATCTCTTCCCCCACTTCTTTGTCCGTCTAATCAGCAGAGAACACGCTACATTCTCGTCGGTAACTCGTCGGTTTGCCAGTACCCTTTTTCGAGATTGCTGAATCTTCTCGTTGGTGGTGGAGGTTGACGGGCGTCCTGCTCCATCTTCGTGCATCACGCTTGTTCGGCCTCTAAGCTTCTCTATCCACTCATAGACACTTTTACGTGGTAGAGCACTGTGGAAGGCTTACAACATCTGTATTGTGTTGTAAGCCTTCAATGAATTTCAGCCCCTGGCTCACCTTCCGACCCTAGAAATCGGATCGCTGCTCTTTATTATGCTAGCTGAGCGACAATGTTTACACTGAAGCAATAGCAAGAAAAATGACGCTATCGAGATCAAACTTCGGTAACGTGATCACAGTATTATCAATTCTAAGCATGCATGCGCAGAAGGCAGTATGACAAACCTAAAGATATGTTGTAACGAAAGTGCGGATAATTTTTGTCTAACCCTCGTATATATATATGCTCGTTTAAGTGGCTTCATATTGATTCAGATTGTTGGCGCAAACGGTTTTGCCAGAGCCACAAGACAGAATTTAACCCAGAGACAAGTTCAGGAGTTTTATCCTCTTTTCTTTGACCTTAAGCCTTCAAAGTGCCTCGAGAAAAACTCATAAGACGATCGATTCATTTACGTAAGACCCCTTTCAATTGAGAAACGACCCGCGCACACAACTACCTAAGAATACCCGTCTTATAAGAATCGCCTGGTAAAACGAAAGCCACCTTTTATATTTTATTCTCTTCAATTTTTTGAAGCTTAAAAAAACTTTCCAAAAATGGTTGCCTTTTTTCATACACGGCCGTTATATTTTTTTCCTCTAAAAAAAGACATGCCTTTCATGCATAATTCAACACCGGTATCGGAGTTTATAAGCGACTGGCAGTTGTTTTCCTATTCAGATCTTTTTTCCAACCTTTTTTAAGCCCGGGCATATTTGATGTCCTCTTGGATACTGTAAAAAGGCGAGTAAAGTGTAATTAGTGAACGGAATTCAGGGGCACGAGGAAAGCAGTGTAGTATCATCTACGGTGATTATTTTGATGGGATTATTTCGCGCTTGAATAAATGATGATACCAACTGTTACTCATGGGGACTCATTCCTTCTGAGCTCGGTTCCCAGTACATGGGATTCATCCGGAAACGATAGAGATATGAATACTGTATGATTCTGTTCTGTTTTAAAGCTCGCGTCTGTGAAAGGAAGCATGATTAATATCGTATTCAGTGTCCCTTTCGCGAAGTTTGTATTTTATTTATTATTTTTTTGCAATTTAGAGTAACGCTCTAAACGGAAGTTTGTTTTCATTCCAAGAGTGAAGGCTTACTTTTTCAACAGCATTCAAATAGTATGTTTGCAATACAGTATAAGTAATTAATACATTTTAAATTGAATTTATTAACCATAAAAAAACATCAATCCTTTGAGGGGCCCTCATAGGCGCATCGTTAGGTGTGTGTGGGCATCACAACCCCAAGATACCCGAATGATCTGTCCTCCCTTTTCTTTTACCCTCGCCTACCCTTATGCTTTTTGCTTTTTTTTCCTTCCCTCGTTGTCGTCGTGTTTGGCGCAGCTTGGCGAAATATGGCCCTTGCGCCATAAAACCCAAATCCAACCAACCCTTTGGATCCGTTTTGGCCCAGTGAGTATGTCCACTGCACTAGCAACCTTCGAGTTGTAGGAGGCGCAGGTTGGATTTCTGTCAGGTGCATTCCTCCCTGGGTGTACTTCTCTCTTATGTGTAAGTAAAACTTTTATGGTGTGTGTCTATTACTTGATATTGTATGTCTTGTGTCTGGCGCAGCATGCCCTTGCGCCATAAAACCCAAATCCAACTTTGAGGGGCGTACACTCATATACAGAGTCTATGTAATATACTCTAAAACTAGTCTCTAGGTAACATACTCTAAAACTAGTCTCTAGGTAACATACTCTAAAAGTAGTCTCTAGGTAGCATACTTAAATCTAGTCTCTTGGAAATGTACTCTTACACTTTTTTTAGATAATATACTCTAAAACTAGTCTCTAGGTAACATACTCCAAAACTAGTATCTAGGTACCATATTCAGAAACTAGTCTCTAGGCAACATACTCTAAAACTAGTTTCTAGGTAACATACTCACAAACTAGTTCCTAGGTAACGCACTCTAAATCTAGTATCTTTTAAATATACTCTTACGCTAGTCTTTAGGTAACATACTTTAAAACTAGTCTCTGATTAAAACTCTAAAACTACTCTACATTTCAAAGAAATTTTTAACCCTCTCGATGCGGGGACAGGCCCAACCGGCCGAAAGTTTCGAGTCCGTTACGAAAGGCTCGGATTCATTCAGACCTCAAACTCCTGAAGCATCGCCGAAACCCATTACGATTTCCATCCCCTATTTTCTGTGCTACAAAGAGACCCGCGCGTGAATAGCCTTATATCCCCGTTGTCAAAGATGTCAAGGTTATCGACGGGGAGCCTCGCAAGTTGTTTATCCTCGAGCATTTACTCTAAGAGGTTGAGTAAATGAAAAGAGATGCACTTAAAAAGTTACCGCCGCCCTTTCAGTTTACTTGGGAAGAATCTATCCCTTCTAGGCATACCCACGACCCGACAATAGAAAAAGGCATATTAAGTGATAATGGGACGACACATGTTCCCTCTCCTCCTGGGGGAAAGCATTGTAAAGGCCGTTTCGGCCGGTTTCAGTAAATTGCCTGTAAAGCCGTTGGGTCGGCTGCCGTAACCAAAGAGGGAAACGATATTCTGCTCGACGTATGCAGAGGGTTAAATCGCACCCTAAATAAAGAGCTTACCATAAAAATGTAGCCCCCTTCAGATAGATAGCCTGGGTGCGCCCCTGACTACGATGTTCTTCTGGGTTAATAAATAAAACCTTTAATTATTAACACACCCTTTAATTATTACCTTCTAAAATTAAAGACATTTGATATAAATTGGTATTGCAGTGTTAAGAAGTTTTCGAAGGGTGTTGCATAATACAGTACAGCAAAATCGATAACTTTGCAGACACAATAATAAATTAAGGTATTGCTTGTGAAAGAAATTAGATTTCGTAGGAAACTGTTGAGGTAATTAGCGAGAAATGATTTTTTGCCACTCGCCTATTTAACAGTAATATTTTTCAATGGCGAATGTGTCTATAAAAAATATAAGGTAGAATTTTTGTTAAACTAAGAATTTCGTAGTGTACCCAATTATCTAGTTTATAGAAAACCACTACCCGTAATATACAAATTCATTGAGTGTGACGTGTGAAGGAGATGGGAGGCTTTAGAATCACACCCAAAAATGTGTACCTAATTACCAGTTCTCCCTTCTAACTCGTGAAGTTACCGCTGCGCACTGACGAAAACCTATAAATAGAAATACGGCTCAAGAAGCTGTTTGGAAAATAGTGCCTAATTAAATCATTTTATATACTAAAGGAATCGTAGAATTTGTATTAAATTGCATATAAGCTATCATCATTATTATTTCCATTTCAGAATTTCCATTACACTTAATTTTCGTTACCATGGAAACGAAAATTAAGTGTAACGAGAATGAGATGTCGGTAGAAACGGTAGAAAGTAATTCAGATTTCAAAATTAAATTTTAAATGATTCGTGAGAAATCGAGTCAATGATGGTACTGGTATTTGTTTCGAGGATAGCTGTACTTTTTGCATTAGTAATTGTTGCTATGGTGAAATGTTCTTGCTTTTAACAATGAGATACCTTAATTTGGTTGCTTTTAATAGCTTGGTATTTGAGGAACAAATAATAACCCTAAAAGTGGTTTCGAAGATATATCTCGTCATCAAAATAGCAATTGAATGCCGAATGATGCTGATATTGTCGTTTTTTCCATGTTGACGAGATCAAGATTAGGTCAGTTTCTCCTAAGGACGAGATATCCCGTCTATCAAGATCTGGGCTCTCAGATGCACATCTCCTTTAGGTGTTTACGGGCTTCACGGACCCGAGGTACTCTAGTGATCTTTTCTTTTCACATGGGTTTACTGTCTTTAGTAGTCTCTTTCCAAATAATTCTATTCTAAGGATCTATGGAATCTTTCCAAAGGATTCGGTTAGAGTGGTGCGTATCTGCGTGACAGTTGTTGGCGATGCTTTTCATGTACTTGGCGAGCGCCAAGAACGCTTTCAACTTCTCAGTTTGTACCTGACCTATATAAGACGATATCGCCAGCGTTCCTTTCCAGGAATCATTCTTTGTACTTAGGATAGTACAACTGTTTGGTGTGCATCTCTTTCTTTGTACTTAGGATAGTACATCTCTTTCTTTGTACTTAGGATAGTACAACTGTTTGGTGTACATATCTTTCTTTATACTTAGGATAGTACAACTCTTTGGTGTATATCTCTGTTTACTTAGGATAGTAAATAACTTTCTTTGTACTTAGGATAGTACAACTCTTTTGTGTACACATCTTTCTTTGTACTTAGGATAGTACAACTGTTTGGTGTACAAATCTTTCTTTATACTTAGGATAGTACAACTCTTTGGTGTATATCTCTGTTTACTTAGGATAGTACATCTCTTTTTTGTACTTAAGTTAGTACTCTTTGATGTACATCTCTTTGTACTTAGGTTAGTACAACTGTTTGGTGTACATCTCTTTCTTTGTACTTAGGATAGTACAACACTTTGGTGTATATCTCTTTCTGTGTACTTAGGATAGTACAGCAATCAATGTAAATAAACGTAATTACTGTCCACCAAAATTTGTATTTTGTGTGAGCCCCCGGCAGATTCTATTCTAAATAAAGAACCAATAGAATCTTTCAACCGATAGATGCGGTTATTTAGTCATTAAGTGTGTTGTGTGGTAAAAGCAATACCACGCTGCATGCTCAACTTCCATTACCAAACCGAAATTGCATGGAAGTGAACACACTTACAACTCTCGGTCCATCACGAGGAGCTCGTTACGTGGAATATGGCAATTTTCTGGTAGTCTCGACATGAGTGAATTGAAATAGCAGCATCGGCAGCCGCGCCCTCAGCAACTCCAGTAATGGTGCCAAGGGATAATGGCAGGGCCAAGTAAAGAAATCAGAAGAGTGGGAAATTTTTGACTCGTATTGATTCGTCTCGCGACCATCATCTATCTTCCGCGGCTCATCGGGCGCCATCCAATTAGAAAAATTGAATCCGCTAATAATAGCTGTGTGGAATAATCCATACGAATCAATCTTCGGCTGCTCCCTACGATAAGGGCTGGACGCTTTTTTTCCTACTCTTGGGGTCGAAAGGGAGATTAGGAAGAGTGCTTCCTCGCAGAACTTTCAATCAATAAAAATCTTTCTACGTTCAGTTTCAACTATGCAAAAAGAAAGGGTTCTCAAAGACTGTTTTATTTAAAACCTTTGTCCACGATGAACTACTACTTTGTCTACGATGTCTCTACTATGCACTACTCCAAACTGTTCTGGGCCGTCGTAGCCCGGGTGGAAGAGTAAAGAACTGGCAACGGGAGAGTTGCGAGTTCGAATCCAACCAAAGACCGTCGTGTGCAAAGGGGACTCGTGCACGTTAAATCTCTCGGGGCCTCATATGTCTTTACGTTGGTGTGGTGTGGAAGTTTGGAGAGTGGGGTACCTGCTCAGGTGTGCCCTCGCCATCTGACCGTGGTTCGAATTTACGTGGTGTTGTCCTCGGATCTTTCAGTCTGGGGATGATCCCGGAACGTCGCCAATAGCCCCTTGTGTTGCTCCAATGCGACTTTAATTAAAATACCTACCTACATAACTATTCTGTTACCTATGGGCCGCCGTCGCAAGTTGGAAGAGCAACGGAGGGTTGCGAGTTTGGAGCTCGGTCCGACCAAAGACCTCGTGTGCACGGGGGCTGGTGCACGTTAAATTTGCCGTTGCCGCAATTGTCCTCACGCTGGCGTGGTGTGGAAGTTTCGAGAGGGGTGCCAGCTCAGGTGTTGCCTCGTCATCTGACCGTAGTTCAAAATTACGTGGTGTTGTCTTATCTATTCCTTCCGGAGTGATGACGGATCGTAGCCAATAGCCGGTTGTGTTGCTCTAGTGCGACGTTAATTCAACTACTTATATACCCTATTGGCTATCTAATCACAGACTGTGTTCGGCTAATAAATTACTTTCCGTGGTAAGTCCTGTGCTTTTGTTAAGCATAGTCGCAATGAAACAATTCAGAATGAGTACATTTTTTAAATATATTTTACGGTACTATATAAATGCATTTATCTCTGCAAAAAAAACTAAAATCTTTGCCGCTTTTATTTTTCTGGCATGGGCTGCAGCTCTCTCAGCCTATTTAGAAATAAGGTACTACACATAAGGAAGTACAGTAAAATAACAAAGAAAGTTAGTCAAGCTGCTTATGATTTTTTGATAAGTGGTTGGAGTAGGTAGGTAGATATTTGAATTAACTTCACACTGGAGCAACACAAATAGCTATTGTCGACTGTCCGGGATCAATCCTGAAAGGAAAGATGGTACTACAACACCTGGTCATTTTGAACCATGGTCAGATGACGAGGTAGTATCTCCTGAGCTGGCATCCCACTCTCCAATCTTCCTCACCAAGCCAATGTGAGACATTTGATTCCACAACAGATTTAACAAGACCGGCCCACGTACACGACGTCTTTGGTGCGATCGAATTTCGAACTCTCAATCCTCCGGTTGCTAATCCGTTACTCTTCCAACTGGACTACAGTGGCCCCAAGTAGTTCGGGAATACGTTTGTGAGTGTCACAGAAGCCTTGTACTTTGCATAAAAGATTACAGAAAACTTGAAGTATCTGAAATAAATTTTTTTAGATTAATGAGCAAAAATGCGGAAGCATAAAAGAATGCAAATTATCTTAGCTCCAAATCAGATTTTTTTAAATTTCCAAACAAGAGTTTTATTTCGCTGGAGTTATTTGATGTAACATAACTACTTAAAAACTTTTCTTTAAAAACTCGTATTCGCAAAAAAAATTAAGTTTTCCCGCCTTTGAAAAAAAATTGTCAAGCACCTTTCAAAAAAGTATGGGTGTACATTCATAATCGATAGAGGCACATGCATTTATAATCGATAATATTTAATGCCAAATAAAAAAAGAAAAAACGCTGATCTGCTTCAGGAGGTAATCTCCTTTCGTGTTTTTTTCTTCCTCTTCAGATTTGTTTAACATAAAACGACGCCGGCGCCTAAAATATTCACATTTTCAATCTGACCTTTCTTTGTCTAAGAAAGATTTCAGTCTTTTCTACGTTTCTTTTTCACAGACTTTAGAGAGAAATATTTAGACTTGCATGAATAATTCTGTAATGAATTAGTATGTTTTGGAGTAGTTGGGTATCGAGATTAACAGTACCGAATTTAATGAAATTATATCCTGAAAAAATTTGTTGCAAGCATTTACATAAAGTTATTTAAACCAGAAAGGGCAACTTGTTTTAATCTATTATAACTTCCTCAACGAGTTTCAAAGGATGTTAATTAATATACCTTTTTTTAACTACCTACAAAATATATTAAAATTCCTACCTTACAAGTGATGAAAGTTTGCCAGTTATTAAGCTACAATGAACTCTGTTTGGGTAGTACGCAATACAAGTGCTATTGTCATTGAAAGAGTTAGAAAAACCGCATTTAATCTCCTTCAAGCGATTAAACTTTGCCAGTTGCAAAGCTACAATGAACTTTTTTGTGTATTATATCCCTATAGATGTGTTTATCCCTTTAGTTGAATTTTTTTTTCTTTAATTAACTTTTTCCCTTCCTTTACAATATGAATTTCTCGGAGCAATGGAACATCTTCTCATAGGATATCTCATCTGTTCATCCAATAAATATCTCATCTCTTCATCCAAATAAAACTCAAAATGTATGAAATTGCGATTTACATCTTAAAGATGCGTAATAAGGTCCAAACGTTTCCAGCCTAAGAGTATTAGAGGTAATCGAAACTGCAACACCATGAAAGAAACATCCAATAACTTTGAAATATGCACAATGCGTTATATCATGCTAATGCAGCGTATGTGCAAATTATGTGCACCAGTAGCTCCCCTGTAAACAGTATAAAAAGAAAGAACAGAGAGATAGTTTTAAGTATTGTTAGGTATTTTAATTAACCTCGTACTGGAACAACACAACGGTCCGTAATCAAACCCCAAGGGAAAGAACCAAGGACAGCACTTTTAAGTATTGGAATTGTGCTTGCACACTGTTCCTATGTGTATAGGAAGTTTAAGCTTCCTATACACATGCCTCGTACGGCACTCACACGAGCATGTTTCTGAGTTTGACAGAGGAGGAATTGTGTCTTATCGAAGAAAGATTGCGGATTTTTCTTGCTAATTTGGTGCTCGGGGAAACCGCTCCTTCGTGTCACCGTTGCCAAGAACCTCTCTCCATGAATCACATTTTAACTTCATGTACAAATCTTAGACATTTTTATCGATTCTTTTTAATATTTCATCTCCAATTTTATCAGACTTACTGGGTCACTCTCCACATGTATCACTCTTTGCTTTCTTACATCGCTGCGGCATTTCACCATTGTGTATTAAGATGGGAATACCCCATCTTATTACACATTTCTTAATTTTTATTTTTAGCCTTCTTACATTGTTTTTACCAATGGTGACCAAAATACATTATATCTTTTATCGTGCACCTTTTATATCATCAAAACTGCATATCTATACATTAAAATGTACGATTAAAAGTATATATACACTTTTTGTCGATCAGATTATTTAACTTTTTATTTATTTTTACTGGTTTGCATCATCTTGTTTGGCGCAGCTTGTCCGTTTTTTGGACCTTGCGCCATAAAACCCAAACCAACCGACCTCGATAATTTGGTGCTCGTGTTGTACGAAATCAAGCCACAATGATGCGATTATGGAATCGGCAGATGCAGGAGGGTCGAACTGAAGAATGTGAAAGATTGCAGCAGCCTCGTCACAACGCCGAACGAGAGGACATCTCGTGAGCATAGCTATTACTTATCGTACTGCAACATCAAGAACCGTAGTTCAAGAAATAGCACAACAACCTGTATCAGTACGTACAGATCAAAAGTTATTGCTTCATGAAGTAAATTCTTACACTTCTTGATTGATGTTATTGACTTAGAGTCTATCAACCAATCAGCCTAGTACTGGGCTAAGAAAAACTTAAGATTGCTTTCAGTTCTGAGTGTTTAATTCTGTGGTGCTGTAGACTACATGATCGCTTAGTCAAGCTTCAGAAGATTATATTGAGGAAGGAATGGGGTTTAGGTATTTGTTGTTCACGTTCACGTTAAGTTTAGGTTTTAGTTGTTCACGAGTAACCGATTTTACAGATAAAGCAGCTGTTTGGCGAGAAAATATCTCAACAAATAACATCAACCATCAATGACATTAACTGTAGGATACGATTTGTTATGAACAGTGCAATTTTTCTCTCAACAAGGTACTGTTGAAATTTTGTGAAAGAATGCGTAATTAGAAATCTAAGATAGTGACGAGAGGATTGTAGTAAATTTGAAATTCCAACTTCTGTTTATTTGTTTATTATTGCGCTGACGTTTCCAGATACATGGATTGGCTGTAGCCCAGTTGGAAGAGCAACCAATTGCGGGTTGTGAGTTCGAAATTTGGTCCAGCCAAAGACCCATCGTGAACACGGGGGCTGGAGCACGTTAAATCCATCGTGGACTCAAATTTTCTCACGTTGGCGTAGTATGGAAGTAAGTTTGGAGAGTGGGGTGCCAGCTCAGGTGTTCTCGTCATCTGATTATGGTTCAAAATTACAAGGCTCTGTCCTTGGATCTTTCCCCTCTCGATTGATTCCGAACCTTCGCCAATAGCTCCAGTGAGACGTTAATTAACTACCTACCAGACATAGTCTGCATAGAATAAGTCTGCATCAGTGAATTTCTGGTTTAAAGCCTTAGATACCGATCCCAAAATGTAAATCTTGCACATTTTTCATAAAGATCCAAGGTCTGAATGTTACCTGCTTTGCACTAGCTCTTGATTATTCACTTCCTTATTGCATTCATATAGCCCTATATATAGTAAATATATATCCTTTGATCCCCATTTCCCTATTTAAATTAGTCTTTAAATTCATTTAGCTTTTAATCTTACTGTACCAATTATGATTGCCTCCATCTTGTAGCACAATTTTTAAACTACTCGTACATCCAATCCAATTATTCTGAAACCAACAAATTAAATTGAAATTCAAATAATTGATGTCAAAGAGTACTAGTATTAAAATGTTTTTTTTTATGTAGAAGAAATTTTACCATTGAAAACAAAAACAAAAGCTATTATTTTAAAATCTAAGAAACAGAATTTTACTCTACAGTCTCATCTGTTATTTCTTATGCATTATCTTTTTCATTTCTTAACATTAGGAAAAACATTTGGTAATAGAGGACACAATTATTGCATCAGAATCCCAAGACAATACGGAATAAATCTTGAGTTGATTGTTTAAAATAGGAATGTGTACTTCGAAAGAATTGATGCAAGATTTTAAGATAAAGAATTATTTCAAAATATTTACTGACGGTGCGTAGAGGAAAAAATACGCTTTGTTGCATTTCAATCTCTTGATATGCTTTATTTCTAACGAAAAACAAGTTCCTCATGTTGCACTTGCTAACTCGTATAAAAACGTATATCCTTGGGAATGAAAGTAGAAAAATATCTAATATCTCTTTATTGTACTTTATTGTAAATCCAAAAAAAATCGAGAAAAGTTTGCCGTTAGATAATTACCGTCTGTAGAGAATAAAAAGTTAAGAATTTTCTTTAAAGCGTTTTTTAGCGTTTTAAGTAATTGATTTCCAAGAACAATAATTGTCTATTTTTAAAATCTAAAAAAGTCGTTCATTAAGGTCTCTTAGGAAGTAAAGATAATACTTAAGCCTCGAAATAAAATAATTAATTTGGTTTGCTCAACCATCACAGACAAAAGATTTGAATTGTTTTTAGGCTTGGTTTCCATAGGAATTTTCGACGTGCTCTTTCAGTAATCTACATACTCTACTTTATGTTTCACCTCAAGAAAAATGGATGCACAGTTTTAAATTTTTACAAGTTCAGCTTCGGAGGCATCTTACACCCACATTTTTCTCGTAGTATACATTTTAAATGTTTGTACTCTTACTAGAAATTGATTATAGTTTTTTCATGTTCACGTCAATTTATTAATTTAGCATATTTTTTTATTTTTGTTACATTTCGTTGATCACAGCAATCAGCATTCTTTCTTAGCATTCCCGTGATATTACAATTTCTAAGTGCTCAATTTCATTTTATATAAAAGATCTTTTCTGATTCCTTTTGAACTTTTCTTCCAATGATATACGTTTCTAGTATTTTTGTTCCTATTTCCTTTGCAATTTTTTTGACATTATGAACATTTTCTTCGACATAGAACACTTATCGGCTTATAACTTCACAAATTTTCTTACATACTTATAACTTCACAAATGCCGCGGGGCTTCACCATTTGGGCCCGTTTAGAGTTTTGCGTCGTCCGTATGCTTTTGGATCCGCCTTAACGCAAACGCAACGGATAGGTGTTTATACGGTGTACTTGTAGTGATCAGGCACAAGCGCGGAAAGCAAAAATGATGCTATTGGGAGTGTCTAATTTTTATCGGAATAAAGTCTACCTGAATTGCGGATAATTATTGACTTACCCATGTACGTATTTTCGTTTTATTTATAATAATAAACTGTTAGTTTCAAGAGTGCAAAGTAAAATAGGAAAGATTAAACATTTGCGGAAGTTAAATATTGAGTATTCAAAATACAAATTTCGTGGGCTTAAATCAAAAACTCGTTAATTTCCCCAAAGAGTTTTTGCTGTACAGCTTCTTAACCCTCCTTATGGTTGTCTCGGTGAAGTATCTGTTGTCTTTAGCTTAGATATCTTTCGTCATTATTAGGTATCTATCGTTAGGTATCTTTCGTCATTAGCAAAACTGACCTTGGCGTGGTGTGGAAGTTTGGAGAGTGGGGTGCCAGCTCAGGTGTTGCCTCGTCATCTGACCGTGGTTCAAAATTACGTGGTGTTGTCCTCGGATCTTTCCCTTTGGGATTGATCCCGGACCGTCACCAATAGCCCATTGTGTAGCTCTAGTGTGACGTTAATGGAAATAAATAAATAAATAAACAAAACTGACCAGATCTTGATCTCGTCATCATAAAAAAAACATCGGTAATAGCTTGATAACGAGATATCTTATCATTTCCAAAATTGGTTGGATTTTGATGGACGAGATATTTCGTCGAAACCACTTCGGTCAAGGAACTATTAGTTCTTAGGTCAAAAATAAAAAAATAAGTATTTTGATAGTGATATATATCCTTTAACCCTCCTGGTGGTTGTCTCGACGAGGTATCTTGTCATAAGCAGAACTGACCAGATCTTGATGGACGAGATACCTAGAAGAAAACTGATTAGATCTTGATCTCATGAAAAATCAATACCTTGACGACGAAATATCTCGTCATTAGCAAAATTGATCAAATCTTGATGAACGAGATACCTCGTCGAAACCACTTGGAAGGTTTAACAGATTACAATATGCCTATGTATTTCTCATCCCCATGAAAATAAGCATTAAGTGTCTTAGAAAAAATGCCACAGTGCGTTTCTGCCCTAAGCTGACGATTTATATTTCATGGGTAGTCCATAAAACCTACTACTGGAGCAGCTCTGGACCATTTCGAGTGTCATCAATTTTAAATTGGAAGTGCTATATATCGAAGGTTTGTGCAAGATAGATGGAAGACAGATAAAGAGTATAGATGTTATAGGGGAAAGGACATATTTGTTTGTGTAGGTTCCCCCTGAAATTTTCATCAAACTCCAACCTCCATTAGGTTCTTCCCCGACAAACAGTCCGAACCTTCGAGATCGAATGCCTTTGTGTTCGGGTGTCAATATAATTGTGTGGACTCTGCTCTCTGTGTGTAGAGCTCTCTTAACCAGAGAGAGTAAAAGCCAAACCGTGTACCGGGACTCTCCACTCTCGCTCGATCCCGGGGTTTTTCTTCTTTCTTTTGGAAACAAAATCAGTCCGATTTCTTTTTGTGCTCTTTCTCGTCTGAGGCTTTATTTCCCAACAAACTGTTTTCTGTAATATCGCTCTGAATGCTGTATAAAATGTACTAGGAAGTGTATGTTTTACGCATTAAACAAGGTTCGGGGAATTAATTCGTCATCTGGCCTTGGTTCAACCTACCTTGGGAAATTAATCATTCTGGGTATAAAAATAGAATAACAAATTTCGAATTGACTTTAATCTAACTGTAACTCCGAATTCAAAGACTACCTCAAGGTACCCTATTGATCTGTTCTCCCTTCTGTTTCATCCTGGCTACCCTTCTACTTTTTACTTTTTCCTACCTCGTTGTCTTTTGTTTGGCACAGCTTGGCCAAATATGGCCCTTGTGCCATAAAACCCAAAACCAATCAACAGAATTTAAAAGATAGTTCGAATAGAAATTTTTCCGGGCCTAACCAACCTGGTGTTACTAATCAGATTGGGTCTGGGTCAGTTTGGCAATCTGGGTCAGAGGATTAGACGTGTTCTATACAAGCTTAACCCTCTGCCCTAGGTAAAATCCCGATGGAGACCAGGTACCAGGGTGTTTTCTGCTGATAGATTAGGTGCCACATGTTCATTCTTAATAGATAAATACATACCTCAGCATTCGTCTGTTTTCAATTCATTCGTTCGCTACTACTCGTGGGAGAGGGTACGCTCTACAAAGCAGTCATTAACTTCCATCTACTCCTAAACATCGACTGATTGGTCTGTTATGACTAAACCTTTTAATGGATGCAGACAACTGTCCGTACCTGCAGACAGCGTAGCTTTTCCTCTCTCTCAAAGTACAGTCGCCTACTTTCTACTCCTAAACATTTATTACCTAATCTTTCCTGGTCAAACATTGCTTAATGGATGCAGACAACTATCCGTACCTCAGACAGCGTGACTGTCACGCTCTACACAATAACCCACTTCCAACATCTACTGCCTAATCATTTCTGATCAAGCATCGCATAGTGATGCAGACAACTGTCCATATCTGCAGATAGCGTAGCTTTTCCCATCTTCGCAGCACCTCCGAAACATGGATACACAAATTTTATTCTTGTACTATCCCTCGTATCTTAAAGGTTTTCATTTGAGACGATTTGTAAAAACCGCCAACACAACTTTTCTATGACCAAATGTACATTGAATCATCTGGCGGCTCATCTCTATAAATAACTTCATTTTTCAGTAAATATGTTGGCTTTTTCTCCTGGCATATTTGTGTTTACCAAAAACCTTACAAGAAAATTTGTTTTCAAACTTCAGAAGTAGACAAATTACTTTTTTATTCACTCAATTGTTTCTCAGCGAATTTGTAAAATAAATAATATCTTGCAAGGAAAGGAAACATGTAAGAAATATAGACGAAATATTAAATTTATTGCTACAGAAAAAAACATTTCAGGCGTTATTTCACTGGGATATTTTGCTGGATTATAGTCTGACTTGCTGTGAAAATTTAATACGTTGAGACCTTGTATTGTGAATTTTCCTTAACAGTTTTTCTTTGAAAGTAAAAGTAGAAAATATGAGATGCTGTAAGTGGAGAGATGTCAGAAGTAAGGCTGACTGAGGACTAAATATCTAACATTGAAAGACAAAATGGAGTGACTGAATTTCATTCAAACGTAGAGCAATGAAATATAATCGATATTTTTGGAACAAATAGTGGTTTTGCTCAATACTTACTCACCCTGCGAGTTAGGAGGCGCAGGCTCGATTCTTCCCTGTGAGTATATCTCTATTGTGTCAATAAAACTTTTCTTGTGTGGTTGGGTTCCAGGTTTTATGGTACAAGGGTCATATTTGGCTATTCTGCGGCAGACACAAGACATAGAATATCAAGTAATAGACAGACACACAATGAAAGTTTTACTGACACAGAAGAGAGAAATACACCCAGGGAGGAATGCATCTGACAGGAATCGAACCTGCGTCGCCTGCAACTGGAAGGTTGCTAGCGCAGTGGGCATACCCACAGAGCCACGACGGCACCTTTCTTGTGTGTACCTCCATTTACTTGACATTGCTTGGTCAAATATGACACTTGCGCCATAAAACTGAACCAGCCATCGGCACAAATATAAAAACAAAATGAGACACCCAGCTTATGTTTATAAAAGTATTACTTAAAGCCACTAATACACTATTACAATTGCGTTTCAAAACAAAAGGCGTAAGTGTAGCAGTAGAATTAAAATTAATGTAAAGTGGAATGGCCGCATGTTCAAAAGTCCCGGTTATAAATAGATGATTGCTTGCATAGTATTGAATGAAGCTATTCTGTTTGCAACGTGAAGTGAACTGAGTCTTGTCTACATAAAAAGAATCCATTCTAATAAGAATTGATGTGGTTGATATTAAAATAAATACTTGAATTTATGTTCCTTAACTTACATCTTCGTCTTTGAAAAAGGGATGCGTGTTCCTTTAAAGTAGAAAGTAATTAAAAATTGAATTCATTTAAAGGACTAAAAAGTTTAATAATTACAAGGATAGTAAAAGTATAATACTTACAAAAGTGAGCCAAATGCTTCAAAATGCTGTATCTTTAGTCAACCCAAAATTTAATCTAGACATTTAGAGCTTTTTTATAACAAACTCAAACATTTGCTCATTTTATTTCAGCTAACAAAAAAATCCAAGTTCCCAAGAACCAAACCATCTAGAGCTTGCCTAATTTTTATTACTTTAAATCAATAGTCAAGCTCGCCTTCCAGATTTGACGCATCAGTCGTTTTGGAACCAAAAGTTTTATGCATTTTATTACATTTATCAAATATATTGAGCTTACAAGGAAAAGGCATTGTCTCGAAAGATTAATTTGAGATTGATGTTCTTACTTTTGCTCTTAGTTCTTTTTGATTGACATTATGTTGCTTAACTCTCCAAGTTGTTTCGACGATATGTCATCATCCATCAAGATCTGAACAATTTTGCTAATGACGAGTTATCTTGTCATTAATATATTGCCGATTTTTATGATGACGAGATCAAGATCTGGTTAGTTTTCTACTAGTTGCGTGATAGAGTTTTCTACTAATGGCGTGATAGTGTTTTCTTCTAATGACGAGATATCTCGTCCAATAAGATCTAGTCAGTTTTCCCAATGACGAGATACCTCGTTCGAGACAAACACTAGGAGGGGTTAGCATGCTGTAAGTCCTTCAGAACAAAAGAAAGTCAATTAGACTCCCTTGTTATCATATCCATTTAGTGTTTCTCCCTTCTGTAAAATAACCCTCCTCAGTTTCTCTAAATTAACTTTTTATTTCTATGCTGGCACTAAATCAAGAGTGAACACTTTATCATAGTTGATTCATTCGTTTTAAAAATTTATGATGCTCCAAAAAGACTAGAATTGTCTCTATGCCTATGAAACTAAGTGCAAAATTATGTTCAACATTCTAATCTTGAGTGCTTTGTTTTGTCTTTCCATTCCGTTTCTTTTTCCATCGCGTGCTAGGATAGTTTAAAAATACGGATAGTCAAAATGTGATAGAGTATGTCAGTACGGTACACTTTCAAAAGAGCAAGTTTGCACGCTTTCAAACTTCTAATGAATGGAACTCTTCAAGTTTCTACCTTTTTCAAACTTCAAATACATGGGACGTTTGAAGTTTGCACCCATTCAAACTTCAAACACATGGCATATTTTTGAACGGTTTCAAACTACAATGGAGTGTGTCATTTGAAATGTGTACTTTCAAACCTTAAATGTCTTTTAAACTTAAAAATAAAGTTTACTAAAGAAAAACCACAAAATATATCGAGCTATTTGACTCCATGTCTACGAACATGTTACATAAATCCACTTCTGTAGTTAACCCTCCAAATGGTTTCTTCGGGGTTTGATCCCGGACCGTCGCCAATAGCCCGTTGTGTTGCTGCAGTGCGATGTTAAGTAAACACCTACCTCCAAGTAGTTTCGACGAGATATCTCGTCCAAGACGTGGTCAATTTTCTAATGACGAGATATCTCGTTGAGATAAAACTGTCCTATTACCCCAAGAGACAATGAGGATTCAAGTAGGAAATACAAATTCTTCCTTCCCTAGAACTAGTGACAGTTTAGATGACAGGTTTTTGCATCAGAGGCTGACCACTACAAGACGGATTTCGACGTGAAAATAAACCACCATGAGGGTTAACAGTGTCTTTTCCTATAGATAGATTACAAAATTTGTAATTTATTTACGTTAGTAACTCATTTTGAATTTTTGGACCTAGTGCTTTTCTCTTATGCGAGTCCCCGATATGTAAGCATATACACTACTGTTTGTGAAAATTGCAACACTATAAAAGAATCATCAAATATAAATGAAATTTATTCCACGTATTACTTATAGTGGTTTAAATAAACAATCAAATTTACAGAGCAATGAAACAAAAATAATGCCGAAAATCAATATCTTGTGCAGTCGCCACGAGCAGCGATGAGAGCCTGTACACGTCGTGGCATCCAATCATACAGATTCTGAATGTCATGCTGAGGAATGGCATTCCAGATGGCCTCTATCTGATGCCAAAGTTCAGCCAGTACGGCTGCCCGACGAGCGGTACGAGCGAGTCGCCGTTCGATGTAATCCCAGTCATGCTCAATGGGTGACATCCTGGGATCGTGCAGGCCATGGAAGAAGCGAAACCTGTCGTGTACTGAAGGCTTGTAGATTCCGAGCAACATGTGGACGGGCATTGCCTTGCTGTAATGCAGCTCCGGGAATGCGTTGCAGGAGGGGTAGGACCTCGGGCTCCACAACTTCCCTGATGTAGAGCCTTCTGTTCAGGGTCCCCATAATTTGGAGTAGGCGGAATCGTCCATGATATCCAATAGTGCCCCAGACCATAACGCCAGGCGTTCGCTCAGTATGACGCTGAATAAGACACTCCGGGAGAAGGCGTTCACCTCTGTAGCGTCTGACGAATACGCGTCCATCGTTATAGTCAAGATTGTAGGGCACTCATCTGAGAAGATGACTTGTTGCCAATCGGCACGCCATTGGCTGTGTTGGTGAGCCCATTGTAGCCGGAGGCGTTGGTGCTTCAGCGTCAAGGGGATCCTACGCAGGAGAATCCTTGCACGTAGCCCATGGCGCAGCAGACGTCGACGAACCGTGGGGAAGATAATGACACACCTGTAGACGTGCTCAAATGTTGTGCCAACGCACGAGAGGACGCTGTACGGTCCATCACCGCCATGCGGATGAGGTGTCTGTCGTCCCTTGGGGACGTCATATTGCGTAGCCCACTGCCGGGGTTTCGACTTGTCCGGTTCTCCGTGGTCCATCTCTTCCACACGCGCATCACTGTTGTGGCATTACGCCCCGTGCGAGTGGCGATTTCACGATACGAAAGTCCACCCTCACGGAGGCCGATCATGCGGCCCCGTTCAAACTCCGTTAGTTTCTCGTATGACACTCTGCTTTTTTGGCGAGGCATATTGACTTCTAATCAGTCATTTACAGCTGTCAAACGACATTTTAACGCACCTCTACAGTGCTTTTTATACACGGCTCACTTGGAAGTTTATAGGGTGTTTCTCGGCCCATACATGCGTGATCGCTTTGTAATTCTAGTATATCCTAACCGATTTTGCGTTTCCTGTAAGTTTCGTTTAATTTGCACGATTCCTTCATGGTGTTGCAATTTTCACGAACAGTAGTGTATAACTTAACCTTTCCACAATACTCAATCACACTTTAGTAATAGAGCTCAGGTTATCGTAATATTTTTAGCGTAAGATAAAAATCCGTGTGAGACTTCAGCTAACTTCAAGAACTCTGATATCATCCGCAACACAGTTCGATAACTCGGAATGTTACTTTTTTTTCCGTTCCATTTCCTTTTGATGGGAGTCGATATCGCTGCTTCGATGGATCAGTCTTTTTATCAGTTTAATCAAGTCCTCTGCTTCAGGATGTAATTACACTGATTAGAAAGAAAGTCTTGTTCTGTAAATTGGAGAGCTGCTTGATCACGCCCCGAAGGTGGAAAAATAACAATTAATTCGTCCGGGAAGTTAAAGACGACTTTTTGCCAACTCGCATCTCCACTCGACTGTTATGGTTCTTTCCGGATAAAAATGTATTATGTGTGATCTTATAGTTAGGCGCATTTGTTTTCCTACAGCTACATAACTTTCGAGGGAAGATTTTTTTCCTGTATTCTGTTAATTTGTTTAATTATAATTGAACGAGGCTTTGATATTTACCTTCTTTCCGAGTTGTCTTCGGATTTAGTTGGGTGAGATAGAATTATTGAGAATGAAAAATAATTGTTTTAGAAATGACTTTGTGACGATAAAAGATTTTTGTGCGCGTTAACTGTTCTTTTTAAACTGAATTATTAAAATTCAGTTGCGCATTTTTGATTCTGAACACTGGTAATACATTGAAATGCAAAGAAACGTAAATTCAATATGTGCGTTTCTGTATACACATACATGTTCCGATGAATTCGGGGTTATCTGTAAAGAGAAGATTATGTATGAGCCCATTATTAATACAATGAGCTTAGATAGATGTTAACAAGGTTTTAGTTGCATTGAACTGTAAGTTATTAAAAATTATTGAGTTGTGGGAGATATAATTATTGAGAATGAAAAAGAATTTGAATTCGAAAAATATGACTTTATGATTGTAAAATATATTTATGTACAAAAATGAGAGAGAACAACTGTTTTTCAAACTGAAGTATTAAAATTCCGTTTTACTATTTTTGATACTATAGATTAGAAATACATAAAAATGAGCGTCTGTGTATATATGTTTATTATTCAGATGACTTGAGTAACATTATTTTGATAAATTCACTGTTATCTGCTGGTTGATAGAGCAGGTTGTAAAACACATATATGTACTACAATAAGAACAGTCAGATGTTCTCAAGTTTTTAATCATACTACTACAATAAAATACGAGTTATCTTCCAACAGCCCGTTGAAATAAGATACATAATAATAAATAGTGCAAGAAATAGAAAGAATGTTTAACTTCTAATCTTAAACTGACTTTATTAAAAGTTACAAAAACGAAATATGTCGAAAAAATAAAATGATAGATTCTGACATGGCTTCAAATATATCTGAAATTCTCTAATACTGACATTAGCTAAACTGACCAGATCTTGATCTCATAAAATTAATCGGCAATATATAAATGATGATATATCTCGTCATTAGTAAAATTGGTTAGATATTCATGAACGAGATATCTCGTCAAAACCACTACACAACTCAGAAGAGTGAGTAACACTGAAGGGCAAGATAACTTGAAAAGAATGCCAATAACCCTGTTTTTATTTAAAAAGAAATCGTTTGAATACCTTATATGATAATAAATAGACGTACAAAGTTTGGAGGGCCGCTGTAACCCAGTCGTAAGAGCAACGGATTAGCAACTAGAAGGTTACGAGTTCGAAACTCGGTCCAATCAAAGATCGTCGTGTACACTGGTGCACGTTATATCTGTCGTGGCCTCAAATATCACGTTGGCGTGGAAGTTTGGAGAGTGGGGTGCCAGCTCCGGTGTTGTGATCGTCATCTGACATTGGTTCAAAATTACATGGTGTTGTCCTCTTATCTTCCAATTCGGGATTGATCCCGGACCGTCGCCAATAGCCCGTTGTGTTGCTCCAGTGCGACGATAATTAGCAACCTACCTACAACATTTTTAAACATTTGTGATCGCATAGTTTCGTCGTAAAAAATCTTCTCAAAAGCGATAATTTAAGCGGGAAAAAACGAAAATCCGCCTATTGTTAAAAAACATTTTTCTTTTTGTATTTTCTCTTTTATGTTGCGGTGAAGAAGTGGTCTGTATTATATTGTAGTTTGTGTTTTTAACGCTGTTTTTCTTGTTTCTATCTTGCCCTGGCAATTATAAAAAAAGTTCTTTGTTGTCAAAATAAAATGAAAATCTAACTTTCTTATACCATTTTAGAAAACAAATTTTCTATCAAAATTTAATTGGCATTCTAAACTATCTTCCATTGATATAACAAGCATTTTGTGGTTGCATTAATATCAATTTAAGAGAGGGCTATCTCTTTATTCTACCATTAAAGCTTAATGTGGAGCAATTATTTTTCTTGGACAAATAAGATCACATTGACGTAAAAACAATGGATTTAAAATGTATTAAAATATAATAATCATCGCAATCAAGAAGTTTAATAAGCCTTTAATAACGAACGATCATCTTAAGCGAGGCTCGTTTGAGGAGACAGTGCTAAGCCTAATGTCTGTAATTTCACCACGGAGAAAAAGTTGTTTATTTTGGGGTTTCAATGAATGTTATGGAAAATGTCACTTTGGCACTTAATGCCTTGTCGTGAGTGCATAAAGAACACTTCGCTGCCGTTAAGTACGTGTATGATAACACTGGGGATTACTTTTAGGCTCTAAGCCAAGATTTCCGCGCTTCTTTGAAAACTTGAAACAAAGGGATGGGGAAGAAGCAAAATTTCCGATTTGGGAAAAGAATTTCGGTCAAGATAATGAAGAGGGAGGGAGAACTTTCTCATCATTTTTCTTCGCTGTACCATTATTAAAATGACTCTCCTATAGAGTATGCATTTAAGTTAATGCATGTATTATTTGTCGATAAAACAGAAGAAATGTTAACATTTTGGGGCATTATAATTTTTCTTATCGGGATTTCTTTACCAGTTATATATACCATTATCGGAATTTCTTTTACCAGTTCTGTTAGACTTCACACTTAAGAGTGTATTTTTGATAGACACAGTGAAAAACTATTTCATTTCTTCCGGTATTTTTTTATTCAGTACATTAACAATTTAAATTTGAATGTAAGTATATAATTGGCACCTTCCATTCAAAAACAAATGACAAGTATGTTTGTGTAATAACAGTCAAAAGTCTGCGAATGTTCTAGATTTGACTAGTCAATTTCCTGTTTGAATGGGAGCCGCAGTAGCCTGGTTGGAAGAGTAATCGGAGGGTTGCGAGTTCGAAACTCGGTCCAACGAAAGACCGTCGTGTACACGGGGGCTGGTGCACGTAAAATCCGTCTTGGCCTCAAATGTCTTCACGTTGGCGTGGTGTGGAAGTTCAGAGAGTGGGGTGCCAGCTAAGGTGTTGACCTCGTCATCTGACCGTGGTTCAAAATTACGTGGTGTTGATCTCGGATCTTTCCCTTCGGGTTTGATCCCAGATATAGCCCGTCGAATATTGCCCGTTGTATCCCGGATATAGCCCGTCGAATATTGCTCGTTGTATCCCGGATATATCCCGTTGTGTTGCTCCACTGTGACGTTAATTAAAAATACCTACCTGCAATGTATACAAAGAAACCCCTTACCCAGCTTGAAAACGTATTGGTAGTCTGGGTGTCCTGATACGGTAGGATTCACACGACAGGCTGCTCGAACAGCTTTTGCTTGAAAAACTGGTTGCTTTCGATTGCTTGTCTAGCCTTAACGCATTTGTTTCAAACCTTCCACAAACATGTCACTGATGAGAACTTCACGTAGTGTCGGCCAAACGTCGGATTTCCGGTTGATGGGCAAACCAACGACATGACTACCTCATCATCTACTGTATGGTGCTGAGCACAAAAAAGCCGTATTTCCAAAATTCCTCTCGTCGTCTTGTGTCTCTAACGTGATGCAGAAACACTCACCTTGCGCATTTTAGGATAAGAGTAACGTTATATACTTTTATATAGTGGTCAGAATCGGACGATCAATAATCACACTATGCGATTTCTTGTCGAACATCAACCCGAAAAACTCTTGTCCTTTTTCGCTTGGACGTGGCATTCCGGATATAATCGCTTCGATATGTTCATGACAATTTGCGATCAATTTAAATTTCTGTGCTTAGAGCACCAAACTAAATTTTCCCAACCCTTGAATTGCTTGTATCTGAGAGTCCCGAGACGAGAATAAAGCAACAGATGGGTATGCAAATCCCAATTTGTGTGTTTAACTAACAAGAGATCGTTTATTTTAATTATTGTGCAGTCGATTATGACCACCTTTTATATCCCTACTTTGAGTATTGTTGGACCTACAGGTCTTATATACTCAGTCTGTTACTGAGAATACTGGTTGCTGTAGGTTCAAAACTTCAAAAATTCGTAGTATTCATACGCATCTTTAACACAATACAGAGACGTACTCACGTTTCTTTGTTGCTGATCACAGCAATAGCTTTCGTCTCAGTTTAAGTCCCCAAAGGTGCTCAGTTGCCAGTAGCCCATTGTGTTGCTCCAGTGCAACGAAGGTGTATGTATACACTAGAAGATTTTTTTTAATTTTGACTTTAAAAATCCGAATTTTTTTGCAATAGGTCATTGGTTTGTACTTAAACTCATTTCAATTTTAAAAATTCAGATTTATCTGATCATTAATTATCTCATTTTAGATATAAGTAGCTAATTAGCGTGATTCTTGATCAGTGATATTTCAAATTCTAATTTGTTCACAAAGACAATTCCTATTGGAAATTATTCCTAATATTATTCTTCATGATTCGATCTTCCATCAAGTTGCTAGGGAAAAAGTTTTTTTATGCAATTGTTTACACCACACACACACACACACACACACACACACACACACAAAGGAATTCTAAAAATAGAGATTTGTTTCAGGAATTTAGACATTTAAAAAAGTCAATTAAAAATCAATTTCTTAACCAATAACTTTGACTGTCAAAATAGCCATTGTATTTATATAGGTTATAATGATACAAAAATAGTTATACTAGATCATTTCATTGTTGAGTTATCACTGTTTGAACAAAGCATCCTATTGTAAAAGAAGTTCTTCAGAAATCGAGTTTAAAGTTTTGGAAACATGTTTGTTCATGGTGACATTACTTAATGAAAACGCTTGTAACTAGAAACACACTTCAAATATTTACAAGAACTTGGTATTGTTTGAAAGCTAAGGAGTTGGACAAATCTTTTCCAACTCAGCTTTTGAATTAATAAAAAGTATATATATTCTTGTCAATTTTCGTGAGTTCTAGTGTATACATATACCTTAATTAAAATACGTACCTACCCCAAAGGTTCACATTTAAGGGGACATAGTACCCTTTGAACAATTTTTTTAATTTCATATTCACAAGAAAATGCTTAGTGTACCCCTTATTCTTATACACATTAAATATACATTACAAAAGAAAAAGGTAATTTTTTCATTCACAAAAATTAGAAAATTCAATTTTTATACAAATGTCAATATTTTCAAATTCCTACTCCATCTGCAAATATTTAATTTTTTTTTAAATTTTTTTTATTTACGTTCCGTGAAGTGTTCCTCACAATTTTGTGCATGGGATTTCTTATAACATTAGTTATTTTTTTACGAATATTTTGTGACACACACTTTGAAAAACAACAAAAAAGACATTTTTTCAAAAATCGATGAAATCAACTAACTATTTTTCAAATCTGAGAAAAGCACTGTGTTAAGTTTAAAATGCTTTCGGTTTCAGTCCTTACATTCGATAGAAAAGCTTCAATAACTCGCAAAATAATGTAGCTACAGATATAAAATTTTGCGCACATATTCATTGAAGTTGTATAATTAATAAATTCAACATTTCGATATTTTTAGGGTACTATGTTCCCTTAACTGATAAATCCTTTTAAAGTATAGTGGTCTGTTGTCTCTGACTGTTGTCCTGTTTGTTGCAGTGTGTGGCTTCAATTTCCACAGCGAAGACCGGAGCAACGGGACGTTCACGTCGCCCAATTTCCCCGGCCTCTACCCCCGGGACACGGAATGTCACTACTTCTTCAAGGGACGGCCCAAGGAGCGAGTTTACATCACCTTCAACAAGTTCGACGTTGACGGAATACCGCCGTAAGTGCACCGCGTTCAGATCTCAATCTTATTCAGGAACTCCAGGCAGCGGTAGCCCGGTTGGAAGAGTAACGGATTAGCAACAGTAGGGTCGCGAGTCCGAAACTCGGTCCAACCAAAGGCCGTCGTGAACACGTTAAATGTCGTGGCCTCAAATGTCCTCGTTTTGGCGTGGTGTGGAAGTTTGGAGAGTGGGGTACCAGTTCAGATGTTGACCTCGTCATCTGACCGTGGTTCCAAACGACGAGGTGTTGTCCTCGTTCTTTCCCTTCGGGATTGATCCCGGACCGTCGTGTTGGTCCAGTGCGACGTAAATTCTACTATCTGTCTGCAGATGTGTGAAATTTCTCACGTGCGTAAATGCGACGCTGTGGTTTGTTAAGAGTGACATCACGCTCTACATACGCGCGAAAGTATTATGAATAGGGCAGTACTCGGTAAAACAGAAATAATGCAAATCGAAGCAGAATAGCATATAATTTTGAAATAGTCAGTATTTCCAATTCGCATTCTTTTTTAATTCAGCATTTATTTATTCTAAAATAAATTTAGTGATTCAAGAACTATTTTTATTGAATTGAGTCATTTAGCAGTACAAATACATAAAATCAAGTTCACCTGAAGTATAGTTGATTTCAATTTGCAATGCAGTATGCTTCGCTAAAATAAATTTAAAAGTTCTTATCTTATTATTAAAAGTAGACTTTTTCGAACCCATTGCTGCATGTCCATTACTGGACCTTGCGCCATAAAACCCTACCGCGGTAGCCCAGTTGGAAGAGCAACGGACTAGCAACCAGAAGTTTGCAAGTTTGAAACTACGGTGCAACCAAAGACCGGGATCTGGTGAGCGTTAAATCTGTCGTGACCTCAAATGTCTTCACGTTATCGTGGTGTGGAAGTTTGGAGAGTGGAGTGAAAGGTCAAATGTTGATCCCGTCATCTGACCGTGGTTCCAAATTACGAGGTGTTGTCCTTGGATCATTCCCATAGGGATTGATCCCGAACCGTCAACAATAGCCCCTTTGTGGTGCTCCAGTGCGTCGTTAATTAACTACCTACCCTAACTAACCAACTCATATTGCCGCTTGTCCATTACTGAATCTTGCGCAATAAAACCTAACCAACCAATTTATGTTGTTGCTTGTCCATTACTGAACCTTGCGCCATAAAACCCTAACCAACCAACCACATATAGCAACGCATTTCTTCCTAAGTGAAAACTTGATTTTTATGCTGATTGAAATAATTTCATCTCAACTCAACCTCCTCCAGAACTAATGAGATTTAAATTACCGCGCGTCATCGCTGCAATTTATCAACACCTCGACCCGGGTTCTCCCATCAGATCAGTTTTTCAACTTCCCGGGGCAACAAAGCAAAACTTTCATTTTCGGAAAGGGCGCGTTCCCAGAGAGAAAAAGGAAAACCCCCTCCGTTAAATTATTCCTCCGTCTCCTCAAACAGCGTCGGAGCATAAACTCTGCCCAGCCTCCATCGGGGGATTACACACATCCATCAAATCACAGAGTCAACTTTCTCTCCCCTCTTTGCCTAAAAATTCCTGTATATTATGTATGATAGGACCCGAGAAATAATAATAATAATACCGAAGAAAGAAATCTTCACTGAGATGCAGATTATATTTATTCACCACGCTGAGATTTAATCTTTAAGTTCGGCTTTGGTGAAAAGGAATTCTGGGTTCTCCTTTTTTCCTCCTTTCCCTGCAAAGGTTCCTGAAGCATGAGGGTCAACTAAATCGATTTTTGTGGTATTTACCTTTCCATTTTTCGGCTCCTTCTGCATACTTCATCGCCCCCTAGGAAGCATAAAGGAATATGGAACGTTTTTTCCTGTTTATTATTATTCTTTTTCGCTCTTCGACCCGTGTCGTCTTCCGAGTCGATCTTTTTATTAGATGAAGTGGGAGGGGTGCTTACGGGGCGGAAGGAAATGGTATTGCGGGACTACCTACGGCGTGTGTGCGAGTATTGCCTCTGTTGTGGCGAATAACACCAGGTTATGTCCTCGTATCTAGGTTTCTGTGACTCTGAGGACAGATATCATGTGAGAAAAGTGGGTTTCATTTTCCCGTGTGCCGGAGTTATGAATGTTTGGAATACTTCAAAGACTCCCGGGGACTCTTTGGGGGTGTAACTCGGTGCAGAGGATTTCCTTTATTAGAAAGGACAACGGTTATGAGATTTTTGAATTGTGTTTTCAGTCCTGTTGGGGAAAGATTCTATATTTTTCAATTGTAGCACTTTCACAGAACGGAAATGCTTTTATTTATATTGCCATGGAAGGTTCACATTAAAATTTACTGATACTTGTACAAACATACTCATACTACTTACTGATACTTGTACACAAATCTACTGATACTTGTATAATTGAATGGAAATCTATTACATAGATTATTTTTCAAAAAGGAATTCTTCTCCCCACTGTCTTCGTTTCGAGTTCCTTGGCCCCAATGAACTTTAATTTTACAATCCATGCCCAAAGTCTTTGGACCTTCTGCCAGTTTACAAATGTGTCAAAATGCCAGTTAATGATTAGTGCGACCACAAAATATACTAGTCTTTGGGCCTCCTACCAGTTAATGGATGCAGCCAGTTTAGTTAATGATTAATGTGAACATAAAGGCATATACTTAAGGTCTTCGAATCTTCTACAAGTTGATGGATGTTGGAGTGAATGGTGTAAACAATCCATATACAAAATCTCTGGACCTTCTACCAGTTTACAGGTGTGGCCAAACTAGTTATTGTTAAGTAGTTATTAGTTAGTAGTTAGTAGACTGTACAAGTCTTCGAACATCCAACCAGTAAATGGATGCAGCCAATTTAGTTAATGATTAATGTATGCACATAAAGCATACTCAAGGTCTCTTGGAGACCTACCAGTTAATGCTGTAGGCTACCTACTTCGTGATTAGTGTAAACTCAAACCATGTCCAAGGTCTTTACAAATGTGGCCAAATTTGTTAAAGGTAAGAATGTACACAAACCATATCCAAGATCTTTGGACACTGATATCGAATGGTGTCACAACTAGTTCATAGTGTGATGTGATCTGATCTAACACCACCCCACACTCCCATGCCTAGTGACGTTAAACACTGCTTCAGTTTAAATAATTGTGGTTGAAATGAGAGAGAACAGAGCAAAATGTTAAAGCATATTACATGTAAACATTATTACCTCTATGCATTATTACATATGTACATTGTTACATCTATAGTGTGAGGTTCTCCGGCCAACAAACACACTGAGGAATGTTGGCCGGAAGGAACCATTGGATCCCCGAGGGACGTTGTCGGGGGTGTCCTTGGAAAATCAAGCAGGTGAGGAGAAAAAGCAGAACTGTAAAGGTGAAAAAGAAAGACTCGAGCGGTAGACACGGGAGAAAAAGGATGTAATGAGGGTCCTTGGCAGTCATGTGAATGCAACTATTTATATATATGTAAATAACAATATATGGTACCAATATCTTCTAATAAATATACTGTAGAGTACCCCTGAAGAAGCGTCACTCCCTGTTAACCTATATTGATGGTAAAAAAAGAAACACCCACGTACACGTATAGTAGCATATATACATTATTTCATCGGTACTTTTCTTTTATAGCCACACCAGTAAATTTCAGCTCCAATTTGGCGCGGTTTTGCTTATTTCTTGGCGCTATTTGGGGGAAGATCACCCTTATGTGATTTTTTTTCTTTTCATAAATAAGATTTCGTCAATTTCAACAATTTTATGACTTCCACCGATTTTAACGTTAGGAAGAGATAACAAAGAATTGGCACATACTTCTCGCGTACAATCTACCGTTGTGTTGTGATTCATTTGAAGCTGCAATTCACGGAATTCAATAGACGTTAACTCTCGACACCATAAATAAATGAATCGTACGGCAGTAACGAAAGGAATGCGTGATCCAGTAAACCACTTTTTAGTTCGGACGCTTTTTTCTTCTCGGCATGAACGAAGGCTACATAACCATTTCGACTTCCAGTCACATTTTAATTTCATTAGATGTTTATTTCAACGCAACCTTTCTTTATGAAGAATATTTCTTTCTTGAAGAAATACTATTGCCGTATGTTCATCTCTTGGCAAATCCCAAATCATGAAATCCATTGCATTACCAGGTGCTTCCTTCCTTGGGTGTATTTCTCTCTTCTGTATCAGTAAAACTTTCATTGTGCGTCTGTATTACTTGATATTGTATGTCTTGTGTCTGGCGCAGCATGGTCAAATATGGCCCTTGCGCCATAAAACCCCAAAACCAACCATTACACTACCAAAGGAATAAGCTAAAATGGCGCCAAAAAGCTGGTATGGGAACAAATAGCGCCAAGATATAAGCAAAAATGCGCCAAATTGGCGCCTAAGTTTATTGGTATGGCTATATGAAAAACCGTAATTCTAAAATCCGATTCTTGCAATGCGGACTAGTGTGCGATTACCTTAAGACTCAAGTAATGCAAAGGTTCATAGTGTGAACAGAAACCACACTTGTTTTCACTTAAAATCAGGACGTGTCTTCTTATCCCATCCCTTTCCCCAAGGACGGCCCCACGCATTCGCAATCCCACTAATCAGCCTCTCACCATCCCTACTAAAATGGAAAATGCCGGGAGCCCTCTCTCACTGGAAGACCCTCTCCAAGGATTCGGCCTACGAGGAGAATAATTTTTCAGTGTCTCAATCCCTCTCGACGCTCCCTCGGGATGCCCCCCCCCCTCTGCACAAGAGTAATTGCCTGCCCAGTGATGGTCCCACTGATACCGATCATCGCCCCTGGGCCTAAGAGAATTGCGAAGGAACGTTCCTCCGCGATTTACGTCCCTTCGATTTAAACTCGGACACTTTGTGGGGGGTGGATCCTGTACCGAGCGAGTGGAGGGTGCAGCCGGGATTGCGGGGAGCTTTTAAAATGTCCCCCCGTCGGTGTTCGAAAGAATTGGGACTGGGAGCTCTTTTATTTTGAGGAGGAGAATCTACTATGACAAACGTCGTGGGAAGTAATTGGAATTGTATGAGTCGACATCGAGTTCGGAAAATAACTTTCATCGTTTCCGATAATTCGGGTATGATTGAACCGACGGGTTTTAAATCGATTGAAGACTTGTGGGTAGATTTTCAATTAAAAGCTGTTTTGGTGTGCTATATTATATATATATATATATATATATATATATATATATATATATATATATATATATATATATATATATATATATATATGTTACTGTGAAAGGCCAATATCTGGCAAATGTCGATATTCTCCGGTGAATGTCAGCATTCACATAGTCGCTGGGTGTATGTCCGACATATTTGCTAAATATTATTTCTCACTTACACCGGCAAATGTCGACGTTCAGCATGCACTGATGGTGAATGTTGAATAAAAATATTTTTGTTTCGTTAAGGGAAAAATGCAACTTTTTAAATTATATTTTATTAAAACATATTATGAAATATGTCAAAGTAGGAGAAATCTTAAGTAACAGCACATGTAAATAAACTGTTGAACCTAAAACAGTACATTCTAAACGAGAAAAGAAACTAATACCAATAATAAACTTACACATGAATTATGTGATTAACGTTATACACAATCTTATTTATTGCAACAATTTAAACTGAAGGCGGAGAGGCCTCTCTGGCTGTGGCCTCTCCGCCTTCTCGTCTCGACCCCCACCAGAGCTTATCTGTGCTTGTCGACATACACTGGCGATGGTCCGAATGTATAATATAATCAAATATTCGTCTTTCACAAATGTATTTGTGGTATGTGTCGGAGAATATTGACATTCTCTAATTTCGGTCTTTCATGGTAACATATATATATAATATATCACAGGTTTATAATATAATGTATATTATAAAAACCAGTCCTGCTTTTATTCAAATAGCTAGATGATGGTTGGTAGTTGAATTTACGTCGCATTAGAGCGAGTTATTGGTGACGGTCCAGGATCAATCTCGAAGGTCCGGGATCAATATTAAAATTCCGGAATCAATCCGAGGACAACACCGCGAAATTTTTAACCAGATGAACCAGTCGACACCTGAGCTGTCACCGCACTCACCAAACTTCCGCACCAAGCTAACATGAGGACATTTGGGGCCACGACATATTTAACGTGCACCAGTCCCCCTACGTATACGACGGTCTATGGTTGGGTCGAGTTACGAACTCGCAAACTTTCGTTTGCTAATCCTCATCTCCACCGGACTTTGCGCCAATAAACCCAGCCAAACAACCTTATCTCTGCCAACTAGATTACCGCAGCCCAGCTAGACCTTGAGTCTTTCGATTTTATAAAAGCCACTTAAGTCCGTTCCGCGTAAAATTTAGGGTTGAAAAACCGGTAATGAATTACCGGTGTTTAATCCCTAAATTTGAAGATGGATAATAATTTACCGTTGCCGTAACAAAATTACTAGTTTTCTTAGATATTGCTATTGTAGCTTTTACTTTTAGATCTTATTGGGCCACTGTGGCCCTGTCGGGAGAGCAGCCGATTAACAACCGGAGGGTTGCGATTTCGAAACTCCAACCAACCAAAGACTGTCGTGTACGGTGATGGTGCAAATTAAATTCATCGTGGCCTCAAATGTCCTCATATTGGAGTGAAGTGGAGAGTGGAATCTCAGGTGGAGCAGCTCAGTGTTGGAGCAGCTCCACCTGAGCAGTGGAGCAGCTCAGGTGTTGGCCTCATCATCTGACCGTTCAAAATGACGAATTGTTGTCCTCGATCTTTCTCTTCGCGATTGATCTCGCAACGTCACCAATTGCCCATTGTGTTGCTCCAATGCGACTACCAACAAACCGTCAAGGTCTATTTGAATAACACCAGGACTGGTTTATAATACTATGATCCCAGACAGTCACCAATATTCCTTTATGCTGCGACTAATCCAACTACCTTACAGGGTGTCCCACAAAGGTCTTCCCTGATTTTAAAATTAAATAACTCGGAAACGGAGATCGATAGAAGAATAATACAAGTGGTATGTTTATTTTGAAAGCTGCAAAAAATCTGATACAGAAGTTGCAAAATTAGTTACAGATGTTGCCAACAGGTGGCGCTGTACGCTGTAGTCCCAGTACGGAGTCCGAGAAATAGGCTATAAACTGTCGTTGCAATCACATCACAATCGATTCCAAATGTGCACCTTTCGCAGCACACATGGCGCAAACGAGAATGAAATTTTCAGTTACCCTCTGTAGTGTGCCAATGGAAATGGACGCATATGCCTCACAGATCAAATCTTCAAGCTCGTCCAGTGTTGCAGGATTGTACCGAAAAACAATGTCCTTCAATGTGCCCCACAAAAAGTAGTCGCAGAGGGTAACATTTGTAACTAATTTTGAAACTTCTGTGTCAGATTTTTACTGCTTTCAAAATAAACATACCTCTTGTTTCATTCTTCTATCGATCTCCATTTTCGAGTTATTTAATTTTAAAATCAGGGAGTCCTTTCTGGGACACCCTGTATAGGTCATATTGGCTCAGCTTGTCTGCTTTTGGACCTTGCGCCATAAAACCCCAAAATTCAATCCAATCCTTATAGATCATATAATTTTTACGTGGCCACGGTAGCCCAGTTGAAAGTGCAACAGATTAGCAACCGGAGGGTTGCGAGTTCGGAACTTGATCCAAACAAAGACTAGCATGTGCGTAGGGGCTGGTGCACGTTAAATCTGTCGTGGCTTCAAATGTCCTCACGTTGGCGTGGTGTGGAATTTTGGAGAGTAGGGTGCCAGCTCAGGTGTGACCTCGTCATCTGACTTTGGTTCAAAATTACCTGGCGTTGTCCTTTGATCTTCCAAATATGGCCCTTGCGCCCATAAAACCCTCAAACCAACCAACCTTTCCCTTGGGATTGATCCCGGATCGTCGCCAATAGCTCTTTGCGTTGCTGCAGTGCGACGTTAATTTGCTACCTACCTATAATTTTTACGGCAGCATTGGACATTATATCGCCACAGATGTAATCTGAGAGCAATTTTGACGGGCTTTTTTTCCAGGAAGAAGTCTTCTAATGTAAAATGTTGATGCGGTTTGAATCGTGTAACTGAACATGTGGTGCGCTGTTTCAGGTGCTCCACGGACACCGCGAGCGACTACGTGGAGCTCTCGAACTACCTGACGGTGGACCGCAAGATCCCGAGGCACTGCGGAGTCAAGAAGCCCAGTCTGGTGGAGTCGGACGCAGACTTCTTCCGCGTCACATTCAAGTCCAACGACAAGTTCGACGGAACGGGATTCGAGGCACTCTACCACTTCCAGCCTTTCATAGGTCCACACTTTTTTAATCGTAATCTTAATCTTTCTTTCTCGTATTGTTTGCTATAAAATTGAACAGCTGCTAATAGCAGACGTAGTCTGTTTCCAGTCACTAAGTGTGCGTGATAAATATTAATACTTAAAGTTAATTGTTAAAATAGGAGTTAATGCTTAAAGTTAATTGTTAAAATACGAGTTAAAAACTCAAAGTTAAGCATTAACTCCTATTTTAACAATTAAAGTTAATTGTTAAAATAGTAGTTATAGAAATAACTGTTATCTGCTATTATCACAATTGGAACGAAATAATTGCTATTAACTGCTATTGACTGCCGTCTTAATAAAGGGGCAATCGTGGCCCAGCGGGTATGCCCACTACACTAGCAACCTTCGAGTTGTAGGCGGCGCAGGTTCGATTCCTCTAAGGTGCTTTCCACCCTGGGTGTATTTCTCTTATGTCTGTAAAACTTTCATTGTGTGTGTCTATTACTTGACATTGTGTCTTGTGTATGGCACAGCATGGCCGAATATGGCCCTTGCGCCATAAAAATCACCAAAACAAAAGACCGTCCTCATAAAAAAGGCAGTACCTCCAAGTTTGGTCTTGGTGTGGTGTGGTGTGGAAGTTTGGAGAGTGGGGAGCCAGCTCGGGTGTGACCTCGCCATGTGACCGTGATTCAAAATTGCGTGTAGTTCTCGGATCTTTCCCTTCGGGTTTGATCCCGGACCATCGCCAATAGCCCGTGGTGGTATTGCTCCAGTGCGACGATAATTATACCTACCTAATGCCAAGTTTGGTCAGTTAAAGGTAGCAACTGTTTTTTGCTGCGTATATACAAGGTGTTTCTAAACTTCCTATACAAACTTGATCCTCTGAGAGTCTCGAGATTTCCGAGTTATGTAATGTTTTTACACTCCATCACATTTAATGACTAAATAAACGCATCTGTATTAGTTGAAAGAATAGTAGGGCCCATTCTATTGGTCGATGAGATGAAAACTCATTAGAAGTCATGCAGAGAAGATTGCGGGTGGGCGAACGGATATATACGTGTGCGCCGTTTAGGGGGTTAAAAATCAATTAATCTATACGCACAGCATGTGACAATCAAGTGGTGGTACTGCTCTTTTGACTCGCTCGGAAACTGTTTATATAAACTGTTAAAAAGAAATAACTGTTTGCATAAACTGTTATAAAGAGTAGATATTCAGTTACCGTGAATAACATTTTCGCCCTTTGCTGTCGGTAATTATGTGTATCTTTGATATTAGAAAATTACTAATTATATATTAGGTATATAGAGGGCTAATTGGGAAGTTTTAGGATGTCTAATAAGCATCTAATCTCGACTAATGTTGAATGTTTATATAGATTATACTTGAGATATTTAATATTTCATGGGATAACAAGTTTTATCGAAATGTTAATATTTGCAATCGAAAATAACTTTATATTTAATTGCTACAACTATGTGGTATCATATATTTATCCTGTTGTATATGTGTAGAACAGCTGCTAATAGCAGACGTAGTCTGTTTCCAGTCAGTAAGTGTGCGTGATAAATATTAACTCTTAAAGTTAATTGTTAAAATTCAGGAGTTATAGAGATAACTGTTCACTGCTATTATCACAATTCGAACGAAATAATTGCCGTTCCGTTTCTACCTCAAGCATTTAATATTTGATTGTTTATAGCAATAATTCATATTCAAGTTCAGTTAACGTTAAATTGTTTATTATAAGCAGGAATTCATATAATTGGTCTAAAACTTTCATAGGCAATTTAAATCAAAACAATACTGAGAATAACTGGATATACACGATTTGGGAATATTCTGATAGCTTTTCCAGTCACTAACATGAAGGTATGAACTAATTATTGTAGCCAGGTGTTGTCTGGGATGAATTGCTTTATAGATCTTATCAGTTTACGGGATGCAGTTTTCTGACATCCGATTTCTGGTTAAGCGAAAGGCCGCGGTAGCCCGGTTGGAAGAGAAGCGGATTTGCAACCGCAGGGTTGCGAGTTCGGAACTGGATCCAACCAAAGACCTCCGTGTGCATGGGGGCTGGTGCATGTTAAATCTGCAGTGGTCTCAAATGTCCTTGCGTTGGCGTGGTGTGGTAGTTTGGAGAGTGAGGTGCCAGTTCAGGTATTGACCTCGTCATCTGACTGATTCAAAATTACGATGTGCTGCCCTCGGATCCCTTCAGGTTGGATCCCGTACCGTCATCAATAGCCCGTTGCAATTGCTCCAGTGTGACTTTAATTCAACTACCTAGTGTTGTCATACTCATGCGTTTTAGTCAAGATACTTTAAATTAATTTGATTGTAATGATATTTCTAATACTGCATAAACGATCAGAGAGTAATTTTGTGAGCACCTCGAAACGGAAATCAGGGGCAGTCGTGGCTCAGTGGATATGTCCACTGCGTTAGCAACCTTCGAGTTGTAGGAAGCGCAGGTTCGATTCCTGTCAGGTGCATTTCCTCCAGAGTGTATTTCTCGCTTCTGTGTCAGTAAAAATTTCATTGTGTGTGTCTATTAATTGATATTGTATGTCTTATGTCCAGCATGTGCAAGTATGGTTCTTGAGCCATAAAACCCCAAAACCAACAAACGAAAATCGTATTTCGTGCGACATCCAGAAGTAATATAAACGATCCCACTTTTTCACGGAGAATAAAATGCATTTGAATTCCATTAAAGTGTGATATAATTTACAAAACTATTATATTTCTTTCCTGTTGGACTTTTTTTTAATAAGCACGCTCTTTCCAGAGCTTTTTTGAGATAATAGACTAATATTACAGTGAAAAAGAATAAATTATGTGCTATTAAAATTATATAATCAAAGAAACTCGATGGTTTGTAAGCATATTCGTGCCTTTCACTTTTCTACATTAAAAACGACACAGATTTTAAGAATGTAAGATTATACACATCTTGTTTAACGAATTTTTTTTAATCAATTTACGAATATTGCACATTTTTTATTATTTATTTATTTTGTTTTTTATATTTGATTGTGGATATCACATGGTGATGAAATATCAAGTGCCAAACTTATGTTTGAGCATTTTTATAACTATCAAAAGTAAAACAGAAAGCGAGCAAAATTATTTCCTTTTGAATTCTTAGCATTTAAAAAAGGCATTTAATATAAATATTCCAGACACAAATTCGAACTGATTTGCATTTTGAACTTTCATTTTTCCTATGAAAAAATTAAACAAATCATAATCGGATTAAATAATAACTTCTTAGATATGTTTTATAGTAATTTTTAATAGTAGAGTGAGCTTATGTTTTTCGAAATAATTTTTCTTTCTCGTGGTCATATCAGATGTAAACAAAAAACAGATCTTATGCTTGTGCTTAGATTTGTTGCAATCAAAAATTCAATTGATTTATGCGCGTTCAAATATCTACTCTGTCATGAAAAAAAGAATAAATGAGTAGAGATTAATGAAAATATTTATCATTTATGTATGATAAAAAAATAATCTTTTGAGTAAAAGAAAAACATTACTTTTGAATTCAATGTTATCTGCGGATAAAAAAAGTTTTCATAGATATTCGACTTAAAAATATTTCCATATATGACTATTTTAATTTAAGTGCTTTCTGTTTGCTGAGCGCTGGCAAACAGAAAACTCCTGAATTTTAGATTGCAAAACACGTAGGTTTGAATTGCAGCGTAACATAAATTTGTTAAAACAATTTTTCAAAACTTCTTGATTAAGTAGTTGGATTTTGGAAGCGCAAGTGTAAAATGTTTCAAAATTCAAAGAAATAGATTTTCCCACTTTTTTTAATGTACTACAGACGGTATTTCTGTGAACAGATGTATTTTGTAACTTTGCTATCAGTATAAATACGTACCATATGTAAAATCCTTTTAATTTTTTTGTTTGCTTTTACAAAAAAGACCTTTCCTCCATAAATGTAGGTTTTCTTTAAATTTATATGGTATGAATATTTGGAGCTTCTAATACGAAATAATGGCCGAATATGGCCCTTGCGCCATAAAACACCAATACCAACCAGCCAATACGTAATAGATCAAACCCAAGTTTATTTTGTAATTCTTTAAAAACCGAAACATGAATATTTTCGACAAACGATGAATATAAATTTCTCAGTACATTCTTTTCTAAAATTGCAACCAAAGACCGTCGTGTATAAGGGAAGGCTGATACACGTTGAATCTGTCTTCGGCTCAAATCTCCTCACGTTGGCATGAATATTTGGAACTGAATGTGGTGTGGAAGTTTGGAGAGTGGGGTGCCAGCTCAGGTGTGACCTGGTCATCTGACCGTGGTTCAAATTTACATGGTGTTGTCCTCGAATCTTTCCCATCGGGTTTGATCCCGGATCGTCACCAATAGCCCGTTGTGCTGCTCCAGTGCGACGGCGTTAATTAAAAATACCTACCTACTTACCTATCTAAAATTACAATTAGAAAAAATTTGTTGCGAATATTTTAAATAAGTCTTTTTTTTGCAAGAATTTGTTTTGTGAGAGTATTTAAAGTCTCCTATTTTTTAATACACGTGAATATATAATGTTTGATATTACAATGTTGTGAACATCTAAATGCCCTTAAGATCTATTATAAAATTAAATCCCTACTAAAACATAAATCATTATAGTGCACTAGTTTTTGGTGTAGCATTTAAAAATACCTTTAATTTTTTTTAATTTTCAGATCCTGCAACAGTGAAAAGAATTTCCAGTACCACTGCCAATAGCACGTCCAGTAAGTAAACATATTCGTATCTACATTGTTTATATATTTTAGTACAAAATGTCCAAATGAAAGTATATTTTGGCATACATAAATTGCATCCCTAATACGGGTTGTATTTCAAAACCGATCCCACCCACAATCTTATGTTACAAGTTCTGCTGAGAACCTTCAGAGTTTGGTTTATAATATTAAGTTCTTAAGTATAGTTATTTCCTTAAGTATAGCCCAATGCGTTGCCTCAGTGTGACGTTAATTAATTAATTACCTTCCCCACAACACGGCCATGATAATGAAATAGACGCATCTATTGGTTGAAAGTATCCTAGGTAAGATTCCATTGGTCAAGATGGTCAACGACGTCAATTAACTACCTACCTACTTACCCTTAACTTCGCGAAACTTTCTAGAAATGAGCTTACGTTTTAGCTGTGCGTCACTTGGTCAATAATACAAATAATATTCGCCTCGACCCACGTTGTGTAAGAGACTGGTTATACCTTCTAGTCAAATAGAATGTTTCCTGGTTTCTTTCAAACATTCGATGCGGTTATTTAGTCATAAAAGGAGCGGCGGTAGCCCAGTTGGAAGAGCAATGGATTAACAACCGGAAGGTAGCGAGTTCGAAATTCGGTTCAGCTAAAGACCGTGCAGTTTAGAACGATTCTATTGTTCCTTTCCCTCCATTAGAATTCTTCGGAACGATTTTATTGATACTTTCCCACAATTAGAAGTCTTTGGACAGATACTATTGATCATTTCCCTTGATTAGAATCCTTTGAAACGATTCTATTGATCTTTTCCCTAGATTAGAAACCTTTGGAAAGATTCTAGTCTTCTGATCTTTTCTCCGGATTAGAATCATTTGGAACGATACTATTGATCCTTTCTCTAGATTAGAACACTTTGAAACGATTCTGTTGATCTCTTCTCTAGATTAGAATTCTTTGGAAAGATTCTATTGATCCTTCCCTAGATTAGAATCCTTTGGAACGATTCTAGTCTTCTGATCTTTTCTCCAGATTAGAATCCTTTGGAAGGATTCTATTGGTCCTGTCCCTAGATTAGAATCCTTTGGAAAGATTCTTTTGATTTTATTGGTCAAGATGGTGAGCGACGTTAATTAACTACCTAGCTACTTACCCTTAACTTCGCGAAACTTTCTAGAAATGAACTTACGTTTTAGCTGTGCGTCACTTGGCGAAGAATACAAATAATATTCGCCCTCGACCCACGTTGTGTAAGAGACTGATTATACCTTCTAGTCAAATGGAATGTTTCCTGCTTTCTTTCAAACATTCCATGCGGTTATTTAGTCATAAAAGGGGCCGCGGTAGCCCAGTTGGAAGAGCAACGGATTAACGACCGGAAGGTTGCGAGTTCGAAACTCGGTTCAGCCATAATACCGTCGTGTACACGGGGCTGGTACACGTTAAATCTGTCGTGGCGTCAAGTGTCCTCATGTTGGCATGGTGTGGAAATTTGGAGAGTGGGCTGCCAGCTTAGGCGTTGTTCTCGTCATCAGGACGGATCCCGGACCGTTCCCAATAGCCCGTTATGTTGCTGAAGTGCGGTGTTAATTAACTACCTACATACCTTAATCATTAAATGTATGATGCAGGGTGAAAAAGTAATACGAAATATCGGGACTCTCAGAGGATTGAGGTTTAAAAAAAAAGAATTGTACGATTGCATTTCAGTCAAAGCTCTTGAACTCGTCATCATCAAAAAATTGGAAATATCTTGATGACGAGATATCTCGTCGTTAGCAAAATTGGTCAGATATTGATAACGAGATACCTCGTCGACTCAACCACCAGGAGGGTTAACCCTCCAAGTGGTTTCTGCGATTTTGCTAATGACGAGGTATCTCGTCATTAGCAAAATTAACCAGATCTTGATAGGCGAGATATATCGTCATTAGAAGAAAAGTGAACAAATCTTGAACTCGTCATCATCAAAAAATTGGAAATATCTTGATGACAATATATTAGTAAATTAGCAAAATTGGTCGGTCATTGATGGGCGAGATATCTCCTGGAAACCACTTGAAGGGTTAAAAAACTAACATTTTACACAATTTTAGTCTATTTTCAGTTAGAACGTTAATAACAGCCCGAATGGTTCCTTTTAGTGTGTCGCAATTATTCCTCATTCGAATGCGCGACTGTTGCAGAAATTCGGCGAGTCTTCTGTTTGGTTTCCTTCACAATGGTCCCGAACAAAACGGCCTTTCAGCGCAGGGGAGGTGCTCACATTCCAACTAATTGGTCCCGAAAACACACCTGAATCTCCCTCTGCCTAGACTCCGAGAGAAACATTGGAAAGTGAGGCCGCTGGAGCTCAATTAAGAAGCGCCGATTCAAAGAAACCCCTAAAAGATTCTCCCCACCATTAATTCAAGTCCGTGATTATCATTCTCCGCTCTGCACGACTCGCTAATATGGAACAGAAGGGTTGCTATGCAACTGGTCTTTTGAACCGATTTCAGAGTTCTGAGTGGTTCTTGAATAACTGCAGCTAATTTGGGCAGCGGTTCTTGGGAGATGAAGATTTCGGATGCAGGGAGAAATGCTTTCATAAATCCTCACGATGCTCTGGTATTGTGATACAATTAATCGATACGTCTGGAGTTCTGTGCTATCCTTTGGAACGGTCACTCTTGCAATTCAAGAATTATATTCCTTAACTCGGAGCTTGTCTCGAAATTTGGGAGCAGTGTAGTGTTGATTTTACCTCATAGCACACCTAATGACTCAATTACCACAGCCTTCTAAAGAATCCATGGATTCTTTCAACCTTTGGAACGGTTTTGTTGGTTTTTCTTAAGACTAAGAATGCTTTGCAGCGAATCATTAGATATTTTTTGTGGAATGGAATCCTTTCGAACACTTCTATTGATACTTCCCTCGATTAGAATCCTTTGGAACGATTTTATTGATACTTTCCCACAATTAGAAGCCTTTGGAAAGATTCTATTGGTCCTTTTCCTGGATTAGAATCCTTTGGAATGATTCTATTGGTCCTTTCCCTGGATTAGAATCCTTTGGAATGATTCTATTGGTACTTTCCCTAGATTAGAATCCTTTGGAATGATTCTATTGGTCCTTTCCCTAGATTAGAATCCTTTGGGAAGATTCTGTTGATCCTTTCCCTAGATTAGAATCCTTTATAAAGGTTCTGTTGATCCTTTACTTGGAGTTCTCAGGGGCACATTTCCTTTAGATGTGTACGGGCTTCATGAATCTGAGGTACTCTTGTTATATTTTCTTTTCCCATGGGGTTTATTGTCTTTAATAAACAAAAGGGGTCGCGCTCCCTGGATACCCAAGTGATCTCTTTCTGCTTTCATCCCACTACTCTGTTACCTAATCCTTCTTTTTCCCCTTTGACATTTTTTACTTGACATTGTATTGTGTTTGGTGCAGCTTGGATAAGTATATCCCTTACGTCATAAAACGACAAAATAACCAATCAATCTTTCCTTGGAATAGAATCTTTTCCAATAATAGAAACGATTCGATTGGCCCATTCTGTAAAGCAGAATCCTTTAGAAAGCTTCTATTAGTCCTTTACACGGATTAGAATCCTTTTGAATTTTTTTGAAAACGTTGCTCCTTTCCTTAGAATAGAATTCCTTCGAAAGATTCAATTGATCCTTTCCTCAGACTAGAATCTCTTGGAAAGTTTTTATTGGTCAAGGTCAAAATTGGTTAGAAGACTGCATGTTACAAGTTGGAATTATGTATGTGAAACTTTCAGAGTTTTAAGGCTACTGAGAATGAATTGTTCATTGGGAAGACATAGCGACTTAGCTCTGTAAACATATCGTCACAGAGTGGTGAGGAAAGCATGGAAAAAATCTCATTTACTTATAACATACATATAAAAATCTAAAACATTAACAAATAAAAATCTAAACTGTTGAAAATACTTCGGTATTTTCAACAGTTAAGATTTTTTCGCGAACGATACTCATGCAAATCAGAACCATCAGGAAAGTCATTGCAAGAAATTTCAGCTAATTTTCACTGAACATTTTTTATTCTACGCCAGGCCTTTTCGCCAGTCTCAGTCTGTCAGTCCAGTATAGTCTTGAAACAAAGTATAGAACTCCGTCAGAGTTGTGTTAAAGTGTAATTAGCATTACTTAAAGTTAATGTGATAAACTTAGTGAGCAGGATCACTACAAGTTGTCACCAGAAACCCCACATTTAGACTCTGATCCACAGTTTAAATGACAGACGCCATTACTAAATTCGATGACGGGCCCCTCCTCAAATATAAATATACATTCCCAATGCTTGCTTGCATAAAATATGTATTATACATTTTTAGCTATTTGAGAAATGTAGCTCTCGTTAGTATGAAGATTAACCAAGGCATCCACAAAAAATACCTGTCCACAAAAGATTAAGAACCGTAAGATAGAATCAGTTGTAGCATCATCAGCTTTCTTTCCTTTCCTTTTTCCTTTTCTTTTTTTCCTTTTCTTTCTACCTTTTCCTTCTTTTCTTCTCTTCTTTCCTTCCCTTTTCTTTTTTACCTTCTCTTCTTTCCTTCCCTTTTCTTTTTCCCCTTCCTTTCTTTCTTTTCCTTCTTTCTTCATTTCTCTTTCTTCATTCCTTTCTTCCTTTTCTTTCTTTCCTTTTCTTTCATTTCGTTTATTTCAATCCTTTTCTTTTCTTTCCTCCGTATTCTTTCTTTCCTTTTCTTTCATTTCGTTTATTTCATTCCTTTTCTTTTCTTTCCACCCTTTTCTTTTTTCCTTTTATTTTCTTGTATCTTTTCTTTGCACACATAATACAGCTTTATTATTACGAAAATAATGAAAAAAATTGTAACTTTGTAAACCGCAGTATACAAAAGCTTTCCACATTTCTACACAAAAACTGTAAAACTTTCCACAATTCCCAGCCCCTTTATGCCCATGGGTCCCAGTACCACGGTTCCCTTCCTGTGGAGGGCCTTTACCAGAAAATCACCCATGAGGCTATTTTGGTGTAGAATGCCATACATAGTGGATCACTCCCTACTCTGAGATCAGTGGAACACATACGTCACTTGATCTCAGAACGTGGACTAAGCTTACACCTTTTATCTTGTATTATTTCGTCCATCTAACGTCGCCTTTCATCTGAAATTCCTCTTTTTGTTGCATCATCGGAAATCGTAGTTACTGAGCTCCCACTGCCTTCTTTTTTTATTTCACTAGTCAAATCCGTTGGCGTGTCCGAAGAAGATATGGCTGATGTTTTATACTGCCATTGGCTAGTTTATTCCGTCTCTTCCCTGGAAGGATTCCTGATTCGCCCATTACGTTATTCAAATTCTCTTCGAATGTCTTTGATATTCAAATAGTGTCTTCGGTGGTCTTGCCGGCAGCACTTAATGGGGAAGGAAAGGGATGATTCCTTCTAAAGGAAACTGGGGCCAGAAAAAGAAATGCACAAGATACAAGTCTTTCAGACACATTTTTGTTTCATACTCTGCATAGCATTTGATAGTTTGTGAGTGTAAAATTTGCCTCATTCGTTCGAGACTAAAGTGACTTCAGCGTCAGCTACGTGGAGACTCAAAAATAGTCTAGTTCCATGGCTTAACCCTCCAAACGGTTTGAACAAAATAACTTGTTCATCAAGATCTGGCCAATTTTACCATTGACGATATACCTCGTGAAGACAAAACTGTCCTATTACTCCAAAGGAAGCCCGGTTGGAAAAGTAACGGATTAGCAACCGAGGGTTGCGAGTTCGAATCCAACCAAAGACCGTCGTGTACAAAGGGGATTGGTGCACGTTCAATCTGTCGTGGCCTCAAATGTCCTCACGTTGGCTTGGTGTTGAAGTTAGGAGAGTGCGGTGCCATCTGGGGTGTTGCCTCGTCATCTGACCGTGGTTCAAAATTACCTCGAATCTTTCTCTTCGGGGTTGATCCCGCACCGTCGCCAATAGCCCGTTGTGTTTCTCCAGTGCGACGTTAATTAAAATACCGACCAACCCAAGGGAAATGAAGGACCAAATAGGAAAACAAATTGTTCCTCCCCAGAACTGGTAGCCATTTCAAATAGGTTTTTCAGGCTGGCCATTACAGTGCAGTTTGAGACACAAAGATAAACCACCAGTAGTGTTGAGAACCAGTAGTTCGAGGAGAGTATCATTTCTCTCTTAATATAATCGCCGTTTCGAAGGGTAAATTCCTGTCATTTGAAAACAGAACCAGAAGTAAATTATAAAAGGTGCGGGGCATTTTAATAGGGAAAACCAGCTGCCACGCCAATCCCAGTTTTATATCTTGTCAGGGTAAAAAGGATTAAGTCCGAATTGTGATGGGTTCAAAAATGTCAGGTACATCGTTAAAAAATATATGCTTAAAATCGAAACTAAATGAAAATACGAATCTAAATTACAATTATTTGTATCATGGCATTCTTTTTTTCCTGGATATTTGTGAGAAAGTGAAGTATTCAACTTCAGATTTCTGAAAAGAAGCCATTTTGACGACCCTTTTTGCCCTGGCAGGGAAGATATAAATCTACACTTTTCATTGGATATATCGTCGACTTACAAGTGAAAGACACACCAAGTCAAAATTTTCAAGATATAAATTTTTAAGCTTTTCCAAGACCAGAATGTGTTGATCTTTAGACTGAGGAAGTTCTCTAAGTCGTTTTTCCTTTACATTAAGGTTAGATTTCTTGAGAAACAGACTTGGTGAGTTTAGCTTAGTGAGTAGAATTTTTAACTCCTTCGTTTTCTCGGAACTGTGTTTTTGACTTAGTATGTTTCACTTGTAGACCAACGAAATAAACCTACATTATGCTTGCATTAAATTGCGTGATCTCACCTTTACTAATAGAAGTATAACTCAGAATACAGCATTTTTCGAGTTACCTAGTTCATGCGTTCAGATGACACGTTTCTTGGTTCTCGTTTGTATTTTTCATTGTTCAATCGGGGAATAAACATTTAGTTCTCCAAATATGTAACCCTTCTTCATTAATCCTACAAATGGTTTCAACGAGATATCTCGTCCATCAAAATCTGGTCAATTTTGCTCATGACCATATATATTTTCATCAAGATATTGCCGATTTTTTGATAATGACAAAATCAAGATCTGGTGAATTTTCTTCTAATGACGAGATATCTCGTCCATCAAGCTCTGTTAATGGTTTTGCTAATGACGAGATACCTCGTCAAGACAATCACCAGGAAGGTAAAAATTATACACTGATATTTTCGAGTATGCATTTTTAAAATTAACGCACTACTTTTCTCTTGTTTTCAACACTGTCAAGTTGTATGATGAAAGTATTTCACGAGAAATTGTTCTTGCGCTCTCATAAAAACAGTATCGCAGAATTCACACAAATATAGGATTCATACTGTAGAAATGTTTGTTTGGGGGAACTCTTAGTTCTTTTATGTAGTATGTCGTTTCCCTTCGTTCCTTATGAAGTTTTCTAATTTTAATTGCATAATCTCAGCTCGGAGGAATTATTTCCCTCATTATTTGAGTCTAAAAACTTTACTTGATTTGCTCCCATTCTTTGTCAAAGAAAAAACTGCCTTTTGAAAGCCTGCAATTTCATCATTAATATAGTAATCCCTTTTCATTATTTCTAAAAGAAGACTAATCGTGCTTTTTTTCCACTCCTCCCCTTTTAGTTCTCCTATTTCTTTTCCCGTCTTTTGAAGAGGAGACCTTTCCTGTTTTTTTTGTGTATGCACCGTCTCCCTTCAAATAAATGTACTTGCCATTCTTAGTGCTAATTGAATTTTTTCCGACAGGTAAAAAAAAGAAATTCCACATCACCCAATATGGCCTGCTGTTATTAATATTTAATTTTAATTGATGGTCGCTCTAAATGAAGATGAAATAATTTTCTTACATCGACTTCATTTCCGACAAATAGAGGAAGTTTTATTCAATAGAGGACGAAAAGAAAGAGGGTAAAAAAAAGAAATTTGAATAATTACCTTTTGCCATTTTTCTTCGGCTTCCGTTGACTGTAAGGAAGCATTTAAGAAACGCAGACTGGGGCTACGAACGTGTAAGGAATTGCACCCATTTCCGTTGCCAGAAACAAGTTCTTTTTATGTTTTGTTTGCGTTCTTATTAATGCGGAAGTCTAAAAAAAGCGGCCGAAAACAAGTTAATTCGTGTATGAAAAACGAAGAGATTAGATGAAACCCATGATTAAAACAACATTAAAAAAAGGAGGAAATAACATAAATTAGAATCCTCCCTCTTTTTCCGTTTGTTTTCCCTCCTTCGTGCCTTTGAAGGCATTTTTTAAATGTTTACGAAAGAGTAAACAAGAGAAGAGAAAAAATTAATTAAGCAGAAGAAAAGTAATTAAAGAACAAAGCGAAACCGAACAATGATTGCATTAAACTGCACAAAAACCATGTTTAGTAGTGATTCATATTTTTGTCTTGTTTGTTTGTTTCAGGTACTACTTCGTTCAGAGTGGACATTTTGCTGCTTATGTTGGTGCCAAACGTCATTCAGTTTTTCAGTTACATGTAAATGCCGAGCTCAAATACAATTGGACTGTGAAATTTGGGATTTGTAAACAAGGAGCTCGCTTAGAACGGAATGTCTGCTCCGTATATATGGCGTGCAGTTTTCAAAATGCTGAACAAACAAGGAAAAGAAAAGATGAACAGACATCCAGAGGCATCAGCAGCTGAACTGAACTCAATTTTTTCCAATTCCCACAACCTCGGATGCGACGACGAGAAAGAAAATTGCTCTATGGAAATTCCCACTACATTTTGAAGACCGTTCTCACGTGTAGTATGGTGCTGCCATCTGGTGAACGTAACTTGAACTACTTCACCGGAGCGTCTGAATGTGAATATTTACTTTTTCTTTTAATTTCTTTTTCCTTCGCTGAACTAACGAAGGTGACTATATCGATGACGCAATATCATTCTTTGATATGAATCGTCTCCAACTACGTAATAACTTTTTTGAACCGGTTTCTTTTGAATCGGAACTGCATCGTATTTCAACTTTGATATTGTTACTTCAGCATGTTTCGAAATGACTACATTTCGCTTCAAGGAAGATGAGAAGTTACGAGTCAACCTGCGAGATTGATTTGGAATTAGTGCAAAATTTCGTTTTGAAGATGTGAGTGTTATTCTGAAGATATTTCGTGCGATTAAATTGCATTGTGACTTTCGAATTAAAAAAAGTGTAGAGTGAATTTGTTGATAGACTAAAAGAGGGGCGAAGCATATGTGACCATAATTTTTCATGTACATATATCTGACCGGCGATTTATTCCTTTGAAAAGAAACACTATATTTTATATCGAAAAAATTGTTTCACAACCATGATGGTGTCTGTTTTAAGATATAGAATAGATTTGTTTCATATTTTTAAGTTAGTCCATATTACCTTACTTTACTAAAATTCATAAAAGTAGAAGTTTGAGAGTAATCCATTTATGTAAAGAAATATTAAATTGTTATCACCTTTTAGATGAATTAGTTTTATTTCATTTCCAGCAGGTCATTTGTTGAAAACCTTGTCTAGTTATAAATTATGTCCTCTGTCATGTTACAAATTTATGTGAGAACTTTATGTCACAAATTAGCTCAAATGTATCACAAATGCAAAGTTTTTCAATTCCTTGTACAATGCAATTATTTGTGCTCTTTAGGTATAAGTTATCAAAACATTATATGAAATTAAACCTTTATAAAACAGTGATTCAACCGAATACACATAGTTTTGTAATGCAGAAAAACGGTCAAAATACCTGACTAATGGAGGAGACACAACTTGCTATTGTTGAACTCATCTGTAGATTTATAACCTTCCCTCAGTTATACACCAGCTCAAAAACAATGGATGAGTGTTTTACGTGATGGCGATGGAAAAGTACTAAAACGCATCCAATTTTCCTCTGAATCACCAAAACTTTTATTTTATTTTTGCTTATAGTATGTGCAATTCGAACTGTATACAAATATATACAAGTTATGTCGCATTCGGATATCAATGTGGCGCCATCTACTGTTCAAAAATGAAATGTTGTCAATATGTTCCTTAAAATTAGCCGCGTCCACTCGAAAACTGAATACCTTCAATTTTTTATGAAACGTGAGAAAGTAGGAAGTTTTAATTCTCGAAAAGAGTTTGATTCGATACAAAATAAATTGTCTAGTTACCAATACCACCATACTAATTTCGGGGGAAAAACCTTTGTGGCGCCATCTACTATTTCAAGAAGAAACGTTGTCAATCTATAGAAAATAGTCCGCATCCACTCGAAAATTGGAGTCACACAAAACTTGTGGGAAAATTTGTTTTTTGGTAAAAAAAAATCTTTGATTCGATAAAAAAATAAGATTGTCTCAGTCATAAATATCTCAATTGGGCTTTAAATCATAACAAAGATCGACTGAATTGAAATCCAGATAGCATTTTAATTCTCCAAAAGAACCTGCATTTAAATCTAACTTGACCTTATGTAGCAAAAAATTGACTTGATTCGCTTATGAGCAATCTGCTTTTTTAATGAACCCTTTTAAAGGAACTGCATGTCCCTCTTAAGATTTCATCACCAAACCTTATCGGCCCGAAGAGAAATTTCTGCTCATCAAAATACAGTATTAAACAAGTACTTCAAAGAAATGTTAAATGAAAATCCTCAGATTGAATTAAATTTATTATTGATAGATTATTTTCAAATTTTGTACTCTTAGGAAAACTTACATTGCAGATTTTTTTTAATAGACATGGTATTGTATATTTATAAATTCTGTTAATTAAAAAATCTAATAAATTGAAAGTATTGATGATTTTTGAAGTTTATAGTAAGTGTTAAACATTAAAAGATGAATCATTTACTGTGATTAATTTTTTTCATACCCTAAAGCGTGATTTCTTTTTGAGGACGCCTTGTTTTTCTAAACATTTGCCTAGTGTGAACAAATGCAGAACATCAGTCAATAAAAATTTAATTATGATATTTTAAGAAATTGAAATAAAAGCATACAAAATTATCACAGTTAATAAATTCTTTATATGTAATTCTATCAATGATCAACTCAATTATCAATTTAACTAAGATTCGATTTTGTTTAGCTTGTTCGATTAAATGTTGAGAGAGTGTTTTTTATTAAGTTGACTTCGTCCAAATACTCTTAACAGTCATTTTAAAAGGAGTAGTTTTGCACAATTACACATGGGTTTCTAGGAAACTATCTTTCATTATATGCGTAAAAAGAATTACTATTAAATTTGTTGGCGACCACAGCTCTGATGTTATAAATGTCATTTGTTTCAATGTGATGGTTTTACTTAAACTGTTTACACAGATAATCCACTCCTGAATTCATCTGCAACTTATCTAAATGGGATTTCTAAAAATCAAAGCATTATGAAAAGCCAACTATTACAACTGTACGAAGGATTACTTTCTTTTCTAATGCATTGTGATTGTCATCATGTTTAAAACACAAGAGTATCAATATTCCTTAAGCTTTGGATTATAAGTAGTTTGATTTTCGTTTTCTTCAAGTCAAATTTAGCTGCATTTTGTTTCAATGCGAGTTTCATGTAAATTGTTTACCCAGATAGTCAACTGAATTCATCTGCAGCTTATCTAAGAGTGGGATTTCTAAAAACAGCATGGTAAGCCAACTATTTCCAACTGTATGAAAGAATAATTTCTTTTACGCATTGTGATTTTCATCAAATTTAAAACACAAGAGTGTCGATGTTCCTGAAGCTCTGAATCATAAGTACTTTGTTTTCCGTTATCTTTGTTCGAGTCCGATTTAGCTGCTGCACCCTCCTGATGGTTCTCTCGACGAGGGATCTCGTCATTAGCAAAAAAGACCAGATCTTGATGGACGAGATATCTCGGCGAAACCATTTGTAGGATTGACGGTCCTTCTGCACACATAACTTGAGTACATAACCTTTTGAAAATGTGTCAGTAAGAATTTAAAGTCCGGAAATTGTTATGCTTACTTAGTGCTCTTTTATAAGTAACAAATATTTCAGTTAAAAATTTAACATTTTTGGTATTGAAATCAACGAGGAAAAATAATTTGGTCAATTAAGAGGTTAAGTAAACACAAACACTATAAACTTTATTTTTCGAATACCTACACTAATGTTTCTTCATTATCAGTATTCTTCATGGGAAAGCTATTAAAACATCAGCTCAGAGCCGAAACTCATTAATTGACCAAAAAATATACTGTACAACTGTTTAGACTATTAGTTTTTAGGTCAAAAAATAGAAATCAATAAGCATTTTGATAGTATTATACATCTTTTAAACAGATTATAATAAGGCTGTCTTCTAAAAAATCCCAATTAATGGGTTTCTCGTCTAAGCCGACGATATATCTCGAAATAACGTTCAGAAATGTAAAATAACCCAACCAAAACAATGGCGATATGTGTGTTCAGAATATTAATGGTAAGGATATCTTAAATTAAAATTAAACCGTCGACCGTATGAGTTAGAAAATTCAAATAGCCCCACTATTAAGAACTATTTGTAAGTTCCAATTTATGAGTTGGAAGCAGGAGTCAAGGGATGCTATGTGTTGATAGGGTGTGGTAGAATATGGAATATTCAGAGAGTGAGAAGTGTGCAAGGAAATGTGTTCGAATTTTATAAATACTGTTCGGTCATTCTTGAAAAGCCAATGCTTTGTAAACAAATTATATAAAAATATAATAAAATGTTTTACTAGATGTTTGTTTCGTTATTTGTATGTATTGTCTTCCGTCACTTTTTGCTCAAGTGTGACCTCGTCATCCGACCGTAGTTAAAAATTACGTAGTGTTGTCCTCGTCCTTTCCTTCGAGTTTGATCCCTGACCGTCGCCAATAGCCCATTGTGTCGCTACACTGCGACGTTAATTAAATACCTACATACCGTCACTTTTATTGCAGCATCAATGCTGAATTTCTGAAGAGCTCGGTTGGCAGATTAGCGGATTAGCAACCGGCGAGTTGAGAGTTCGATCGATCTAACCAAAGACCGTCGTGTAAGTTGGGAATGGTGCATGTTAAATCTGTCCTATCCTTTAAAGTCCTCACGTTGGCGTGCTGTGGAAGTCTGGAGAATACGGTGCTTATGTGTTGAATTCGACACCTGACCGCCCGTTGTGTTGCACCAGTGTGACGATAATTAAAAATACATACATTCGACATCTGACTGTGATTCAAAACTACAAGGTGTTAACCTCGGATCTTTTCCTTCGGGATTGATCCCGGACCGTCGCTAATAGCGCGTTGTGTTGCTCCAGTGCGACGTTAATTAACTACCTACCTTCAAAAATTGTAATATATCATAGAACTACATCCCAGAAGGCACCACGAGGAGATTTAATGTATTGCCTAGCATTTTGTTAAAGTTCTTTCCATACACATGATATGGAAGATCACATATATTTCTCTTTCATGTGCTGAGCGTAAATTCTTTGGTATCTCTTGTTTGGCCATAGACCAGAAAAAACGCTATATGGGCGATTTAGTGAGGGACAAGATGAACTTGCTTATCTGAGATAAAAGAAAAGAATTATGCATTTAATAACATATCTTTTAATTACATTACATCTTGATACATGATTCCGGCGTATTAACATATTTCACGATGTCTTCTATAAACTAGCGTAGCAATATGCATAAAATGAACAATTGGAATAGGAGAATCACAAATTCTGTTTAAAATACAGTAGTCTCGCTTATCCGACATAAACTGGCCGGCAGAACTTCGGATAAGCCTAAATGTCGGATAACAGGGAGGAATTAAGAAAAAGCCTAATAAACGTCAAACTACGTTATAATTTTACAAATTAAGCACTTAATCATCACGTTTTACAACAAATCAACAGAAAAAATCAATTCAATACACGATAACGTTATATAGTAATTTATTTAGGAATTAGCACCAAAACATCGTACTGTATTGAAACGTATTGAAGTTAACGTTAAAAATTGACTACAAATAAATATAGAATTGCAAAAAATGAAATTACAGTAATGTCGGAAGTTAAATCCATAAAAAGTTCAGTCCTGTGATGATTTTTAAAAAATTGTGATCCTAGTCTGCTTTCCCGAGGATTACCGTTTCTTCCCTGCCAAGTCTCACCATCTTTGCAGCATCATTATGTCTATCCCCATAGCTTCTTGTTGCTCAACGTATTACATAGCGGTTTCTAGAGCCTTAACTCCCTCGTTATGCGAGATTCTGAGAGGCTCAACAGTTGATGCTTGATCATTAATTTCGTTGCCATCGCTATTGACAAGAGTTGCGTTAAAATGTCTCACGCTCGCAAACAAGCGGCACATTTTTCTCGTCGCCGATTTATGTGTTGTTTTTGGAGGCGTCGGATAAGACGGAATGTCGGATGAGAGAAGGTCGGTTGAACGAAACTACTGTAGTTCAAAGAATGTTCTATCCGGTGCAGTCGAATATTACTCCAGTCTCTTCCTCATCAAGGCAAATAAGGCACTTGTTGGAGTCAGCCCGGTGAAAACGATTCAAGTAGGCCTAGTTACAATGTAGTCTATACTGGCTATAGCACAAAAAGTGGCAACTACACTAGGGATTTTTTTTAAGTAATGGAGGTCATTAGGCTCACTTGAATTGAAATAGACGGCGATTCATTCCAGTATTCCTCCATAAAGTGATGGAGTCTCTCTCCTGGCCCTACCCAGACACCTAGAGAGGGTAGTTGCTGAAAAAGGAACTGGGCCTATTGTGGTTGACAATTTGGCCTTACTTGGCGATTTAATTGTTATACACTTCGCAATGCGCAGGAACCCACTGCAAAATGATGTTTATTTAATTTCACAAGAAGCTGTCAAATTTCCTCAACATCACAAATTGTTAGGCTAATAATAAAATAAAATCTGCCAGCCTTAAAAAAAGTCCAGAAATTGGTACTCGCAAGAAGTCGATTGAAGACTTTAAAAATAAGTTATTTATTTAAACTTTTAAAAAGTACATTTCGTATGCGTATCTAGCACACGTCAAACATAACGAAATATTATCTAATATAAAATAATAGTCGGGTCAAATGACCAAATCACACATAATCAAACTCGATAATAAGCGAGTATATGTGGACAGCAAGCTAGATGTTCAAAGGAAAGAGAGAGTAATTCAAATAAGTTACAGTTTATATAGTACGTACATTTGCATATTTCGATCTGCTTGCCATCCACATATTTGAATATTATATCTCAAATAAACATGCAAGTACTTCTTGAAATATCCGCGTATTTGAACTGAAAAGAAAAAGTACTTACACGGAGATTTGTTTACAAAAAGTAAAGTGGGCGTTTCGATTGGCTTCGTGGGAAACTCAAGACTCCGAATGCAGTAAGTGCATAAATATTAAAAACTTGTATATTACAGTTTTTCCCTAACACAAATTACGGAAAACTACAAATCAAATATAATACCCATGCTAGAATTGTTTTAATGTGAAACTAAAGTCGGTGGAATATTTATGAAAATATATTCCTCCTCTCACCCACTTCCTTTCCGAGGCACCCAAATCTTTTTCACCAATTCCGTTTTGCACAACTGCTTGGATTGGATTGGACGCCGTAGGCGGACACTGTTACACCTGTGTGGCTTTCAGCTATATAGTCCGACTTACGGAGGAATTTCGGGGATTAGGAGAGCCGTGCAATCCATTATTCACATAAAACATTCAATATATTACACATAAAAAATGCAAGTGAAGGGCCAAACATGCAAGCACAGAAAAGCAATATTACGTAAGAAAGGATTACAAAATTTGTTAAATTTACAGAGAACCAAATGATAATACCATAAAAGTAATACTGATAGTAATAAAATAATACAAATGATACTAACAACATTAAAAATAATCTATATATAAAAAACGGTAACAATACACAATGAACAAGGATACGTATTAAGAACAAAATAAATTTCAGAGAGCAAAACCACTAAGACAACTAAAAGAAATACAGATATACTAATTTCGTAAGAAAATCTAGGTCGTATCGAGAACTTTCGACTTCTCAGCTCTCACAGATGTAATCGATGTTGGAGCTGAGAAATTCCATGATTTTAAAGATTTTATGGTGGCAGTGTCTATTCTTGGCAGTAGTTCGGCACCAATGAGAGTAGTTTTGTAGAGAAGATTTCGGGCCAAATGCCACGGACTTGTGAGATCAGTCAAAAAGGTAGTGAATGGGATCACCTTCTCGGCCGCAGATGCACAGCGCACTTGTTTTTAAATGGAAACGTTCTAGATACGCCGGAAATGGACCATGGCCTGCGAAAAATTGTACCAACTTTGAGTTCTGGTAAATAAGTTCGGTTGTAATCTTTGGAAAGAATTGATAAGTGTATCTCCCTTTGAAAGAAACATCCCATTCTGCTTGCCATTGGTCCAATATCAACATATCAATTGAACTTAATAATTTGCTTCTAGGCCACTTTAAACTGTTTGTTTGATGGGAAATCCCATTTGCTGTAGACTTCGCAAGTCTGCTTGTTCGTTTCCCTCAATGCCAGCGTGTGCTTTTACCCAAGAGATGTTAATTTGGGGGTATTTCAGTAGCTTCGAGCAGTTTTTCCTTGATTTCATTGATGATTGGATTGTGGGATAACAGATTACCCAAAGCTGTAACACTTGATGTACAGCTGTCTGTAAAGATGTTGGCTGCTATTCTCTCTGAAACACAATAGTAAGACTGCTTCCTTAAGAGCAAGCAGTTCAGTTTGGAATACAGAATTGCAAGGATGTAGGGTACTGGCCCATCTATGACAGATTGCGGAATCCTCAAAAAGTACATATGCGCTGCCAACGCCTTTAGGAGTTTTCGAGCCGTCTGTGTAAATTGATGTGATTCTAGGAGAGGGTGGTCCTATAATTGATTGAAGACTTGAGAGGGTTTGGTGAATTGAAGAAAAATGTTTTTGTTTATAATCTGTGCAGAGATACCATTGTCCAAATAGCTTAAAGTTTTCCTGAAGTTTCATTATTTTTGAAATAACAGCTTCCTTTTGGACGATAAGATGAAGGACTTGGACGACAAGCACAATACCAGCCAGTATTTGAAGAGATGCTGTTGAAGTTGTTCTGTAAGATCGAATGATCAAAAGAGCGAAACTCCTTTGAAGACTATTTAGATGGGGTTTTTACTGCTATATATGGGAGTATATGGGTAGCTAGTATATGGAATTCATACCCCATATACTAGCTGCATAGCAAACCGCCCTCTCGATTACTGTTTTGTACCAAGTCTTCAAAATTGATGGACGAACACCCCAAGTTTTAGCCGTGAATCTCATCATGTTCCTAGTTTTAAGAAGAGCGTTTGATCGTAGTTACTTAACATGTGGAATCCATGTGAGTTGTTCATCAAGAATGACTCCCAAGTATTTTAATTATTTTACAACCGGGACACTGGTGTTTTCAAATTTAAAGATAGTCTTCTCGAAGCCAAAACTCAAAAGAAAACCTATGGCTTTAATTTTACCTGAAGAAATGTTAAGTTTTTCATGGGATATTTGGATGCTAAATTTATAAAGAGCATCTTGATCAAGGGTTTCTAGTTTCCTGCGTGTAGAGTCAGTTATAATAAATATAAAATCGTCTGCAAATGCTTGAGTCTGAATGTGGGGACCTCAATCCATACTCAAGATCTTGTCGGCGATGATGTTCCATAAAATTGGACTCAGGCAAGAACCTTGAGGACTTCCTTTTTGTAGCTTCTTCATAACTAATATCTCCATACTTAAAGACAATTTCTGTCTTGAAGATAGCTACACAGGATCTGGACGATGTTACTTCGAAATTCTTTTTTAAAAAGCTCTTTAATAAGGGAGGGCCACCACAAATTATCGAATGCTCCTTCAATATCAATGGATGTGACAGCGGTGTACTTTTTAGATTTAAGATTTTCACTAATGATTTTCATTAGATTATTTAGGGCGTGCTCTGTTGATTTACCTTCTTGAAAGCCGTATTGAAACGCGTTCATCACATTCTTTCTTTTCAGGTAATGATTATTCGTGTTTGTAATCTTTCCAATGTCTTTCCCAAGACAGGTAGAAGACAGATGGGTCTAAAGGATTTTAGATTTAGAGGATCTCGTCCAGGTTTGTTGATTAAAATGACCTCACCCTTTTTGAAGCACTTTGGGAAATGTTGGAGTCGTAGACATGTATTGTAGAGTTCCAGGAGGATATAGGGGATAGCAATGTAGATGGTAAGATTATGGGTAGTCTAAAATTCTTTTTGTCTCTTCGGTTAAAAATGCGCGTTTTTACTCTCAATAACCCCTTTTCGTCGAGTACAGGATAAAGAGGCTTTATTTGTTGATCATTTACGCCAACAGGAAATGCTTCGCGTTGGATAATTTTTAACAAAACTAATTCTGCATGATTTATTTATTTCAAAGTTAGATCCCCAAAGTTACGTGATGTTTTCAATTTTGCATTAGAGAAAAATCTATAAATCCAAGCAATTACTCTAACAAGTTTGACATACGAAGATATTCTATGGAAGATTTCCTGTTTCTAGATTTACATGTGTGTTAGTTACAGCACCTTTTCTGATTTCTTGAATAATGTTTTCCTGATTATATTCCAATTTTGGTGTTGGCCATTCACCTTCATTTTTCTTTAATCATGCGGGTCCCTCCCACCATCTAACTGACAAAAGCTGTTTGGCAGTACAGCCTCTGGATGAAAGGTCAGCAGAATTATCGGTTCCTGATACATGTCTCCATGCATTCGGGTTTGTTAATTTCCCGATTTCTCCTACTCGGTTCAACACAAAAACAGTCCAGATTTCTTCCTTTTGGATCCAAGTCAAAACAGAGGCTGAATCAGTCCAAAAATATAATTCAACATTTTGCCATTGCAAACCTTCTAAAACTGAAGTGCAGAGACTCGCTCCCACCGTTGCAGCTATCAACTCAAGACGTGGAATCGTGATTGATTTCACCGGAGCTACTCTGGACTTAGAAACTAATAAATGAACTTCAACTCCATAAGTCTGAATTCTCGCGAACACTGCAGCAGCATATGCATTACTACTGGCATCGCAGAAGGTGTGAATGCTACACAAATGTTTGTTATCTCAGTTAGTGTGTATCCATCGGGGGATAGAAATTTCTTTTAAGAGACTCATATCTCTGAACCAACTTAGAAACTTTTCTTTCGTATTTTCATCAACTTCAGAATCCCAAGAAATTCCCATTTTCCATAAGCTTTGCAACAACAGCTTAGGAAGCAAGAGAAAGGGCTTACAAGACCAATCTTGTCATATACTCTGTGGGCTATAGACAAAATAGTCCTCTTAGTTACTTCCATCAATTTGCAGCTTTCCAACCATGTCAGGTTCACAGTTAAAAGATCTTTCTGGTAATCCCATAATAATATACCGGTGACTCAACACCTGTTTGTAAGTTATCCCCAGTACGTAACCAACCTCGGAGATTAAACTTTCCTTCATTCATTACTTTTTGAGATTCTTCAATAAACAGTGTCATTTCAAGCTCATCTTCAAAACTTGTAACAACGTTATCTACATAGAAAGAGTGAATAAGTTTATGCAACATATTTTTATCAGTGAGAATTTTCCATATATTTCTACAAATGAAATTCTATTACAGCTGCTAAAAGAAAAGGGCTACTTTTCACACCAAACACTACTCGGGTATGGTGAAATATTTTTAGCTCCTTTTTATTCACATCCTTCCACCAAAAGAATCTAAGATAATCTCGATCATCGGGTTTTACACTAATTTGTAAAAATGCCTTTTCTATGTCTGCTATGGCTGCAAATTTACCCTTCCGAAATCTTAAAAGAATGAAAGGTATTAACACTACTAAATTCGGACCACATTCTAAGCACTGATTTAGAGACGGAGAATGCTTTACTCTCGCAGAAGCGTCGAATACTGGTCTTATTGGGGTGGAACTATTTTCCTTTATACTCGTAATTGGTCGGTGTGGCAAATAGTGTCCATCATCAATAACCTCACTTTGTTTGACTTCTTCGATTATACCTAAATCGAGCCAACTGTCGAAAACCTCCTCGTACAATGTAAGCAGGTTTTGTGAGCGAAGTTTCTGCGTTGTAGTTTCTAAACGCTTCACGGCTAAATTCTTATTGGTGGGTAGCGGTAGGTGATCTTCAGACCAGGGCAAGACAATTTCATAGCGCCCTTCACTGTTCACGGACACGGAATGTTGAAATCGCATCTTTGTTTGTAAATCTCTTTCCTCTCTGGCCTTTTGTGTGGCCGGATCAATTATTCCAATGATATCAAAATTCCAGAGTTCGGTAATAGCTACATCCTTAACTAACATATTTGTAACTACCATCGTAGAATTGGCATCAGAAGTTTGATATGGCATCTTTCCCATCAAAGTCCAACCTAAATATGTTCCCACAGCAACAAGTCCACACGGCAGATGAATAATCTTTCCATTAAAGAGTTTACCCGCAACATCAGCCCCGATTAATAGATCAATTTCTAACGATTATTCTTGTTCAGAGATTAATTGATCAGTTACCAGTAATATTATGATATTCAAGCTCCTCAGCGAATGGTTTTAATGTTGGAATGGGTACAGCCGAACAAATGGTTTGCTGGTCAAGGACCTCAAAGTTACAATTATAATCACCTTTCAAACTGCTAATGAATACTCTGTATTTAAAATGTTTCTCGGGATGTTCTCTGCCCCCAAATAAATTATGAATAACACTTTCTTCTTTAATAAAATCATATTTCATTTCTTTCGCTACAGTGGAAGTTTGGAGAGTGGGGTGCCAGCTCAGGTGTTGCCTCGTCATCTGACCGTGGTTCAAAATTACGTGGTGTTGTCCTCGGATCTTTCCCTTTGGGATTGATCCCGGACCGTCACCAATAGCCCATTGTATTGCTCCAGTGTGACGTTAATTGAAATTCCCCCCCCCCTCTTTCGCTACACGTTTACTCAAATAAGATCGTTGACTCCCAGAGTCGACGAGTGCACGAACTATTTTCCCCTTATTTCCTGCACCTCGTAATCGTACATACAATGTTTGTAAAATAACTGTACAACATGTGCGATTGCTTAAAACTGCATCATTGATCATATTTTGACTATCACTTTCACCAGCGTTCGCTTTCTATTTAGGTTCTTTAAATTTACCTTCATTACACATTATAGCATAATGTCTACACCTACACTTTTCACAATTAATCTTGCATCTGCAATCACGAGCTCTATGACCAATTTTTAGGCACAAAAAACAACAACCCTTTTTTGCTAAGATTTTCCTTTTATCATCCCACTCATTTTTAACGCGATTCTGCAAGCTTGTGAATCATGCGTTTTCTCACAAAATGAGCAGTGTTTGTTTATTACGACGAGTCTCAGCATTGTCAGAAAGTGCGATTGCAGTTGGAAATTGTTTATCATTATTAGATGTGGAATAGGAATATTTCCCTTTACGTTTTGCCTCTGAACCAAACCCCTCTTTTGCTATTGAAATTCGTTCTTCCCCTTCAACTTCTGATTTTAGAAAACTCATAAGAGCGGTCAGTTTATTTGACATTTTCTTAGTTTCATTTGTTAAACTAATACTCTTTCCCATACTCGAATCATGTCTTCTGGTAAACAGCTTTCAACTAAGGGATACAGCATAGAAGCATACTTATCGGAAGTTACACCTAATGTTTCAAGGGCACGGAGGTGAACTTCAATTTTATCATACAATTCGGCGAGATGTGTAACTTTAGCTTGATGTAAAGAATTGTTCAAAATTAAGTTTAGCAATTCTCTCACATATACTTCTATGAATAAATCTTCTCTTCCGAATCTAGCTTTTAGACACTCAACTGCTTGCTCATAATTCTCAGCAGATGCGGGAAAGGAATCTACAATATCTCTGGCACGCGATCCTTCTACAGTAGACTGGGACAAATATTGTAATTTATCCTCTGGAGCGATGTCCAAGTCTTCGTGAATTTTCCGAAACTGACCCCAGAAACCAAGCCATTCCTTAACATCACCATTGAACTTAAGCTCAATTTTAGGAAGTTGGAACTTTCGTTTCGATACTGTTTCATTAAGCACGCTTTTATTATCGTCAATAGTGTTTTTAACATCGTCATTAATACTTTTCTTAACTTTAGTTTTAAGTCGTATATATATTTCCTTATATTCTTCAAAAACTTCGTAAGCCTGATTAAAACTTTCTTGAGAACACTCATCTATATCTGATAACAAAGCAATTTCTTTTTCTTTCGATTCAAGTTCTAACCATTTTTCGTCTAACTGAGCCATTAAAATTTCAATTTCATCAATATCACGTTCCTCCTCTTCTAAACATTGATATAACGCATTAGCGATTCTAGTGAAACCACTTAGAGTACGCATTTTCTTTAAACTCTCCATCATAAAATTAAAGCAAATGAATTAATTCCTTATCAATCACAAATTCACAATAACAAATTATCAATAACAAATTCCAAGTCCTCTCAAGGACGCCATTTTATATAGCAGATCGTCAACGTTAAAAAACTACCAGTCTTTATTATCTGCTTCTTAATTCTTGGAATTTGTTTCCTAGTTACTTTTTGGAGAGAGTAAAGTATAGCTAATTATATCAAAAATAATTTAATAGAAACTTACATATGGCTCCCGACATGTCAAACGAAAAGCATAGATAGTCCACAAAAGAGGTTTTAATGTTCAACACTTGAACCGATCTCACGAGCGTCTGCTTTCGCCTCCCGAAGTATATACATATCGAAGCGCAACAGATTTGTGCGCCTCGCCGGCGCCGAATAAGTCCACTGGCAACGGTGTAGTATCAACTCCGAAAGGCTTCTCAGCAAAAAGTCTGGTCAGGTTGCGACAAAGACATCATCTGTAATGGTACTATATGGGTCTGTTGATGGGTCGTAGAGTATGGCGGGTTTAAAAATTTTTTGGGTGGCTAATTTAAATGTCTTTCCAAAAGTTTGATTAGTTTCCGTGCAGAATTTTTTCCACGTGATTTCTTTAGTGTCCCTTATTTGCTTTTTATATAGAGCTTTTTCTTTCTTATATACCTGTTTCCATTTCTCTCTTTCCTCTCCAGTTTCCTTTTGACTACGTCTTCGAAGGGCTCTGACTTTTTTTTCATCACTAATAAGTCTTGGTTCCACCATTTAGTGGTGAAATTTCTGCTAGTTTTTAAGATCTTATAGGTATCTTCACATGCTGAGGTAATAGTTTCCAAAAAATCGTTAGAAAATAGATCTAACTCTTCAATGTTCTTAATTGTCTTTAATTTAAACCAAAAGGTTTTCTCTCTTTCCCTAATTAGCTTAAATAAATGGTGATGACCGCCAAATTTTATTTTAAATCTAGGTATTGCCTTATGTATTGTAGCATGACTATTTTCGACTTCAAATGTGATTAGCTTGTGATCACTGATTGATTTGGTTACTTCTCAGTTGCTAATGTAATTCAACATCCCCGCTGTGGAAAAGATAATGTCTGGCCAGCCCACACCCTGGTCTGCCTCGAAGGTTGGTTCGCAGTCTTCGTTGTTGCATGGAAAAAGACGATTGGCTGCTGCAAAATCTGAGTGTCATTCCTCGGAGGTCTTCGCTACGATAACCCCAAACTGGGCTGTGAGCATTCCAGTCACCTGCGAGAACAATATTTTCTGCCTCAAAAACACCTGATACTGAAATTTCTGTTAGCGTTTCTTCGATATTTTGAGATGGAGGAGCGTACACGGATCCAATGTATAAGTGAATTGTGAATTGGCCGACCCGGCCTAAGCCATACGGCAAAATTGTGGGTTGCGACAGCAATCCCACCCAGCACAATCGAAACTTCGCATTTATTAACAAATCATTATTTTACAAAAATAGGTCAGAGGCCTATCGGTTACATATTTATAAGATTGATGAGGAGGTTATAATTTAGTAACAATTTAACAGTTTTTCAAACAGCGCTGATAGTCATAGTTCTGTCTTTTATACAGGATCCACAGTCTCACCCCAGAACATAATCAGTCTATATAATAAGGTTAATAACAGTTCCGAGAAATTATAATTTGGGGGGGGGAATTTCAATTAACGTCACACTGGAGCAAATTATAATTTGGAGTTGCACTATTCAACTGTAATCCATCGCTAATAATTCCGTAATTATTCGAATTTTCAGTAGTCTCCTTTATTTCCTTCAGAATTTCTTCTTCATTTTACCTTGTAGTGGAAAGGATGTTCTTTATTTACCTTACCTTACCTTTCGCATTTAGATTTTTTTATCTGAGCACGGCCATCAGCTCTAAATTGGCCCTCAGATCCGTATTCACAGCACATCCCTGTTTGCTCCTGCAATTTGACAAGTTTTCAATTACCACAAATTGAAGTATCCAAACTAAAAGTTCGTACTCGCAAATCCGAACTCGCCAATGGTCAATTCCCCAAGAGTCAGGATTTTCAGTTGTTTGGTTTAAACACGCGTTCGAGTCCGGTCCGACTGGGTATAGGCGAGCTCATAAATAGCTAAAAGATTTGAGTCAAGTATAACAGCGTATATGTTATAACAGTCAGTTATCTACTTGCTAGTACTTCCTCTGAGCTCTGTTTATAGCACAATTCTCGAAGGTACCCAATTTGAAAACTCGAGCTCGCACGGTTCGGGATCAAGGTCAATCCCCAGAGTTCAAACTCGCCACTTATTCAACCGTTGATGTGTCCTTGAAATATGCCTCGGTAGTGGATGTTAATGACGTATATCATTTCAAAGGATGGTCTCTTGTTGGCAGCAGTGTTCCCACGGTGATAACACAGCTTAAATTTAATTTGCTCGAATATGTCTGGTCTCAAGTACAATACTAGACCAGGACTGAGGGACAACCAAAATAGGTTTTTCTCTCAAATCCGATATTTTCCAGTAAGCCAGTTTACTTATAGTCATAAATTTAGGTAAGGCGACGCCGAGGACAACAATCAAAATATTCTTAGTCAGACTCCAATATGACCGGATATAAGTACAGTACAATCACGGACAAAAAGAACAATCACAACTCTTCGAATATTCTAATATATAAGAAATGAAGTAACTACTGTATCTGAACTACTCGCGAAATTCCAATCCTGAAACTCCAACTATCTAAAGTAAGCAAAATGATTTCTTTATATTTGGGCCTGCCCTACTCGGGCTGTTGCCAACCCAAAGAACCAAAACAAATCCAATGCACTCAACTCGATCTCGCGTTCCAGTCCGGGTCCATACTAGTGCGTAATCAACGATACAATTCTGAATAAATATTAAGTAATGAGGTATAATTATGACGTTCGATTATCAAACCAATGCCTTTCCTTGAGTTCAATTTGTATCACAATCCCCAGGACCACCAAAACTGAAAGTCCGAATCTTATGTAATCTTATGTATGAAATCCTTATCTCTTATATCAACGAGATATGAGCGAGTTCGTTATCAGCAATATGATTTGAGTCAGATATAATAACTTATCTCTTATATCAACGAGATATGAGCGAGCTCGTTATCAGCAATATGATTTAAGTCAGATATAATAACATCTCTTATATCAACGGGATATTAGCGAGCTCGTTATCAGCAATATGATTTGAGTCAGATATAATAACTTATCTCTTATATCAACGAGATATGAGCGAGCTCGTTATCACCAATATGATTTGAGTCATATATGATAACTTATCTCATTTCAACGAGATATGAGCGAGCTCGTTATTAGCAATATGATTTGAGTCAGATATAATAACTTATCTTTTATATCAACGAGATATGAGCGAGCTCGTTATTAGCAATATGATTTGTCAGATATAATAACTTATCTCTTATATCAACGAGATATGAGCGAGCTCGTTATCACCAATATGATTTGAGTCAGATATAATAACTTATCTCATATCAACGAGATATGAGCGAGCTCGTTATTAGCAATATGATTTGTCAGATATAATAACTTATCTCTTATATCAACGAGATATGAGCGAGCTCGTTATCACCAATATGATTTGAGTCAGATATAATAACTTATCTCATATCAACGAGATATGAGCGAGCTCGTTATTAGCAATATGATTTGAGTCAGATATAATAACTTATCTCTTATATCAACGAGATATGAGCGAGCTCGTTATCACCAATATGATTTGAGTCAGATATAATAACTTATCTCTTATATCAACAAGATATGAGCGAGCTCGTTATTAGCAATATGATTTGTCAGATATAATAACTTATCTCTTATATCAACGAGATATGAGCGAGCTCGTTATCACCAATATGATTTGAGTCAGATATAATAGCTTATCTCATATCAACGAGATATGAGCGAGCTCGTTATTTGCAATATGATTTGAGTCAGATATAATAACTTATCGCTTATATCAACGAGATATGAGCGAGCTCGTTATTTGCAATATGATTTGAGTCAGATATAATAACTTATCTCATATCAACGAGATATGAGCGAGCTCGTTATTAGCAATATGATTTGAGTCAGATATAATAACTTATCTCTTATATCAACGAGATATGAGCGAGCTCCTTATTTGCAATATGATTTGAGTCAGATATAATAACTTATCGCTTATATCAACGAGATATGAGCGAGCTCGTTATTTGCAATATGATTTGAGTCAGATATAATAACTTATCGCTTATATCAACGAGATATGAGCGAGCTCGTTATTAGCAATATGATTTGAGTCAGATATAATAACTTATCTCTTATATCAACGAGATATGAGCGAGTTCGTTATCACCAATATGATTTGAGTCAGATATAATAACTTATCTCTTATATCAACGAGATATGAGCGAGCTCGTTATTAGCAATATGATTTGTCAGATATAATAACTTATCTCTTATATCAACGAGATATGAGCGAGCTCGTTATCACCAATATGATTTGAGTCAGATATAATAACTTATCTCTTATATCAACGAGATATGAGCGAGCTCGTTATTAGCAATATGATTTGAGTCAGATATAATAATTTATCTCTTATATCAACGAGATATGAGCGAGCTCGTTATCTGCAATATGCTTTGAGTCAGATATAATAACTTATCGCTTATATCAACGAGATATGAGCGAGTTCGTTATCAGCAATATGATTTGAGTCAGATATAATAACTTATCTCTTATATCAACGAGATATGAGCGAGCTCGTTATCAGCAATATGATTCGAGTCAGATATAATAACATTTCTTATATCAACGAGATATGAGCGAGCTCGTTATTAGCAATATGATTTGAGTCAGGTATAATAACTTATCGCTTATATCAACGAGATATTAGCGAGCTCGTTATCACCAATATGATTTGAGTCAGATATAATAACTTATCGCTTATATCAACGAGATATGAGCGAGTTCGTTATTAGCAATATGATATGAGTCAGATATAATAACATTTCTTATATCAACGAGATATGAGCGAGCTCGATATCACCAATATGATTTGAGTCAGATATAATAACTTATCTCTTATATCAACGAGATATGAGCGAGCTCGTTATCACCAATATGATTTGAGTCAGATATAATAACTTATCGCTTATATCAACGAGATATGAGCGAGCTCGTTATATCTGACTCAAATCATATTGCTAATAATAACTTATCTCTTATATCAACGAGATATGAGCGAGCTCGTTATTTGCAATATGATTTGAGTCAGATATAATAACTTATCGCGTATATCAACGAAATATGAGCGAGCTCGTTATTAGCAATATGATTTGAGTAAAATATAATAACTTATCGCTTATATCAACGAGATATGAGCGAGCTCGTTATCAGCAATATGATTTGAGTCAGATATAATAACTTATCTCATATATCAACGAGATATGAGTGAGCTCGTTATTTGCAATATGATTTGAGTCAGATATAATAACTTATCGCTTATATCAACGAGATATGAGCGAGCTCGTTATCAACAATATGATTTGAGTCAGATATAATAACTTATCTCTTATATCAAGGAGATATGAGCGAGCTCGTTATCACCAATATGATTTGAGTCAGATATAATAACTTATCTCTTATATCAACGAGATATGAGCGAGCTCTTTATTTGCAATATGATTTGTCAGATATAATAACGTATCTCTTATATCAACGAGATGTCAGCGAGCTCGTTATTAGCGATATGATTTGAGTCAGATATAATAACTTATCACTTATATCAACGAGATATGAGCGAGCTCGTTATTAGCAATATGATTTGAGTCAGATATAATAACTTATCTCTTATATCAACGAGATATGAGCGAGCTCGTTATCAGCAATATGATTTGAGTCAGATATAATAACTTATCTCTTATATCAACGAGATATAAGCGAGTTCGTTATCAGCAATATGATTTGAGTCAGATATAATAACTTACCTCTTATATCAACGAGATATGAGCGAGCTCGTTATCAGCAATATGATTTAAGTCAGATATAATAACATCTCTTATATCAACGGGATATTAGCGAGCTCGTTATTAGCAATATGATTTGTCAGATATAATAACTTATCTCTTATATCAACGAGATATGAGCGAGCTCGTTATCACCAATATGATTTGAGTCAGATATAATAACTTATCTCATATCAACGAGATATGAGCGAGCTCGTTATTAGCAATATGATTTGTCAGATATAATAACTTATCTCTTATATCAACGAGATATGAGCGAGCTCGTTATCACCAATATGATTTGAGTCAGATATAATAACTTATCTCATATCAACGAGATATGAGCGAGCTCGTTATTAGCAATATGATTTGAGTCAGATATAATAACTTATCTCTTATATCAACGAGATATGAGCGAGCTCATTATCACCAATATGATTTGAGTCAGATATAATAACTTATCTCTTATATCAACGAGATATGAGCGAGCTCGTTATTTGCAATATGATTTGAGTCAGATATAATAACTTATCGCTTATATCAACGAGATATGAGCGAGCTCGTTATTTGCAATATGATTTGAGTCAGATATAATAACTTATCGCTTATATCAACGAGATATGAGCGAGCTCGTTATTAGCAATATGATTTGAGTCAGATATAATAACTTATCTCTTATATCAACGAGATATGAGCGAGCTCGTTATTAGCAATGTGATTTGTCAGATATAATAACTTATCTCTTATATCAACGAGATATGAGCGAGCTCGTTATTAGCAATATGATTTGTCAGATATAATAACTTATCTCTTATATCAACGAGATATGAGCGAGCTCGTTATCACCAATATGATTTGAGTCAGATATAATAACTTATCTCTTATATCAACGAGATATGAGCGAGCTCGTTATTAGCAATATGATTTGAGTCAGATATAATAATTTATCTCTTATATCAACGAGATATGAACGAGCTCGTTATCTGCAATATGCTTTGAGTCAGATATAATAACTTATCGCTTATATCAACGAGATATGAGCGAGCTCGTTATCAGCAATATGATTTGAGTCAGATATAATAACTTATCTCTTATATCAACGAGATATGAGCGATCTCGTTATATCTGACTCAAATCATATTGCTAATAATAACTTATCTCTTATATCAACGAGATATAAGCGAGCTCGTTATTAGCAATATGATTTGAGTCAGATATAATAACTTATCTCTTATATCAACGAGATATGAGCGAGCTCGTTATCACCAATATGATTTGAGTCAGATATAATAACTTATCTCTTATATCAACGAGATATGAGCGAGCTCTTTATTTGCAATATGATTTGTCAGATATAATAACGTATCTCTTATATCAACGAGATGTCAGCGAGCTCGTTATTAGCGATATGATTTGAGTCAGATATAATAACTTATCACTTATATCAACGAGATATGAGCGAGCTCGTTATTAGCAATATGATTTGAGTCAGATATAATAACTTATCTCTTATATCAACGAGATATGAGCGAGCTCGTTATCAGCAATATGATTTGAGTCAGATATAATAACTTATCTCTTATATCAACGAGATATAAGCGAGTTCGTTATCAGCAATATGATTTGAGTCAGATATAATAACTTACCTCTTATATCAACGAGATATGAGCGAGCTCGTTATCAGCAATATGATTTAAGTCAGATATAATAACATCTCTTATATCAACGGGATATTAGCGAGCTCGTTATTAGCAATATGATTTGTCAGATATAATAACTTATCTCTTATATCAACGAGATATGAGCGAGCTCGTTATCACCAATATGATTTGAGTCAGATATAATAACTTATCTCATATCAACGAGATATGAGCGAGCTCGTTATTAGCAATATGATTTGTCAGATATAATAACTTATCTCTTATATCAACGAGATATGAGCGAGCTCGTTATCACCAATATGATTTGAGTCAGATATAATAACTTATCTCATATCAACGAGATATGAGCGAGCTCGTTATTAGCAATATGATTTGAGTCAGATATAATAACTTATCTCTTATATCAACGAGATATGAGCGAGCTCGTTATTAGCAATACGATTTGTCAGATATAATAACTTATCTCTTATATCAACGAGATATGAGCGAGCTCGTTATCACCAATATGATTTGAGTCAGATATAATAACTTATCGCTTATATCAACGAGATATGAGCGAGCTCGTTATTAGCAATATGATTTGAGTCAGATATAATAACTTATCGCTTATATCAACGAGATATGAGCGAGCTCGTTATCAGCAATATGATTTGAGTCAGATATAATAACTTATCTCTTATATCAACGAGATATGAGCGGGCTCTTTATTTGCAATATGATTTGTCAGATATAATAACGTATCTCTTATATCAACGAGATGTCAGCGAGCTCGTTATTAGCGATATGATTTGAGTAAAATATAATAACTTATCGCTTATATCAACGAGATATGAGCGAGCTCGTTACCAGCAATATGATTTGAGTCAGATATAATAACTTATCTCATATATCAACGAGATATGAGCGAGCTCGTTATTTGCAATATGATTTGTCAGATATAATAACATCTCTTATATCAACGAGATATTAGCGAGCTCGTTATCAGCAATATGATTTGAGTCAGATATAATAACTTATCTCTTATATCAACGAGATATGAGCGAACTCGTTATTAGCAATATGATTTGAGTCAGATATAATAACTTACCGCTTATATCAACGAGATATGAGCGAGCTCGTTATTAGCAATGATTTGAGTCAGATGTAATAACTTATCGCTTATATCAACGAGATATGAGCGAGCTCGTTATTAGCAATATGATTTGAGTCAGAAATAATAACATTTCTTATATCAACGAGATATGAGCGAGCTCGTTTTCACCAATATGATTTGAGTCAGATATAATAACTTATCTCTTATATCAAGGACATATGAGCGAGCTCGTTATCACCAATATGATTTGAGTCAGATATAATAACTTATCTCTTATATCAACGAGATATGAGCGAGCTCGTTATTAGCAATATGATTTGTCAGATATAATAACTTATCTCTTATATCAACGAGATATGAGCGAGCTCGTTATCACCAATATGATTTGAGTCAGATATAATAGCTTATCTCATATCAACGAGATATGAGCGAGCTCGTTATTTGCAATATGATTTGAGTCAGATATAATAACTTATCGCTTATATCAACGAGATATGAGCGAGCTCGTTATTTGCAATATGATTTGAGTCAGATATAATAACTTATCGCTTATATCAACGAGATATGAGCGAGCTCGTTATTAGCAATATGATTTGAGTCAGATATAATAACTTATCTCTTATATCAACGAGATATGAGTGAGCTCGTTATTAGCAATTTGATTTGTCAGATATAATAACTTATCTCTTATATCAACGAGATATGAGCGAGCTCGTTATTAGCAATATGATTTGTCAGATATAATAACTTATCTCTTATATCAACGAGATATGAGCGAGCTCGTTATCACCAATATGATTTGAGTCAGATATAATAACTTATCTCTTATATCAACGAGATATGAGCGAGCTCGTTATTTGCAATATGATTTGAGTCAGATATAATAACTTATCGCTTATATCAACGAGATATGAGCGAGCTCGTTATTTGCAATATGATTTGAGTCAGATATAATAACTTATCGCTTATATCAACGAGATATGAGCGAGCTCGTTATTAGCAATATGATTTGAGTCAGATATAATAACTTATCTCTTATATCAACGAGATATGAGTGAGCTCGTTATTAGCAATTTGATTTGTCAGATATAATAACTTATCTCTTATATCAACGAGATATGAGCGAGCTCGTTATTAGCAATATGATTTGTCAGATATAATAACTTATCTCTTATATCAACGAGATATGAGCGAGCTCGTTATCACCAATATGATTTGAGTCAGATATAATAACTTATCTCTTATATCAACGAGATATGAGCGAGCTCGTTATTAGCAATATGATTTGAGTCAGATATAATAATTTATCTCTTATATCAGCGAGATATGAGCGAGCTCGTTACCTGCAATATGCTTTGAGTCAGATATAATAACTTATCGCTTATATCAACGAGATATGAGCGAGCTCGTTATCAGCAATATGATTTGAGTCAGATATAATAACTTATCTCTTATATCAACGAGATATGAGCGAGTTCGTTATCACCAATATGATTTGAGTCAGATATAATAACTTATCTCTTATATCAACGAGATATGAGCGAGTTCGTTATCACCAATATGATTTGAGTCAGATATAATAACTTATCTCTTATATCAACGAGATATGAGCGAGCTCGTTATTAGCAATATGATTTGAGTCAGATATAATAATTTATCTCTTATATCAACGAGATATGAGCGAGCTCGTTATCTGCAATATGCTTTGAGTCAGATATAATAACTTATCGCATATATCAACGAGATATGAGCGAGTTCGTTATCAGCAATATGATTTGAGTCAGATATAATAACTTATCTCTTATATCAACGAGATATGAGCGAGTTCGTTATCAGCAATATGATTCGAGTCAGATATAATAACATTTCTTATATCAACGAGATATGAGCGAGCTCGTTATTAGCAATATGATTTGAGTCAGGTATAATAACTTATCGCTTATATCAACGAGATATTAGCGAGCTCGTTATCACCAATATGATTAGAGTCAGATATAATAACTTATCGCTTATATCAACGAGATATGAGCGAGTTCGTTATTAGCAATATGATTTAAGTCAGATATAATAACATTTCTTATATCAACGAGATATGAGCGAGCTCGATATCACCAATATGATTTGAGTCAGATATAATAACTTATCTCTTATATCAACGAGATATGAGCGAGCTCGTTATCACCAATATGATTTGAGTCAGATATAATAACTTATCGCTTATATCAACGAGATATCAGCGAGCTCGTTATATCTGACTCAAATCATATTACTAATAATAACTTATCTCTTATATCAACGAGATATGAGCGAGCTCGTTATTTGCAATATGATTTGAGTCAGATATAATAACTTATCGCTTATATCAACGAGATATGAGCGAGCTCGTTATTAGCAATATGATTTGAGTAAAATATAATAACTTATCGCTTATATCAACGTGATATGAGCGAGCTCGTTATCAGCAATATGATTTGAGTCAGATATAATAACTTATCTCATATATCAACGAGATATGAGTGAGCTCGTTATTTGCAATATGATTTGAGTCAGATATAATAACTTATCGTTTATATCAATGAGATATGAGCGAGCTCGTTATCAACAATATGATTTGAGTCAGATATAATAACTTATCTCTTATATCAAGGAGATATGAGCGAGCTCGTTATCACCAATATGATTTGAGTCAGATATAATAACTTATCTCCTATATCAACGAGATATGAGCGAGCTCTTTATTTGCAATATGATTTGTCAGATATAATAACGTATCTCTTATATCAACGAGATGTCAGCGAGCTCGTTATTAGCGATATGATTTGAGTCAGATATAATAACTTATCTCTTATATCAACGAGATATGAGCGAGCTCGTTATTAGCAATATGATTTGAGTCAGATATAATAACTTATCTCTTATATCAACGAGATATGAGCGAGCTCGTTATCAGCAATATGATTTGAGTCAGATATAATAACTTATCTCTTATATCAACGAGATATAAGCGAGTTCGTTATCAGCAATATGATTTGAGTCAGATATAATAACTTACCTCTTATATCAACGAGATATGAGTGAGCTCGTTATCAGCAATATGATTTAAGTCAGATATAATAACATCTCTTATATCAACGGGATATTAGCGAGCTCGTTATCAGCAATATGATTTGAGTCAGATATAATAACTTATCTCTTATATCAACGAGATATGAGCGAGCTCGTTATCACCAATATGATTTGAGTCAGATATAATAACTTATTTCTTATATCAACGAGATATGAGCGAGCTCGTTATTAGCAATATGATTTGAGTCAAATATAATAACCTTTCTTATATCAACGAGATATGAGCGAGCTCGTTATCACCAATATGATTTGAGTCAGATATAATAACTTATCTCTTATATCAACGAGATATGAGCGAGCTCGTTATTAGCAATATGATTTGTCAGATATAATAACTTATCTCTTATATCAACGAGATATGAGCGAGCTCGTTATCACCAATATGATTTGAGTCAGATATAATAACTTATCTCATATCAACGAGATATGAGCGAGCTCGTTATTAGCAATATGATTTGTCAGATATAATAACTTATCTCTTATATCAACGAGATATGAGCGAGCTCGTTATCACCAATATGATTTGAGTCAGATATAATAACTTATCTCATATCAACGAGATATGAGCGAGCTCGTTATTAGCAATATGATTTGAGTCAGATATAATAACTTATCTCTTATATCAACGAGATATGAGCGAGCTCGTTATCAGCAATATGATTTGAGTCAGATATAATAGCTTATCTCATATCAACGAGATATGAGCGAGCTCGTTATTAGCAATATGATTTGAGTCAGATATAATAACTTATCTCTTATATCAACGAGATATGAGCGAGCTCGTTATTTGCAATATGATTTGAGTCAGATATAATAACTTATCTCTTATATCAACGAGATATGAGCGAGCTCGTTATTAGCAATATGATTTGAGTCAGATATAATAACTTATCTCTTATATCAACGAGATATGAGCGAGCTCGTTATTTGCAATATGATTTGAGTCAGATATAATAACTTATCTCATATCAACGAGATATGAGCGAGCTCGTTATTAGCAATATGATTTGAGTCAGATATAATAACTTATCTCTTATATCAACGAGATATGAGCGAGCTCGTTATTTGCAATATGATTTGAGTCAGATATAATAACTTATCGCTTATATCAACGAGATATGAGCGAGCTCGTTATTTGCAATATGATTTGAGTCAGATATAATAACTTATCTCTTATATCAACGAGATATGAGCGAGCTCGTTATTAGCAATATGATTTGAGTCAGATATAATAACTTATCTCTTATATCAACGAGATATGAGCGAGCTCGTTATTTGCAATATGATTTGAGTCAGATATAATAACTTATCTCTTATATCAACGAGATATGAGCGAGCTCGTTATTAGCAATATGATTTGAGTCAGATATAATAACTTATCTCTTATATCAACGAGATATGAGCGAGCTCGTTATTTGCAATATGATTTGAGTCAGATATAATAACTTATCTCATATCAACGAGATATGAGCGAGCTCGTTATTAGCAATATGATTTGAGTCAGATATAATAACTTATCTCTTATATCAACGAGATATGAGCGAGCTCGTTATTTGCAATATGATTTGAGTCAGATATAATAGCTTATCTCATATCAACGAGATATGAGCGAGCTCGTTATTAGCAATATGATTTGAGTCAGATATAATAACTTATCTCTTATATCAACGAGATATGAGCGAGCTCGTTATAAGCAATATGATTTGAGTCAGATATAATAACTTATCTCTTATATCAACGAGATATGAGCGAGCTCGTTATTTGCAATATGATTTGAGTCAGATATAATAACTTATCTCATATCAACGAGATATGAGCGAGCTCGTTATTAGCAATATGATTTGAGTCAGATATAATAACTTATCTCTTATATCAACGAGATATGAGCGAGCTCGTTATTTGCAATATGATTTGAGTCAGATATAATAACTTATCGCTTATATCAACGAGATATGAGCGAGCTCGTTATTTGCAATATGATTTGAGTCAGATATAATAACTTATCTCTTATATCAACGAGATATGAGCGAGCTCGTTATTAGCAATATGATTTGAGTCAGATATAATAATTTATCTCTTATATCAACGAGATATGAGCGAGCTCGTTATCTGCAATATGCTTTGAGTCAGATATAATAACTTATCGCTTATATCAACGAGATATGAGCGAGCTCGTTATCAGCAATATGATTTGAGTCAGATATAATAACTTATCTCTTATATCAACGAGATATGAGCGAGCTCGTTATTAGCAATATGATTTGTCAGATATAATAACTTATCTCTTATATCAACGAGATATGAGCGAGCTCGTTATCACCAATATGATTTGAGTCAGATATAATAACTTATCTCATATCAACGAGATATGAGCGAGCTCGTTATTAGCAATATGATTTGTCAGATATAATAACTTATCTCTTATATCAACGAGATATGAGCGAGCTCGTTATCACCAATATGATTTGATTCAGATATAATAACTTATCTCATATCAACGAGATATGAGCGAGCTCGTTATTAGCAATATGATTTGAGTCAGATATAATAACTTATCTCTTATATCAACGAGATATGAGCGAGCTCGTTATCACCAATATGATTTGAGTCAGATATAATAGCTTATCTCATATCAACGAGATATGAGCGAGCTCGTTATTAGCAATATGATTTGAGTCAGATATAATAACTTATCTCTTATATCAACGAGATATGAGCGAGCTCGTTATTTGCAATATGATTTGAGTCAGATATAATAACTTATCTCTTATATCAACGAGATATGAGCGAGCTCGTTATTAGCAATATGATTTGAGTCAGATATAATAACTTATCTCTTATATCAACGAGATATGAGCGAGCTCGTTATTTGCAATATGATTTGAGTCAGATATAATAACTTATCTCATATCAACGAGATATGAGCGAGCTCGTTATTAGCAATATGATTTGAGTCAGATATAATAACTTATCTCTTATATCAACGAGATATGAGCGAGCTCGTTATTTGCAATATGATTTGAGTCAGATATAATAACTTATCGCTTATATCAACGAGATATGAGCGAGCTCGTTATTAGCAATATGATTTGAGTCAGATATAATAACTTATCTCTTATATCAACGAGATATGAGCGAGCTCGTTATTAGCAATATGATTTGAGTCAGATATAATAACTTATCTCTTATATCAACGAGATATGAGCGAGCTCGTTATTTGCAATATGATTTGAGTCAGATATAATAACTTATCTCTTATATCAACGAGATATGAGCGAGCTCGTTATTAGCAATATGATTTGAGTCAGATATAATAACTTATCTCTTATATCAACGAGATATGAGCGAGCTCGTTATTTGCAATATGATTTGAGTCAGATATAATAACTTATCTCATATCAACGAGATATGAGCGAGCTCGTTATTAGCAATATGATTTGAGTCAGATATAATAACTTATCTCTTATATCAACGAGATATGAGCGAGCTCGTTATTTGCAATATGATTTGAGTCAGATATAATAGCTTATCTCATATCAACGAGATATGAGCGAGCTCGTTATTAGCAATATGATTTGAGTCAGATATAATAACTTATCTCTTATATCAACGAGATATGAGCGAGCTCGTTATTTGCAATATGATTTGAGTCAGATATAATAACTTATCTCTTATATCAACGAGATATGAGCGAGCTCGTTATTTGCAATATGATTTGAGTCAGATATAATAGCTTATCTCATATCAACGAGATATGAGCGAGCTCGTTATTAGCAATATGATTTGAGTCAGATATAATAACTTATCTCTTATATCAACGAGATATGAGCGAGCTCGTTATTTGCAATATGATTTGAGTCAGATATAATAACTTATCTCTTATATCAACGAGATATGAGCGAGCTCGTTATTTGCAATATGATTTGAGTCAGATATAATAACTTATCTCTTATATCAACGAGATATGAGCGAGCTCGTTATTAGCAATATGATTTGAGTCAGATATAATAATTTATCTCTTATATCAACGAGATATGAGCGAGCTCGTTATCTGCAATATGCTTTGAGTCAGATATAATAACTTATCGCTTATATCAACGAGATATGAGCGAGCTCGTTATCAGCAATATGATTTGAGTCAGATATAATAACTTATCTCATATATCAACGAGATATGAGTGAGCTCGTTATTTGCAATATGATTTGAGTCAGATATAGTAACTTATCGCTTATATCAACGAGATATGAGCGAGCTCGTTATCAACAATATGATTTGAGTCAGATATAATAACTTATCTCTTATATCAAGGAGATATGAGCGAGCTCGTTATCACCAATATGATTTGAGTCAGATATAATAACTTATCTCTTATATCAACGAGATATGAGCGAGCTCTTTATTTGCAATATGATTTGTCAGATATAATAACGTATCACTTATATCAACGAGATGTCAGCGAGCTCGTTATTAGCGATATGATTTGAGTCAGATATAATAACTTATCTCTTATATCAACGAGATATGAGCGAGCTCGTTATTAGCAATATGATTTGAGTCAGATATAATAACTTATCTCTTATATCAACGAGATATGAGCGAGCTCGTTATCACCAATATGATTTGAGTCAGATATAATAACTTATTTCTTATATCAACGAGATATGAGCGAGCTCGTTATTAGCAATATGATTTGAGTCAAATATAATAACCTTTCTTATATCAACGAGATATGAGCGAGCTCGTTATCACCAATATGATTTGAGTCAGATATAATAACTTATCTCTTATATCAACGAGATATGAGCGAGCTCGTTATTAGCAATATGATTTGTCAGATATAATAACTTATCTCTTATATCAACGAGATATGAGCGAGCTCGTTATCACCAATATGATTTGAGTCAGATATAATAACTTATCTCATATCAACGAGATATGAGCGAGCTCGTTATTAGCAATATGATTTGTCAGATATAATAACTTATCTCTTATATCAACGAGATATGAGCGAGCTCGTTATCACCAATATGATTTGATTCAGATATAATAACTTATCTCATATCAACGAGATATGAGCGAGCTCGTTATTAGCAATATGATTTGAGTCAGATATAATAACTTATCTCTTATATCAACGAGATATGAGCGAGCTCGTTATCACCAATATGATTTGAGTCAGATATAATAGCTTATCTCATATCAACGAGATATGAGCGAGCTCGTTATTAGCAATATGATTTGAGTCAGATATAATAACTTATCTCTTATATCAACGAGATATGAGCGAGCTCGTTATTTGCAATATGATTTGAGTCAGATATAATAACTTATCTCTTATATCAACGAGATATGAGCGAGCTCGTTATTAGCAATATGATTTGAGTCAGATATAATAACTTATCTCTTATATCAACGAGATATGAGCGAGCTCGTTATTTGCAATATGATTTGAGTCAGATATAATAACTTATCGCTTATATCAACGAGATATGAGCGAGCTCGTTATTTGCAATATGATTTGAGTCAGATATAATAACTTATCGCTTATATCAACGAGATATGAGCGAGCTCGTTATTAGCAATATGATTTGAGTCAGATATAATAACTTATCTCTTATATCAACGAGATATGAGTGAGCTCGTTATTAGCAATTTGATTTGTCAGATATAATAACTTATCTCTTATATCAACGAGATATGAGCGAGCTCGTTATTAGCAATATGATTTGTCAGATATAATAACTTATCTCTTATATCAACGAGATATGAGCGAGCTCGTTATCACCAATATGATTTGAGTCAGATATAATAACTTATCTCTTATATCAACGAGATATGAGCGAGCTCGTTATTTGCAATATGATTTGAGTCAGATATAATAACTTATCGCTTATATCAACGAGATATGAGCGAGCTCGTTATTTGCAATATGATTTGAGTCAGATATAATAACTTATCGCTTATATCAACGAGATATGAGCGAGCTCGTTATTAGCAATATGATTTGAGTCAGATATAATAACTTATCTCTTATATCAACGAGATATGAGTGAGCTCGTTATTAGCAATTTGATTTGTCAGATATAATAACTTATCTCTTATATCAACGAGATATGAGCGAGCTCGTTATTAGCAATATGATTTGTCAGATATAATAACTTATCTCTTATATCAACGAGATATGAGCGAGCTCGTTATCACCAATATGATTTGAGTCAGATATAATAACTTATCTCTTATATCAACGAGATATGAGCGAGCTCGTTATTAGCAATATGATTTGAGTCAGATATAATAATTTATCTCTTATATCAGCGAGATATGAGCGAGCTCGTTACCTGCAATATGCTTTGAGTCAGATATAATAACTTATCGCTTATATCAACGAGATATGAGCGAGCTCGTTATCAGCAATATGATTTGAGTCAGATATAATAACTTATCTCTTATATCAACGAGATATGAGCGAGTTCGTTATCACCAATATGATTTGAGTCAGATATAATAACTTATCTCTTATATCAACGAGATATGAGCGAGTTCGTTATCACCAATATGATTTGAGTCAGATATAATAACTTATCTCTTATATCAACGAGATATGAGCGAGCTCGTTATTAGCAATATGATTTGAGTCAGATATAATAACTTATCTCTTATATCAACGAGATATGAGCGAGCTCGTTATCTGCAATATGCTTTGAGTCAGATATAATAACTTATCGCATATATCAACGAGATATGAGCGAGTTCGTTATCAGCAATATGATTTGAGTCAGATATAATAACTTATCTCTTATATCAACGAGATATGAGCGAGTTCGTTATCAGCAATATGATTCGAGTCAGATATAATAACATTTCTTATATCAACGAGATATGAGCGAGCTCGTTATTAGCAATATGATTTGAGTCAGGTATAATAACTTATCGCTTATATCAACGAGATATTAGCGAGCTCGTTATCACCAATATGATTAGAGTCAGATATAATAACTTATCGCTTATATCAACGAGATATGAGCGAGTTCGTTATTAGCAATATGATTTAAGTCAGATATAATAACATTTCTTATATCAACGAGATATGAGCGAGCTCGATATCACCAATATGATTTGAGTCAGATATAATAACTTATCTCTTATATCAACGAGATATGAGCGAGCTCGTTATCACCAATATGATTTGAGTCAGATATAATAACTTATCGCTTATATCAACGAGATATCAGCGAGCTCGTTATATCTGACTCAAATCATATTACTAATAATAACTTATCTCTTATATCAACGAGATATGAGCGAGCTCGTTATTTGCAATATGATTTGAGTCAGATATAATAACTTATCTCATATCAACGAGATATGAGCGAGCTCGTTATTAGCAATATGATTTGAGTAAAATATAATAACTTATCGCTTATATCAACGTGATATGAGCGAGCTCGTTATCAGCAATATGATTTGAGTCAGATATAATAACTTATCTCATATATCAACGAGATATGAGTGAGCTCGTTATTTGCAATATGATTTGAGTCAGATATAATAACTTATCGTTTATATCAATGAGATATGAGCGAGCTCGTTATCAACAATATGATTTGAGTCAGATATAATAACTTATCTCTTATATCAAGGAGATATGAGCGAGCTCGTTATCACCAATATGATTTGAGTCAGATATAATAACTTATCTCCTATATCAACGAGATATGAGCGAGCTCTTTATTTGCAATATGATTTGTCAGATATAATAACGTATCTCTTATATCAACGAGATGTCAGCGAGCTCGTTATTAGCGATATGATTTGAGTCAGATATAATAACTTATCTCTTATATCAACGAGATATGAGCGAGCTCGTTATTTGCAATATGATTTGAGTCAGATATAATAACTTATCTCATATCAACGAGATATGAGCGAGCTCGTTATTAGCAATATGATTTGTCAGATATAATAACTTATCTCTTATATCAACGAGATATGAGCGAGCTCGTTATCACCAATATGATTTGATTCAGATATAATAACTTATCTCATATCAACGAGATATGAGCGAGCTCGTTATTAGCAATATGATTTGAGTCAGATATAATAACTTATCTCTTATATCAACGAGATATGAGCGAGCTCGTTATCACCAATATGATTTGAGTCAGATATAATAGCTTATCTCATATCAACGAGATATGAGCGAGCTCGTTATTAGCAATATGATTTGAGTCAGATATAATAACTTATCTCTTATATCAACGAGATATGAGCGAGCTCGTTATTTGCAATATGATTTGAGTCAGATATAATAACTTATCTCTTATATCAACGAGATATGAGCGAGCTCGTTATTAGCAATATGATTTGAGTCAGATATAATAACTTATCTCTTATATCAACGAGATATGAGCGAGCTCGTTATTTGCAATATGATTTGAGTCAGATATAATAACTTATCTCATATCAACGAGATATGAGCGAGCTCGTTATTAGCAATATGATTTGAGTCAGATATAATAACTTATCTCTTATATCAACGAGATATGAGCGAGCTCGTTATTTGCAATATGATTTGAGTCAGATATAATAACTTATCGCTTATATCAACGAGATATGAGCGAGCTCGTTATTTGCAATATGATTTGAGTCAGATATAATAACTTATCTCTTATATCAACGAGATATGAGCGAGCTCGTTATTAGCAATATGATTTGAGTCAGATATAATAACTTATCTCTTATATCAACGAGATATGAGCGAGCTCGTTATTTGCAATATGATTTGAGTCAGATATAATAACTTATCTCTTATATCAACGAGATATGAGCGAGCTCGTTATTAGCAATATGATTTGAGTCAGATATAATAACTTATCTCTTATATCAACGAGATATGAGCGAGCTCGTTATTTGCAATATGATTTGAGTCAGATATAATAACTTATCTCATATCAACGAGATATGAGCGAGCTCGTTATTAGCAATATGATTTGAGTCAGATATAATAACTTATCTCTTATATCAACGAGATATGAGCGAGCTCGTTATTTGCAATATGATTTGAGTCAGATATAATAGCTTATCTCATATCAACGAGATATGAGCGAGCTCGTTATTAGCAATATGATTTGAGTCAGATATAATAACTTATCTCTTATATCAACGAGATATGAGCGAGCTCGTTATTAGCAATATGATTTGAGTCAGATATAATAACTTATCTCTTATATCAACGAGATATGAGCGAGCTCGTTATTTGCAATATGATTTGAGTCAGATATAATAACTTATCTCATATCAACGAGATATGAGCGAGCTCGTTATTAGCAATATGATTTGAGTCAGATATAATAACTTATCTCTTATATCAACGAGATATGAGCGAGCTCCTTATTTGCAATATGATTTGAGTCAGATATAATAACTTATCGCTTATATCAACGAGATATGAGCGAGCTCGTTATTTGCAATATGATTTGAGTCAGATATAATAACTTATCTCTTATATCAACGAGATATGAGCGAGCTCGTTATTAGCAATATGATTTGAGTCAGATATAATAATTTATCTCTTATATCAACGAGATATGAGCGAGCTCGTTATCTGCAATATGCTTTGAGTCAGATATAATAACTTATCGCTTATATCAACGAGATATGAGCGAGCTCGTTATCAGCAATATGATTTGAGTCAGATATAATAACTTATCTCATATATCAACGAGATATGAGTGAGCTCGTTATTTGCAATATGATTTGAGTCAGATATAATAACTTATCGCTTATATCAACGAGATATGAGCGAGCTCGTTATCAACAATATGATTTGAGTCAGATATAATAACTTATCTCTTATATCAAGGAGATATGAGCGAGCTCGTTATCACCAATATGATTTGAGTCAGATATAATAACTTATCTCTTATATCAACGAGATATGAGCGAGCTCTTTATTTGCAATATGATTTGTCAGATATAATAACGTATCACTTATATCAACGAGATGTCAGCGAGCTCGTTATTAGCGATATGATTTGAGTCAGATATAATAACTTATCTCTTATATCAACGAGATATGAGCGAGCTCGTTATTAGCAATATGATTTGAGTCAGATATAATAACTTATCTCTTATATCAACGAGATATGAGCGAGCTCGTTATCACCAATATGATTTGAGTCAGATATAATAACTTATTTCTTATATCAACGAGATATGAGCGAGCTCGTTATTAGCAATATGATTTGAGTCAAATATAATAACCTTTCTTATATCAACGAGATATGAGCGAGCTCGTTATCACCAATATGATTTGAGTCAGATATAATAACTTATCTCTTATATCAACGAGATATGAGCGAGCTCGTTATTAGCAATATGATTTGTCAGATATAATAACTTATCTCTTATATCAACGAGATATGAGCGAGCTCGTTATCACCAATATGATTTGAGTCAGATATAATAACTTATCTCATATCAACGAGATATGAGCGAGCTCGTTATTAGCAATATGATTTGTCAGATATAATAACTTATCTCTTATATCAACGAGATATGAGCGAGCTCGTTATCACCAATATGATTTGATTCAGATATAATAACTTATCTCATATCAACGAGATATGAGCGAGCTCGTTATTAGCAATATGATTTGAGTCAGATATAATAACTTATCTCTTATATCAACGAGATATGAGCGAGCTCGTTATCACCAATATGATTTGAGTCAGATATAATAGCTTATCTCATATCAACGAGATATGAGCGAGCTCGTTATTAGCAATATGATTTGAGTCAGATATAATAACTTATCTCTTATATCAACGAGATATGAGCGAGCTCGTTATTTGCAATATGATTTGAGTCAGATATAATAACTTATCTCTTATATCAACGAGATATGAGCGAGCTCGTTATTAGCAATATGATTTGAGTCAGATATAATAACTTATCTCTTATATCAACGAGATATGAGCGAGCTCGTTATTTGCAATATGATTTGAGTCAGATATAATAACTTATCGCTTATATCAACGAGATATGAGCGAGCTCGTTATTTGCAATATGATTTGAGTCAGATATAATAACTTATCGCTTATATCAACGAGATATGAGCGAGCTCGTTATTAGCAATATGATTTGAGTCAGATATAATAACTTATCTCTTATATCAACGAGATATGAGTGAGCTCGTTATTAGCAATTTGATTTGTCAGATATAATAACTTATCTCTTATATCAACGAGATATGAGCGAGCTCGTTATTAGCAATATGATTTGTCAGATATAATAACTTATCTCTTATATCAACGAGATATGAGCGAGCTCGTTATCACCAATATGATTTGAGTCAGATATAATAACTTATCTCTTATATCAACGAGATATGAGCGAGCTCGTTATTTGCAATATGATTTGAGTCAGATATAATAACTTATCGCTTATATCAACGAGATATGAGCGAGCTCGTTATTTGCAATATGATTTGAGTCAGATATAATAACTTATCGCTTATATCAACGAGATATGAGCGAGCTCGTTATTAGCAATATGATTTGAGTCAGATATAATAACTTATCTCTTATATCAACGAGATATGAGTGAGCTCGTTATTAGCAATTTGATTTGTCAGATATAATAACTTATCTCTTATATCAACGAGATATGAGCGAGCTCGTTATTAGCAATATGATTTGTCAGATATAATAACTTATCTCTTATATCAACGAGATATGAGCGAGCTCGTTATCACCAATATGATTTGAGTCAGATATAATAACTTATCTCTTATATCAACGAGATATGAGCGAGCTCGTTATTAGCAATATGATTTGAGTCAGATATAATAATTTATCTCTTATATCAGCGAGATATGAGCGAGCTCGTTACCTGCAATATGCTTTGAGTCAGATATAATAACTTATCGCTTATATCAACGAGATATGAGCGAGCTCGTTATCAGCAATATGATTTGAGTCAGATATAATAACTTATCTCTTATATCAACGAGATATGAGCGAGTTCGTTATCACCAATATGATTTGAGTCAGATATAATAACTTATCTCTTATATCAACGAGATATGAGCGAGTTCGTTATCTGCAATATGCTTTGAGTCAGATATAATAACTTATCGCATATATCAACGAGATATGAGCGAGTTCGTTATCAGCAATATGATTTGAGTCAGATATAATAACTTATCTCTTATATCAACGAGATATGAGCGAGTTCGTTATCAGCAATATGATTCGAGTCAGATATAATAACATTTCTTATATCAACGAGATATGAGCGAGCTCGTTATTAGCAATATGATTTGAGTCAGGTATAATAACTTATCGCTTATATCAACGAGATATTAGCGAGCTCGTTATCACCAATATGATTAGAGTCAGATATAATAACTTATCGCTTATATCAACGAGATATGAGCGAGTTCGTTATTAGCAATATGATTTAAGTCAGATATAATAACATTTCTTATATCAACGAGATATGAGCGAGCTCGATATCACCAATATGATTTGAGTCAGATATAATAACTTATCTCTTATATCAACGAGATATGAGCGAGCTCGTTATCACCAATATGATTTGAGTCAGATATAATAACTTATCGCTTATATCAACGAGATATCAGCGAGCTCGTTATATCTGACTCAAATCATATTACTAATAATAACTTATCTCTTATATCAACGAGATATGAGCGAGCTCGTTATTTGCAATATGATTTGAGTCAGATATAATAACTTATCGCTTATATCAACGAGATATGAGCGAGCTCGTTATTAGCAATATGATTTGAGTAAAATATAATAACTTATCGCTTATATCAACGTGATATGAGCGAGCTCGTTATCAGCAATATGATTTGAGTCAGATATAATAACTTATCTCATATATCAACGAGATATGAGTGAGCTCGTTATTTGCAATATGATTTGAGTCAGATATAATAACTTATCGTTTATATCAATGAGATATGAGCGAGCTCGTTATCAACAATATGATTTGAGTCAGATATAATAACTTATCTCTTATATCAAGGAGATATGAGCGAGCTCGTTATCACCAATATGATTTGAGTCAGATATAATAACTTATCTCCTATATCAACGAGATATGAGCGAGCTCTTTATTTGCAATATGATTTGTCAGATATAATAACGTATCTCTTATATCAACGAGATGTCAGCGAGCTCGTTATTAGCGATATGATTTGAGTCAGATATAATAACTTATCTCTTATATCAACGAGATATGAGCGAGCTCGTTATTAGCAATATGATTTGAGTCAGATATAATAACTTATCTCTTATATCAACGAGATATGAGCGAGCTCGTTATCAGCAATATGATTTGAGTCAGATATAATAACTTATCTCTTATATCAACGAGATATAAGCGAGTTCGTTATCAGCAATATGATTTGAGTCAGATATAATAACTTACCTCTTATATCAACGAGATATGAGTGAGCTCGTTATCAGCAATATGATTTAAGTCAGATATAATAACATCTCTTATATCAACGGGATATTAGCGAGCTCGTTATCAGCAATATGATTTGAGTCAGATATAATAACTTATCTCTTATATCAACGAGATATGAGCGAGCTCGTTATCACCAATATGATTTGAGTCAGATATAATAACTTATTTCTTATATCAACGAGATATGAGCGAGCTCGTTATTAGCAATATGATTTGAGTCAAATATAATAACCTTTCTTATATCAACGAGATATGAGCGAGCTCGTTATCACCAATATGATTTGAGTCAGATATAATAACTTATCTCTTATATCAACGAGATATGAGCGAGCTCGTTATTAGCAATATGATTTGTCAGATATAATAACTTATCTCTTATATCAACGAGATATGAGCGAGCTCGTTATCACCAATATGATTTGAGTCAGATATAATAACTTATCTCATATCAACGAGATATGAGCGAGCTCGTTATTAGCAATATGATTTGTCAGATATAATAACTTATCTCTTATATCAACGAGATATGAGCGAGCTCGTTATCACCAATATGATTTGATTCAGATATAATAACTTATCTCATATCAACGAGATATGAGCGAGCTCGTTATTAGCAATATGATTTGAGTCAGATATAATAACTTATCTCTTATATCAACGAGATATGAGCGAGCTCGTTATCACCAATATGATTTGAGTCAGATATAATAGCTTATCTCATATCAACGAGATATGAGCGAGCTCGTTATTAGCAATATGATTTGAGTCAGATATAATAACTTATCTCTTATATCAACGAGATATGAGCGAGCTCGTTATTTGCAATATGATTTGAGTCAGATATAATAACTTATCTCTTATATCAACGAGATATGAGCGAGCTCGTTATTAGCAATATGATTTGAGTCAGATATAATAACTTATCTCTTATATCAACGAGATATGAGCGAGCTCGTTATTTGCAATATGATTTGAGTCAGATATAATAACTTATCTCATATCAACGAGATATGAGCGAGCTCGTTATTAGCAATATGATTTGAGTCAGATATAATAACTTATCTCTTATATCAACGAGATATGAGCGAGCTCGTTATTTGCAATATGATTTGAGTCAGATATAATAACTTATCGCTTATATCAACGAGATATGAGCGAGCTCGTTATTTGCAATATGATTTGAGTCAGATATAATAACTTATCTCTTATATCAACGAGATATGAGCGAGCTCGTTATTAGCAATATGATTTGAGTCAGATATAATAACTTATCTCTTATATCAACGAGATATGAGCGAGCTCGTTATTAGCAATATGATTTGAGTCAGATATAATAACTTATCTCTTATATCAACGAGATATGAGCGAGCTCGTTATTAGCAATATGATTTGAGTCAGATATAATAACTTATCTCTTATATCAACGAGATATGAGCGAGCTCGTTATTTGCAATATGATTTGAGTCAGATATAATAACTTATCTCATATCAACGAGATATGAGCGAGCTCGTTATTAGCAATATGATTTGAGTCAGATATAATAACTTATCTCTTATATCAACGAGATATGAGCGAGCTCGTTATTTGCAATATGATTTGAGTCAGATATAATAGCTTATCTCATATCAACGAGATATGAGCGAGCTCGTTATTAGCAATATGATTTGAGTCAGATATAATAACTTATCTCTTATATCAACGAGATATGAGCGAGCTCGTTATTAGCAATATGATTTGAGTCAGATATAATAACTTATCTCTTATATCAACGAGATATGAGCGAGCTCGTTATTTGCAATATGATTTGAGTCAGATATAATAACTTATCTCATATCAACGAGATATGAGCGAGCTCGTTATTAGCAATATGATTTGAGTCAGATATAATAACTTATCTCTTATATCAACGAGATATGAGCGAGCTCGTTATTTGCAATATGATTTGAGTCAGATATAATAACTTATCGCTTATATCAACGAGATATGAGCGAGCTCGTTATTTGCAATATGATTTGAGTCAGATATAATAACTTATCTCTTATATCAACGAGATATGAGCGAGCTCGTTATTAGCAATATGATTTGAGTCAGATATAATAATTTATCTCTTATATCAACGAGATATGAGCGAGCTCGTTATCTGCAATATGCTTTGAGTCAGATATAATAACTTATCGCTTATATCAACGAGATATGAGCGAGCTCGTTATCAGCAATATGATTTGAGTCAGATATAATAACTTATCTCTTATATCAACGAGATATGAGCGAGCTCGTTATTAGCAATATGATTTGTCAGATATAATAACTTATCTCTTATATCAACGAGATATGAGCGAGCTCGTTATCACCAATATGATTTGAGTCAGATATAATAACTTATCTCATATCAACGAGATATGAGCGAGCTCGTTATTAGCAATATGATTTGTCAGATATAATAACTTATCTCTTATATCAACGAGATATGAGCGAGCTCGTTATCACCAATATGATTTGATTCAGATATAATAACTTATCTCATATCAACGAGATATGAGCGAGCTCGTTATTAGCAATATGATTTGAGTCAGATATAATAACTTATCTCTTATATCAACGAGATATGAGCGAGCTCGTTATCACCAATATGATTTGAGTCAGATATAATAGCTTATCTCATATCAACGAGATATGAGCGAGCTCGTTATTAGCAATATGATTTGAGTCAGATATAATAACTTATCTCTTATATCAACGAGATATGAGCGAGCTCGTTATTTGCAATATGATTTGAGTCAGATATAATAACTTATCTCTTATATCAACGAGATATGAGCGAGCTCGTTATTAGCAATATGATTTGAGTCAGATATAATAACTTATCTCTTATATCAACGAGATATGAGCGAGCTCGTTATTTGCAATATGATTTGAGTCAGATATAATAACTTATCTCATATCAACGAGATATGAGCGAGCTCGTTATTAGCAATATGATTTGAGTCAGATATAATAACTTATCTCTTATATCAACGAGATATGAGCGAGCTCGTTATTTGCAATATGATTTGAGTCAGATATAATAACTTATCGCTTATATCAACGAGATATGAGCGAGCTCGTTATTTGCAATATGATTTGAGTCAGATATAATAACTTATCTCTTATATCAACGAGATATGAGCGAGCTCGTTATTAGCAATATGATTTGAGTCAGATATAATAACTTATCTCTTATATCAACGAGATATGAGCGAGCTCGTTATTTGCAATATGATTTGAGTCAGATATAATAACTTATCTCTTATATCAACGAGATATGAGCGAGCTCGTTATTAGCAATATGATTTGAGTCAGATATAATAACTTATCTCTTATATCAACGAGATATGAGCGAGCTCGTTATTTGCAATATGATTTGAGTCAGATATAATAACTTATCTCATATCAACGAGATATGAGCGAGCTCGTTATTAGCAATATGATTTGAGTCAGATATAATAACTTATCTCTTATATCAACGAGATATGAGCGAGCTCGTTATTTGCAATATGATTTGAGTCAGATATAATAGCTTATCTCATATCAACGAGATATGAGCGAGCTCGTTATTAGCAATATGATTTGAGTCAGATATAATAACTTATCTCTTATATCAACGAGATATGAGCGAGCTCGTTATTTGCAATATGATTTGAGTCAGATATAATAACTTATCTCTTATATCAACGAGATATGAGCGAGCTCGTTATTTGCAATATGATTTGAGTCAGATATAATAACTTATCTCATATCAACGAGATATGAGCGAGCTCGTTATTAGCAATATGATTTGAGTCAGATATAATAACTTATCTCTTATATCAACGAGATATGAGCGAGCTCGTTATTTGCAATATGATTTGAGTCAGATATAATAACTTATCGCTTATATCAACGAGATATGAGCGAGCTCGTTATTTGCAATATGATTTGAGTCAGATATAATAACTTATCTCTTATATCAACGAGATATGAGCGAGCTCGTTATTAGCAATATGATTTGAGTCAGATATAATAATTTATCTCTTATATCAACGAGATATGAGCGAGCTCGTTATCTGCAATATGCTTTGAGTCAGATATAATAACTTATCGCTTATATCAACGAGATATGAGCGAGCTCGTTATCAGCAATATGATTTGAGTCAGATATAATAACTTATCTCATATATCAACGAGATATGAGTGAGCTCGTTATTTGCAATATGATTTGAGTCAGATATAGTAACTTATCGCTTATATCAACGAGATATGAGCGAGCTCGTTATCAACAATATGATTTGAGTCAGATATAATAACTTATCTCTTATATCAAGGAGATATGAGCGAGCTCGTTATCACCAATATGATTTGAGTCAGATATAATAACTTATCTCTTATATCAACGAGATATGAGCGAGCTCTTTATTTGCAATATGATTTGTCAGATATAATAACGTATCACTTATATCAACGAGATGTCAGCGAGCTCGTTATTAGCGATATGATTTGAGTCAGATATAATAACTTATCTCTTATATCAACGAGATATGAGCGAGCTCGTTATTAGCAATATGATTTGAGTCAGATATAATAACTTATCTCTTATATCAACGAGATATGAGCGAGCTCGTTATCAGCAATATGATTTGAGTCAGATATAATAACTTATCTCTTATATCAACGAGATATAAGCGAGTTCGTTATCAGCAATATGATTTGAGTCAGATATAATAACTTACCTCTTATATCAACGAGATATGAGCGAGCTCGTTATCAGCAATATGATTTAAGTCAGATATAATAACATCTCTTATATCAACGGGATATTAGCGAGCTCGTTATCAGCAATATGATTTGAGTCAGATATAATAACTTATCTCTTATATCAACGAGATATGAGCGAGCTCGTTATCACCAATATGATTTGAGTCAGATATAATAACTTATCTCTTATATCAACGAGATATGAGCGAGCTCGTTATTAGCAATATGATTTGAGTCAAATATAATAACATTTCTTATATCAACGAGATATGAGTGAGCTCGTTATTAGCAATATGATTTGAGTCAGATATAATAACATTTCTTATATCAACGAGATATGAGCGAGCTCGTTATCACCAATATGATTTGAGTCAGATATAATAACTTATCTCTTATATCAACGAGATATGAGCGAGCTCGTTATTAGCAATATGATTTGTCAGATATAATAACTTATCTCTTATATCAACGAGATATGAGCGAGCTCGTTATCACCAATATGATTTGAGTCAGATATAATAACTTATCTCATATCAACGAGATATGAGCGAGCTCGTTATTAGCAATATGATTTGTCAGATATAATAACTTATCTCTTATATCAACGAGATATGAGCGAGCTCGTTATCACCAATATGATTTGAGTCAGATATAATAACTTATCTCATATCAACGAGATATGAGCGAGCTCGTTATTAGCAATATGATTTGTTTCAGATATAATAACTTATCTCTTATATCAACGAGATATGAGCGAGCTCGTTATCACCAATATGATTTGAGTCAGATATAATAACTTATCTCTTATATCAACGAGATATGAGCGAGCTCGTTATCACCAATATGATTTGAGTCAGATATAATAGCTTATCTCATATCAACGAGATATGAGCGAGCTCGTTATTAGCAATATGATTTGAGTCAGATATAATAACTTATCTCTTATATCAACGAGATATGAGCGAGCTCGTTATTTGCAATATGATTTGAGTCAGATATAATAACTTATCGCTTATATCAACGAGATATGAGCGTGCTCGTTATTTGCAATATGATTTGAGTCAGATATAATAACTTATCTCATATCAACGAGATATGAGCGAGCTCGTTATTAGCAATATGATTTGAGTCAGATATAATAACTTATCTCTTATATCAACGAGATATGAGCGAGCTCGTTATTTGCAATATGATTTGAGTCAGATATAATAACTTATCGCTTATATCAACGAGATATGAGCGAGCTCGTTATCAGCAATATGATTTGAGTCAGATATAATAACTTATCTCTTATATCAACGAGATATGAGCGGGCTCTTTATTTGCAATATGATTTGTCAGATATAATAACGTATCTCTTATATCAACGAGATGTCAGCGAGCTCGTTATTAGCGATATGATTTGAGTAAAATATAATAACTTATCGCTTATATCAACGAGATATGAGCGAGCTCGTTACCAGCAATATGATTTGAGTCAGATATAATAACTTATCTCATATATCAACGAGATATGAGCGAGCTCGTTATTTGCAATATGATTTGTCAGATATAATAACATCTCTTATATCAACGAGATATTAGCGAGCTCGTTATCAGCAATATGATTTGAGTCAGATATAATAACTTATCTCTTATATCAACGAGATATGAGCGAACTCGTTATTAGCAATATGATTTGAGTCAGATATAATAACTTACCGCTTATATCAACGAGATATGAGCGAGCTCGTTATTAGCAATGATTTGAGTCAGATGTAATAACTTATCGCTTATATCAACGAGATATGAGCGAGCTCGTTATTAGCAATATGATTTGAGTCAGAAATAATAACATTTCTTATATCAACGAGATATGAGCGAGCTCGTTTTCACCAATATGATTTGAGTCAGATATAATAACTTATCTCTTATATCAAGGACATATGAGCGAGCTCGTTATCACCAATATGATTTGAGTCAGATATAATAACTTATCTCTTATATCAACGAGATATGAGCGAGCTCGTTATTAGCAATATGATTTGTCAGATATAATAACTTATCTCTTATATCAACGAGATATGAGCGAGCTCGTTATCACCAATATGATTTGAGTCAGATATAATAGCTTATCTCATATCAACGAGATATGAGCGAGCTCGTTATTTGCAATATGATTTGAGTCAGATATAATAACTTATCGCTTATATCAACGAGATATGAGCGAGCTCGTTATTTGCAATATGATTTGAGTCAGATATAATAACTTATCGCTTATATCAACGAGATATGAGCGAGCTCGTTATTAGCAATATGATTTGAGTCAGATATAATAACTTATCTCTTATATCAACGAGATATGAGTGAGCTCGTTATTAGCAATTTGATTTGTCAGATATAATAACTTATCTCTTATATCAACGAGATATGAGCGAGCTCGTTATTAGCAATATGATTTGTCAGATATAATAACTTATCTCTTATATCAACGAGATATGAGCGAGCTCGTTATCACCAATATGATTTGAGTCAGATATAATAACTTATCTCTTATATCAACGAGATATGAGCGAGCTCGTTATTTGCAATATGATTTGAGTCAGATATAATAACTTATCGCTTATATCAACGAGATATGAGCGAGCTCGTTATTTGCAATATGATTTGAGTCAGATATAATAACTTATCGCTTATACCAACGAGATATGAGCGAGCTCGTTATTAGCAATATGATTTGAGTCAGATATAATAACTTATCTCTTATATCAACGAGATATGAGTGAGCTCGTTATTAGCAATTTGATTTGTCAGATATAATAACTTATCTCTTATATCAACGAGATATGAGCGAGCTCGTTATTAGCAATATGATTTGTAAGATATAATAACTTATCTCTTATATCAACGAGATATGAGCGAGCTCGTTATTAGCAATATGATTTGAGTCAGATATAATAATTTATCTCTTATATCAGCGAGATATGAGCGAGCTCGTTACCTGCAATATGCTTTGAGTCAGATATAATAACTTATCGCTTATATCAACGAGATATGAGCGAGCTCGTTATCAGCAATATGATTTGAGTCAGATATAATAACTTATCTCTTATATCAACGAGATATGAGCGAGTTCGTTATCACCAATATGATTTGAGTCAGATATAATAACTTATCTCTTATATCAACGAGATATGAGCGAGTTCGTTATCACCAATATGATTTGAGTCAGATATAATAACTTATCTCTTATATCAACGAGATATGAGCGAGCTCGTTATTAGCAATATGATTTGAGTCAGATATAATAATTTATCTCTTATATCAACGAGATATGAGCGAGCTCGTTATCTGCAATATGCTTTGAGTCAGATATAATAACTTATCGCATATATCAACGAGATATGAGCGAGTTCGTTATCAGCAATATGATTTGAGTCAGATATAATAACTTATCTCTTATATCAACGAGATATGAGCGAGTTCGTTATCAGCAATATGATTCGAGTCAGATATAATAACATTTCTTATATCAACGAGATATGAGCGAGCTCGTTATTAGCAATATGATTTGAGTCAGGTATAATAACTTATCGCTTATATCAACGAGATATTAGCGAGCTCGTTATCACCAATATGATTAGAGTCAGATATAATAACTTATCGCTTATATCAACGAGATATGAGCGAGTTCGTTATTAGCAATATGATTTAAGTCAGATATAATAACATTTCTTATATCAACGAGATATGAGCGAGCTCGATATCACCAATATGATTTGAGTCAGATATAATAACTTATCTCTTATATCAACGAGATATGAGCGAGCTCGTTATCACCAATATGATTTGAGTCAGATATAATAACTTATCGCTTATATCAACGAGATATCAGCGAGCTCGTTATATCTGACTCAAATCATATTACTAATAATAACTTATCTCTTATATCAACGAGATATGAGCGAGCTCGTTATTTGCAATATGATTTGAGTCAGATATAATAACTTATCGCTTATATCAACGAGATATGAGCGAGCTCGTTATTAGCAATATGATTTGAGTAAAATATAATAACTTATCGCTTATATCAACGTGATATGAGCGAGCTCGTTATCAGCAATATGATTTGAGTCAGATATAATAACTTATCTCATATATCAACGAGATATGAGTGAGCTCGTTATTTGCAATATGATTTGAGTCAGATATAATAACTTATCGCTTATATCAATGAGATATGAGCGAGCTCGTTATCAACAATATGATTTGAGTCAGATATAATAACTTATCTCTTATATCAAGGAGATATGAGCGAGCTCGTTATCACCAATATGATTTGAGTCAGATATAATAACTTATCTCCTATATCAACGAGATATGAGCGAGCTCTTTATTTGCAATATGATTTGTCAGATATAATAACGTATCTCTTATATCAACGAGATGTCAGCGAGCTCGTTATTAGCGATATGATTTGAGTCAGATATAATAACTTATCTCTTATATCAACGAGATATGAGCGAGCTCGTTATTAGCAATATGATTTGAGTCAGATATAATAACTTATCTCTTATATCAACGAGATATGAGCGAGCTCGTTATCAGCAATATGATTTGAGTCAGATATAATAACTTATCTCTTATATCAACGAGATATAAGCGAGTTCGTTATCAGCAATATGATTTGAGTCAGATATAATAACTTACCTCTTATATCAACGAGATATGAGTGAGCTCGTTATCAGCAATATGATTTAAGTCAGATATAATAACATCTCTTATATCAACGGGATATTAGCGAGCTCGTTATCAGCAATATGATTTGAGTCAGATATAATAACTTATCTCTTATATCAACGAGATATGAGCGAGCTCGTTATCACCAATATGATTTGAGTCAGATATAATAACTTATCTCTTATATCAACGAGATATGAGCGAGCTCGTTATTAGCAATATGATTTGAGTCAAATATAATAACCTTTCTTATATCAACGAGATATGAGCGAGCTCGTTATCACCAATATGATTTGAGTCAGATATAATAACTTATCTCTTATATCAACGAGATATGAGCGAGCTCGTTATTAGCAATATGATTTGTCAGATATAATAACTTATCTCTTATATCAACGAGATATGAGCGAGCTCGTTATCACCAATATGATTTGAGTCAGATATAATAACTTATCTCATATCAACGAGATATGAGCGAGCTCGTTATTAGCAATATGATTTGTCAGATATAATAACTTATCTCTTATATCAACGAGATATGAGCGAGCTCGTTATCACCAATATGATTTGATTCAGATATAATAACTTATCTCATATCAACGAGATATGAGCGAGCTCGTTATTAGCAATATGATTTGAGTCAGATATAATAACTTATCTCTTATATCAACGAGATATGAGCGAGCTCGTTATCACCAATATGATTTGAGTCAGATATAATAGCTTATCTCATATCAACGAGATATGAGCGAGCTCGTTATTAGCAATATGATTTGAGTCAGATATAATAACTTATCTCTTATATCAACGAGATATGAGCGAGCTCGTTATTTGCAATATGATTTGAGTCAGATATAATAACTTATCGCTTATATCAACGAGATATGAGCGAGCTCGTTATTTGCAATATGATTTGAGTCAGATATAATAACTTATCTCATATCAACGAGATATGAGCGAGCTCGTTATTAGCAATATGATTTGAGTCAGATATAATAACTTATCTCTTATATCAACGAGATATGAGCGAGCTCGTTATTTGCAATATGATTTGAGTCAGATATAATAACTTATCGCTTATATCAACGAGATATGAGCGAGCTCGTTATTTGCAATATGATTTGAGTCAGATATAATAACTTATCTCTTATATCAACGAGATATGAGCGAGCTCGTTATTAGCAATATGATTTGAGTCAGATATAATAATTTATCTCTTATATCAACGAGATATGAGCGAGCTCGTTATCTGCAATATGCTTTGAGTCAGATATAATAACTTATCTCATATATCAACGAGATATGAGTGAGCTCGTTATTTGCAATATGATTTGAGTCAGATATAATAACTTATCGCTTATATCAACGAGATATGAGCGAGCTCGTTATCAACAATATGATTTGAGTCAGATATAATAACTTATCTCTTATATCAAGGAGATATGAGCGAGCTCGTTATCACCAATATGATTTGAGTCAGATATAATAACTTATCTCTTATATCAACGAGATATGAGCGAGCTCTTTATTTGCAATATGATTTGTCAGATATAATAACGTATCTCTTATATCAACGAGATGTCAGCGAGCTCGTTATTAGCGATATGATTTGAGTCAGATATAATAACTTATCTCTTATATCAACGAGATATGAGCGAGCTCGTTATTAGCAATATGATTTGAGTCAGATATAATAACTTATCTCTTATATCAACGAGATATGAGCGAGCTCGTTATCAGCAATATGATTTGAGTCAGATATAATAACTTATCTCTTATATCAACGAGATATAAGCGAGTTCGTTATCAGCAATATGATTTGAGTCAGATATAATAACTTACCTCTTATATCAACGAGATATGAGCGAGCTCGTTATCAGCAATATGATTTAAGTCAGATATAATAACATCTCTTATATCAACGGGATATTAGCGAGCTCGTTATCAGCAATATGATTTGAGTCAGATATAATAACTTATCTCTTATATCAACGAGATATGAGCGAGCTCGTTATCACCAATATGATTTGAGTCAGATATAATAACTTATCTCTTATATCAACGAGATATGAGCGAGCTCGTTATTAGCAATATGATTTGAGTCAAATATAATAACATTTCTTATATCAACGAGATATGAGTGAGCTCGTTATTAGCAATATGATTTGAGTCAGATATAATAACATTTCTTATATCAACGAGATATGAGCGAGCTCGTTATCACCAATATGATTTGAGTCAGATATAATAACTTATCTCTTATATCAACGAGATATGAGCGAGCTCGTTATTAGCAATATGATTTGTCAGATATAATAACTTATCTCTTATATCAACGAGATATGAGCGAGCTCGTTATCACCAATATGATTTGAGTCAGATATAATAACTTATCTCATATCAACGAGATATGAGCGAGCTCGTTATTAGCAATATGATTTGTCAGATATAATAACTTATCTCTTATATCAACGAGATATGAGCGAGCTCGTTATCACCAATATGATTTGAGTCAGATATAATAACTTATCTCATATCAACGAGATATGAGCGAGCTCGTTATTAGCAATATGATTTGTTTCAGATATAATAACTTATCTCTTATATCAACGAGATATGAGCGAGCTCGTTATCACCAATATGATTTGAGTCAGATATAATAACTTATCTCTTATATCAACGAGATATGAGCGAGCTCGTTATCACCAATATGATTTGAGTCAGATATAATAGCTTATCTCATATCAACGAGATATGAGCGAGCTCGTTATTAGCAATATGATTTGAGTCAGATATAATAACTTATCTCTTATATCAACGAGATATGAGCGAGCTCGTTATTTGCAATATGATTTGAGTCAGATATAATAACTTATCGCTTATATCAACGAGATATGAGCGTGCTCGTTATTTGCAATATGATTTGAGTCAGATATAATAACTTATCTCATATCAACGAGATATGAGCGAGCTCGTTATTAGCAATATGATTTGAGTCAGATATAATAACTTATCTCTTATATCAACGAGATATGAGCGAGCTCGTTATTTGCAATATGATTTGAGTCAGATATAATAACTTATCGCTTATATCAACGAGATATGAGCGAGCTCGTTATTTGCAATATGATTTGAGTCAGATATAATAACTTATCGCTTATATCAACGAGATATGAGCGAGCTCGTTATTAGCAATATGATTTGAGTCAGATATAATAACTTATCTCTTATATCAACGAGATATGAGCGAGCTCGTTATCACCAATATGATTTGAGTCAGATATAATAACTTATCTCTTATATCAACGAGATATGAGCGAGCTCGTTATTAGCAATATGATTTGAGTCAGATATAATAATTTATCTCTTATATCAACGAGATATGAGCGAGCTCGTTATCTGCAATATGCTTTGAGTCAGATATAATAACTTATCTCTTACATCAACGAGATATGAGCGAGCTCGTTATCAGCAATATGATTTGAGTCAGATATAATAACTTATCTCTTATATCAACGAGATATGAGCGATCTCGTTATATCTGACTCAAATCATATTGCTAATAATAACTTATCTCTTATATCAACGAGTTATAAGCGAGCTCGTTATTAGCAATATGATTTGAGTCAGATATAATAACTTATCTCTTATATCAACGAGATATGAGCGAGCTCGTTATCACCAATATGATTTGAGTCAGATATAATAACTTATCTCTTATATCAACGAGATATGAGCGAGCTCGTTATTAGCAATATGATTTGTCAGATATAATAACTTATCTCTTATATCAACGAGATATGAGCGAGCTCGTTATCACCAATATGATTTGAGTCAGATATAATAACTTATCGCTTATATCAACGAGATATGAGCGAGCTCGTTATTAGCAATATGATTTGAGTCAGATATAATAACTTATCGCTTATATCAACGAGATATGAGCGAGCTCGTTATCAGCAATATGATTTGAGTCAGATATAATAACTTATCTCTTATATCAACGAGATATGAGCGGGCTCTTTATTTGCAATATGATTTGTCAGATATAATAACGTATCTCTTATATCAACGAGATATGAGCGGGCTCTTTATTTGCAATATGATTTGTCAGATATAATAACGTATCTCTTATATCAACGAGATGTCAGCGAGCTCGTTATTAGCGATATGATTTGAGTCAGATATAATAACTTATCTCTTATATCAACGAGATATGAGCGAGCTCGTTATTAGCAATATGATTTGAGTCAGATATAATAACTTATCCCTTATATCAACGAGATATGAGCGAGCTCGTTATTAGCAATATGATTTGAGTCAGATATAATAACTTATCTCTTATATCAACGAGATATGAGCGAGCTCGTTATCACCAATATGATTTGAGTCAGATATAATAACTTATCTCTTATATCAACGAGATATGAGCGAGCTCGTTATTAGCAATATGATTTGTCAGATATAATAACTTATCTCTTATATCAACGAGATATGAGCGAGCTCGTTATCACCAATATGATTTGAGTCAGATATAATAACTTATCTCTTATATCAACGAGATATGAGCGAGCTCGTTATCAGCAATATGATTTGAGTCAGATATAATAACTTATCTCATATATCAACGAGATATGAGCGAGCTCGTTATTAGCAATATGATTTGAGTCAGATATAATAACTTATCTCTTATATCAACGAGATATGAGCGAGCTCGTTATTTGCAATATGATTTGTCAGATATAATAACATCTCTTATATCAACGAGATATTAGCGAGCTCGTTATTAGCAATATGATTTGAGTCAGATATAATAACTTACCGCTTATATCAACGAGATATGAGCGAGCTCGTTATTAGCAATGATTTGAGTCAGATGTAATAACTTATCGCTTATATCAACGAGATATGAGCGAGCTCGTTATTAGCAATATGATTTGAGTCAGAAATAATAACTTATCCCTTATATCAACGAGATATGAGCGAGCTCGTTATTAGCAATATGATTTGAGTCAGATATAATAACTTATCTCTTATATCAACGAGATATGAGCGAGCTCGTTATCACCAATATGATTTGAGTCAGATATAATAACTTATCTCTTATATCAACGAGATATGAGCGAGCTCGTTATTAGCAATATGATTTGTCAGATATAATAACTTATCTCTTATATCAACGAGATATGAGCGAGCTCGTTATCACCAATATGATTTGAGTCAGATATAATAACTTATCTCTTATATCAACGAGATATGAGCGAGCTCGTTATCAGCAATATGATTTGAGTCAGATATAATAACTTATCTCATATATCAACGAGATATGAGCGAGCTCGTTATTAGCAATATGATTTGAGTCAGATATAATAACTTATCTCTTATATCAACGAGATATGAGCGAGCTCGTTATTTGCAATATGATTTGTCAGATATAATAACATCTCTTATATCAACGAGATATTAGCGAGCTCGTTATTAGCAATATGATTTGAGTCAGATATAATAACTTACCGCTTATATCAACGAGATATGAGCGAGCTCGTTATTAGCAATGATTTGAGTCAGATGTAATAACTTATCGCTTATATCAACGAGATATGAGCGAGCTCGTTATTAGCAATATGATTTGAGTCAGAAATAATAACATTTCTTATATCAACGAGATATGAGCGAGCTCGTTTTCACCAATATGATTTGAGTCAGATATAATAACTTTTCTCTTATATCAAGGAGATATGAGCGAGCTCGTTATCACCAATATGATTTGAGTCAGATATAATAACTTATCTCTTATATCAACGAGATATGAGCGGGCTCTTTATTTGCAATATGATTTGTCAGATATAATAACGTATCTCTTATATCAACGAGATGTCAGCGAGCTCGTTATTAGCGGGGGCCGCGGTGGCCCGGTTGGAAGAGTAACGGACTAGCAACCGAAGGGTTGCGAGTTCGAATCCAGCCAAACACCGTCGTGTACAAAGGGGGCTGGTGCACGTTAAATCTGTCGTGGCCTCAAATGTCCTCACGTTGGCGTGGTGTGGAAGTTTGGAGAGTGGGGTGCCAGCTCAGGTGTTGCCTCGTCATCTGACCGTGGTTCAAAATTACGTGGTGTTGTCCTCGGATCTTTCCCTCTGGGATTGATCCCGGACCGTCACCAATAGCCCGTTGTGTTGCTCCAGTGTGACGTTAATTGAAAATACCAATACCAATACCGTTATTAGCGATATGATTTGAGTCAGATATAATAACTTATCTCTTATATCAACGAGATATGAGCGAGCTCGTTATTAGCAATATGATTTGAGTCAGATATAATAACTTATCTCTTATATCAACGAGATATGAGCGAGCTCGTTATTAGCAATATGATTTGAGTCAGATATAATAACTTATCTCTTATATCAATTAGTTTTCTACTCGATAATACATTATCCTGGGCTCAGTTTATAGCACAATTCCTGAAGATACCCAATTCGAAAACTCGAACTCGCACGGCCCGGCACTTGCTAGTACTTCCTCTGAGCTCTGTTTATAGCACAATTCTCGATGGTACCCAATTTGAAAACTCGAGCTCGCACGGTTCGGGATCAAGGTCAATCCCCAGAGTTCAAACTCGCCACTTATTCAACCGTTGATGTATGCTTGAAATATGCCTCAGTAGTGGATGTTAATGGCGTATATCATTTCAAAGGATGGTCTCTTGTTGGCAATAGTGCTCCCACGGTGATAATACATCTTGAATTTGTTCTGCACGAATATGTCTGGTCTTAAGTACAATACTAGACTTGGACTGAGGGATAACCAAAATAGATTTTTCTCTCAAATCCATTATTTTTCCAGAAAGCTAATTTACTCGTAGTCATGACTTTAGGTAAGGCGACGCCTAGGACCACGGTCAAGACATCCTTAGTCAGATTAGTTCCGGTTTTACACGGGCTTACAGCTCAACCGGATCGTCCATATAGGATCCAATCGGATCAAATATCCTCAACACCCAACAATTTTGCACAAAATACAAGCGTATTTCAAAGTATCAATGTTTGACCAGGCAATACAATCTGGCAAGGCGGTATAGGTTATTAAGCCTAAACAGATTATAGTGGATTGAATATCGGGGCTATTCCAATCTGAAATCACTCCGTATTCCGACACTATCTACCAATCAAGCAGTCAGTTATCTTCGCAAAATACAACTATTTTTCTAATTCCCGGATCAACAACAATCAGTACAATTAGGCAAAACAGAATTCAAAACGAAATCCGATCCGATATGACCGGATATAAGTATAGTACAATCACGGACAAACAAAACAATCACAACACTTCGAATATTCTAATATAACATTCTGATACAAAGATACAATTAATGTAAATTATAAGAAATGAAGTAACTACTTACTGTATCTGAAATCCTAGTCCTGAAACTTCAACTATCTAAAGTAAGCAAAATGATTTCCTAATATTTGGGCACTGCCCTACTCGGGCTGTTGCCAAACCAAAAACAAAAAGGAAACAAACCCAATGCACTCAACTCGATCTCGCATTCGAGTCCGGATCCACAAGGCACGAATACGTAATAAGCGATACAATTCTGAATCAATATTAAGTAATGAGGTATAATTATGTCGTTCAATTATCAAACCAATAATGCCTTTCCTTGAGTTCAATTTGTATCACAATCCCCAGGACCACCCAAATTGAAAGTTCGAACTCGCAAAGTCCACGCTCACGGATCCAATGTATAAGCTAGTATTATTCCATTGAGTTTTAATTATAACAAAATTAGTGCCTATTGTAGTGACTATTGGTTTTATAGTCTTCGTATTTATAGCAATTGTAGCCAAGTGGGAAGTTGAATTAAAAATTTGCCAATGGTTTGAAAATCCTGGAAGATCATTTGATTTTCCGTAAGCTTCTTGTAAGAGAGCGATGTCAGTTTTCAGTTGATCAACGCTTTCTGCGGCTGTGGCTATGTGGCTTTTTCGAAGGTTGTGTTGTGCAATGTGAAGTTTATTGCGAATGGGGATGGGGATGGAGGTCTCCAGATCGAAAACGATCGAGAGGTGATCGCTCTCCACCCCTAGATCTTTGACCAATCAGTTCGAAAAGTGGCTGCCTATATCGCCGGCAGTAAGAGTAATGTCCGGCCAGCCCTTGGCGTCACCCCTCCTGAAGGTTGGCGCTGCGCCTGGGGTGTTGCACAAAGTGAGTCCGTTACTAGCGATGAAGTCGAGGAGTTGTCTTCCCCTCTCGTCCTGATAACCCCATATCCGGCTGTGGGCGTTAAAGTCCCCGCCTATAATTATATTGTTACTGTTGTTACGCAGGATGCTTGTTGAATCATTTAGATTATTCTCTATTGACTGGATTGGAGAGGCATAAGTTGCTGAGATTAAGACTTCCTCGTTTAGCCAAATTTTGGCGCTAATGGTTATCGTGTCATTATTGTTTGCTATGAGAGTTGGTATGATGTTTGGGTTTCTAATGACTATGGTTGCTTTGCCAGTTTCTGATAGAATTTTCTGCCAGTGAACTGGAAAGCCTGGTAAATTTTTGTTGAATGTATAAGGCTCTTGTAGGAGGGCCACGTCTATGTCTTCATCTTCTAAAATCTTAGAGAGGAGGACTGTTGATGCCCTTCAGTGATGTAAATTTTGTTGGATGAATTTCATATTGTCTTAGTAGAGTAGAGTCAATTTATGATGAGTTTCGACTGGTGGGCTGGGATGGGTTCGATTTTCTGTTGCTGGGCTGGTCTGGCAGCTTGCTCCTTGTGTTGTTTTTGGAGGCTAGGGCACCCTTTATCACATGCTGTGTTTGAAACAATTAACCTTTGAACTTGTTCCTTAACCCTCCAAGTGGGTTCAACGAGATATCTCGTCCATCAAGATCTGGTCAGTTTTGCCAATGATGAGATACCTCGTCATCAAGAATGCTAATTGAATTCCGAATGATGAAGATTGCTGTTTTTAATGATGACGAGGTTAAGATCGGGTCAGTTTTTCTGATGACGAGATATCTCGTCCATCAAGATCTGGTCAGTTTTGCTAATGACGAGATACCTCGTCGAAAGAACCAGGAGGTTAAGGTTAGAGCATAATGGAAATGTGAGGGTCGAATATGCATACGACTTGAATATGAATAGTAAACTACTTTAGAATTGAGAATTGAACGGCAGACATCAATTAATGGACACACATACAAAGTTTTACTGATACAGAGGTAGGAAGGTATTTGAATTAACTTCACATTGCAGCAACGCAACGGGCTATTGGTGACGGTTCAGGATCAATCCCAAAAGGAAAGAGCCAATGACAGCACCTCATAATTTTGAAACACGGTCGGAGCCGAGGTAGACCGGTTGGAAGAGTAGCGGATTAGCAACCGGAGGGTTGCGAGTTCGAATCCGACTAAAGACCGTCGTGTGAAAAGGGGGCTGGTTGCACGTTAAATCTGTCGTGGCTTCAAATGTCCTCACGTTGGCGTGGTGTGGAAATTTGGAGAGGGGTGCCAGCTCCGGTGTGACCACGTCATCTGACCGTGGTTCAATAGGACGTGGTTTTGTCCTCGATCTTTCCCTTCGGGTTTGATCCCGGACCGTCGTTGCTTTGCTTTTTTTGCTCCAGTACCTACCTTTGAGGTAGGTATTTCTAAATTATTCCTTTGACACATAAGAATCGCGGAAAAAAGAGTTGCAACAAAAAGTCTATATCAAAGCTGTACCATAATAATCCCTAAATTATACCTCCAAGATAATAGTCCTGTTTCATTTATCATAAAAGCTTTAGAATATCTAATTTAATTACAAAAATGAGCATAAAATTCATTTTCTGCTTGCGCCATTTGCTAGATCTGCCCTCATGAACACAGGCTTTCAAATTAATGACAAGAACTTCTGCAACGCGAAATTTGATAAATCGGAGAGGACTCTTAATTACATCATTGTAACGTAGATTCCATGTATTCAAAAACAGCTCCTAGCTCCATCGAAACATCAACAGCTCTTTTCCGTAATTAATTTTGATCTACCAATGAAAGAAATCGCGAGCGATGAAAATGGCTGGCAAACACATATCGAGTTTTTTCTCCATCCGTTCTTTCGAATTCAGAAGTTGAAAATTCAGTTATTTCATGTTTCCCTTTCGAATTCAATTACATTAATTAGAGAGGGGATTCTTAAAAGCTTTCCGTAGTTCTTTTCGGGAATGAGCAGGGGGAAGGAGGCATCTGGAAACGCGGCTGTAAATTAATTATCCCTCAGTTTATACCACGTTCCAGACAATCGATTCGAACGGTCGCTGCTTCTCACCGTAACGCGAAACTTCCAAAAACAACCTCCGACAGGGCTTGATTGTTGCTTTGTGAATCACCGAAGGCAGAAAATGGCAGTGACGGAAAGTGACAGCAATAAGGAAATTACTGTCCCGTAAAAATTTTTTCGAGGGGATAAAAAATGACGCATTGTCGAACAAATTTAATCATTACGAGCATTTTTGAAGCAGTCTGCGCTTTACTTTAAATAAGGAATTGTGGTTCAAAGGGGATAGTCTAGCAATTCCCGTTTTCTGTAAACAAACCGTCTGATTTCTTTTGTCCTTGCATTGTGTCACATTCTATAGCTGACTAATTAAATAATTAAATCAGGCACTTTTCTGAAAACAGACAATGAAGTATGTTTGGAGACGTGAAATACTTAATAGCGTGCTTTACACGGCTATTAAAAATTTCATTTGACTTCAGCTATTCAGTTTTCTAAATAGTCCTAGGATTTTTTAAATTTATTCAAGTTGGTTGAAGTTAATTTGATTGAGTAGATTCGGCGAGGTGACATTTGAGTCACGTTATTTGGGTTGGTTCTTGGCTGGTTGGGATTTTATGGCACAAGGGCCATATATTTGGCCATGCTGCGCCAGACACACGACATACAATAGCAAGTAATAGACACACAATGAGTTTTTACTGACACAGAAGAAATACACCCAGGGAGAAGTGCACCTGACAGGAATCGAACCTGCGCAGTCAACAATTCGAAGGACATACCCACTGAGCCACGACGGCCCCAATGTTATTTGGGACGAGTCGATTCCTTGTATGGACGTAGGTTTAACGTAAAGAATTCGTTTCCCAAATAGGCGTCGTCATCTGACCGTGATTCAAAATTACGTGGTGTTGTCGAATCTTTCCCTTTGAGATTGATCCCGGACCGTCGCTAATAGCCTTTAAGTTGCTCCAGTGTGACGTTAGTGTTAATTAACCTACCCAAATTGGCGTCTTTAGCGTGGTTGGCTGTTTTCAGGTTTCCTGGAGCAACTCCCATATTTGGCCAAGCTGCTTCAAATACAAGACAGACAACGCAATTAGATAGAAAGAAATAGCAGAGCAGAAGAGTAGACGAGGGTAAAAATGAAAGATCACCCAGGTTGCTAGGGATTGTAATGCCCGTACTCATCTAAAGATGTGTGCCTGAGGCATGGTTTTTGCCTGAGCTTATCAACGCCTAAAGCCACAGCAGTGATTACGAGTTGGCAAAACAAATAATCATCTGTAATCGTCAAATAACCATGACTTTGAGTATGGCAGTCCTATAACCTTTGTACCGTTATGTTGCTCCAGTGCGATGTTAATTAAATACCTACCATCAATCTACACTGCTGGCCACCGTAAATGCAACACCCTGAAGGAAGCATGCAAATAATATGAAATTTACAACATGCATTAGCGGAGGTGAGATAATCAAATGATTAGAATTTCAGCGCAGACGCACATCACGCGCGCCTGTGGCGCCACTTCAAAGCGCTATTTAAGGCTTGGAGATTTCGACGATTTCAAGTACGGCAATTGTGTTTTTCTTGTGGTTTTTTTTTCAAAAAAACGATCAATTATGCCTCGTAGAAAACAGCGATCATCTTTTGATCAAGTATCCGAGTTCGACAGAGGAAGGATAGTGGCCTACCGAGATTGTGGATTATCTTTCAGGGAAATCGGTAGTCGTGTTGGACGAAACCAAACAACTGTAATGCGGATATGTGATCGTTGGATGCAGGAGGGTACGACGGACCGACGTGTTCGATCGCATCCACCTCAGTGCACCACTTCACGTGATGACAGGCATATTGTGCGTATGGCAGCGACGGATCGCTCAGCCACATCACGAACCATAGCACAGCACATTCAGTCTGTACCGCATCATCCAGTGTCTGCGCGTACCATTCGACACCGTTTACAGCAGAGTGGTCTGTCCGCAAGACGTCCATTGCTTCGTCTACTCTTGACGCAGAACCACAGACGTTTCCGCCGCCAATGGTGCGATGAAAGAAGGATGTGGACGGCAGAATGGAGTGAAATTGTCTTTACTGACGAATCACGCTTCTGTCTGCAACACCACGATGGTCGGATTCGAGTCTGGAGACACCGTGGAGAGAGGATGCTGCCAGCTGCGTTATGCACCGCCACACTGGTCCTGCACCGGGTATTATGGTATGGGGCGGTATTGGATATCACTCTCGCACTCCTCTAGTACGCATTGCCGGTACTTTAAACAACCAGCGCTACATCTCCGAGGTGTTGGAGCCAGTTGTCCTTCCTTACCTTCAGGGCTTGCCCACAGCCATATTTCAACAGGATAATGCGCGACCACACGTGGCACGCATTGTCCAAGGGTTCTTCGTCAATCGCCAGATTGAATTGCTTCCCTGGCCAGCTCGCTCTCCGGATCTTTCGCCGATAGAAAACATGTGGTCCATGGTTGCTCAACGATTGACCCAGAATACATCCCCAGCTGCCACACCAGATCAACTTTGGCAACGTGTGGAAGCTGCTTGGTCTGCTGTACCCCAAGAACACATCCAAAGTCTCTTTGAATCAATGCCGAGGCGTGTGGCAGCGGTGATCTCCAACAATGGCGGCTACTCTGGCTACTGATTTTGGCAGGAACCACACTTCACAGAAGTCTATAAATTTAATCATTTCATACTTGGTCAACATGTTATCTACAAAATAAATTTTGTTGTGATATCTCTTGTCTTTCTTGGTGTTGCAATTTGGGTGGCCAGCAGTGTATTTAGCATTGGTTTTATATAATTTTCACAAATTATTGATTCCATTTTCTCCATTCTCCAAATTTGTCTCTCTTCTGTTTGTAAAAACACTTATTTAGTATATGTTCATTTATTTGATGGTTTAACTGAACGGGAATTAATTGGGAAGGTATGGCCCTTCAGCAGATATTCTCTAGCACCCACCGTAAGTACTGTATTTACACTGACAACATGAGTGTATTACAACAGCTGGAACAATATACCATCACTGGCCATCCTGTCGTGTCAGACATTTTTATAATCTTGCGTACCTTGCAAGGCAAGTTTTGTTGGGTCCCTTGTCACGTGGGCATAAAGGATAACGAGCTTGCTGACAGTGCTGCGAAGGCAGCTTCCGTTCCACTGCAGCAAGCCGTTCCTTTTAGTGACACCAAGATATCCACAAAGGAATTCACCGACTCCTTGTGGCAAAAGTCGTGGAACCTGCAAGTCAGCAACAAATTGCATTGCATAAAACACATCATTCATCAGTGTCTCCAGCGGAGGATGGATGTCAAACTGACCCGCCTTCGCATTGGACACACGATTCAGCCATCATCTTTTATTAGGAGAGAGAGCACCTATTAGCAATTCATACCCTACACTAGTTTCTGTTTTTCACATTTTAATTATCTGTTCTGTTTTTCAACATCAACGTATCAAATATTTCAAAAACACAATTTTAAATCTAAGTGATTTGATTGGGGAAAATTCTCATTCGTATCTCCTCTTTTTTTAAACGACATTGACTTTTTAAACCTCATTTGATATTTTCTTTTACTATTCACAACTCATTACTCATACCTTTTTATACTTTACACCTTGTTGATGGTCAACAGGTTTTAAAACCGATTTGTATCAACCATGTTTTTTTATATTGATGGCAAGTTTTAATCTTATGCTTTGTCATATCTTTGAACAGAATTAAATTTCTTCCTTATGGTTACGCTTTTATCTTTATCTTAGACTATTAATTTTTAAATAGTTTTATTGGGTCACATTCTGTCTTGTGTTTGGCTCAGCTTGTCCACTTTTGGACCTTGCGCCTTAAAACCTCAATATCCAATCCAATCCTTACGTTGGTAACTCTTTCCCACTAATTTTTAATGTTTTTACATTTACAATGATTTTATTATCTGGAATTTGGAACAGCTTGTCCTTTTCTGGACTATGGGCCATAAAACCTAAACCAGCCATTTATTTGATGGGAAAATATTGCTAAAACAGATCTGGCTCTTGCGCTATAAAAATTGTTCGGCAAGGAGATATTCTTGATGCTAATTTTTTATGAAATTTTACATTTGTTAATTCTATGTTGCAAATTATATATATGCCCATCATTGCCAATATAATTCATGTCATGTCTGAAGCTTTTATGACGACTGGTGTATGGTATAAAATAAATCCAAAAATGTGTATATTATGCGCCAGATTAAGATAAAGATCTGGATAAAGTTTAAAATTTGTTTGAGCAAATATAAACAATGTTTCGAGCAATGTCTCAAAATTTTGGGGGTAGTGGTAGCTGGAAGAGTAACGGATTAGCAACCGGAGGGTTCCACGTTCGAATTCAGCCAAAGACCGTCGTATATAAAGGGGGCTGGTGCACTTTACATCTGTTGTGGCCTCAAATCTCCTCGTGTTGGCGGGGTGTGGAAGTTTAGAGTGTGGTGCCTGCTCAGGTGTTACCTCGTCATCTGACCGTGGTTCAAAATTACGTGGTATTGTCCTCTGTTCTTTCTCTTGGGGAGAAAGACCATCCCAGACCATCACCTATAGCCCATTGAGTTGCTCCAGTGTAACGTTAATTAACTACCTACCGACTGGTCCAGAATCAATTCGGAAAGGGAAAGATCCGACAACTCCTCTTAATTTTGAACCACGGTCAGATGACAAGGTCAATACCTAAACTTTCACACCACGCCAACATTCTCAGAGACGAACCAATCAACCAACCTACTTTTAAAGGGCCTTTGAGTGTAGACATAAACTACTGGAGAAGAAAAATACTTATGATGAACTAATTTGATTTATCACCGTTTTGACGATGTTTGGCTTCCATTTTTAATATAAGCGACATGCTGAGATTGCATTCGAGTAACATGTCAACACCTGCGAAGAGGCTTCCCGAACAGTAGCGCCCTCTGTATTTGGCTTAATGGAAAAATTCTCGTATTAAAACAGCTACGAATTCCATAAAGCCCTTAATTGAATCATCCACAGCAGGATTCAGTGCTTAAAGAAACCGGGCTTCTTTGCGGAAATGAATTCTTTCACAACGCTAATGCAAACTGAAAGCAGTTTATCTAATGTTTATCCACGAAATACAAACAAGGGATGCTGAGTGTTTTTTTAACGCGCCCCGCACCCGTTATCAAACAAAAGGGTCCATCCAACAGCCCTCGGTTGCTGTGGCATGAACATAATCATTTATACATTAATTTAATTTGCATGATTACACGTTTTTTAATATTCCGGACTTAAGTTCTACTTGAAACAACCATTGTACACTTTTGACCCTGCCTTTTCACTTAAAAAAAGTAAATACTCTACTGGGTAAAAAAGGAAAGTGTTCACATTGAGATTCCCCCAGTAAGACGACGGATTTAATTATGCAAGGAGTGTTTAGTATATAATATTGACTATGCTCTCCTGCTTCCCAGACAACAAGTAGGTGGTGTAAAAGGTTTACTCATTCGGTTATTCCTTAAAGACTGCGTAGCATAGAGTTAATTGAATGGACGCACTTGAATGTGCTTGCCTTTCATGAATCTCTTTCATGATTGAAATTCTAATACGGTAGTTAATTAACGCCGCACAGGAGCAACACAATGGGCTATTGGCCACGGTGCGGGATTCATCCTGAAGGGAAAGATCAGAGGACAACACCTCGTAATTTTGAATCAGGTTCAGATGACGAGAACAACATCTGAGCTGGCACCCCATTCTTCAAATTTCCTCACACGCCAAAGTGAGGATATTGGAGACCACGACAGATTTAACGTGTACACGGCGGTCTTTGGTTGGACCGAGTTTCGAACTCGCAACCCTCCGGTTTCTAATCCGTTGCTCTTCCAACTAGGCTACCGTGGTGCGATAGTTGAATACGAAACTCTCTTGTTTGAGCGTGGATACAATTTTGTATATGATTAAGCATAAAGGTTGATTCTAATGGGACCTGCATGGCATTTCCCGCTGCTGCACGAAATTGACGGGAAATATAAGTAGACTGAACACTGCTATTGAGAGAAGCTTAAAAAAATGTGACCGATGTGTCGAGTAATAGTCACGTAACTGCTCTGCGAAAAATTGACTTCGTTGACCGATTTAGCATCTTATAACCTCGTTTGGCGATATCTTATGATAAGGTAGATGTGTGAATGCGCATTTCTATAGAGTGGCGACATAAATGGTGAAATTGCCAAAGTTTACGCTTATCAATCAGATGATGAATTAATGGATGAGCGTCGTCTTCCGTCCCATGGACCAATCATCAGATGAATGTTAGATCATCAATCATCATGGACCAATCATCAGATGAATGTACCATCCAGAAGATGAAAGCAGTCTAAATGTCACGTTACTACTAGTTTAGGTCACGTGATCCTAGGCACATAAAATTTTTTACCTTTACTCACTCTACTTTTATATTATTTCCTCTATGGTGTGTAACGACTAGTTGGGACAACAGTTATTCCAATTTATGCATTAAAATTTGCAATTCCAATTAGGTTCTTTTATGTTTTCAACTCAGTCTGCACATGTCCCAAGTTGTACATAAATGCGCTCAATCATGCTAAAAAGAGGAAGACCGATTTGTAAGATATTTACATTACTTTATGCTATTGATGTCAATCTACTGATATACAGATATTCTGTTTTGCTAAAAGTTACTTTATTAAACGGGATTGCTTTTTAAATACGATTTTATTCACGATAGTTGTTTTGGGAGCTTTATTTAAAATCAATGGTCTTTCCTTTTAGAATACAGAACCAATTTTTATTGGATGCTAACGAAATTTGGAGGCTAACTTGATCTTTGGATTTTTGAGAAAACTTGTTTTAATGTAATGGTTTGTCCCGTTCATTTTTTCTTGTCGTTGGAGAGAATCTGCTTGAGAATCAGATGAATCATTTTCAGCTGATTCACGTGTTTACTCTTTTGGATCGTTCTCTAAGAATTTCTGCTTGATTTTATCTGCATCAAAAGAATCCTTAGCATCTGTAAAAGTTTCCTCAGACTCGTTCAATTTCTCGGTTTCGCCGTTTCTTTCATCTAACGCAGGCTCTAGTAATCCTGAAGCATTCTTAGGCTTTGAAATCTTTGTCTCTGATTTTAAAGTGTCTTCAGTAGTATATTTTTGTTCAACCGATTCCAACTTTATAGTGTCGGACCCTATTGAGTCATTCTTTATAGATTGCTGCTTGATTTCATCAGCATCAAAAGAACCCTCAGCATCTGCAAAACGCTCCTCCGAATCGTTCAACTCTAACTCGGTTTCATAATTTCTGTCTTCCAACGCAGGTTCTAGCAATCTAGAAGCATTCTTATGTTTTGCAACTTTTGTCTCAGATTTTAAAGTTTCTTCAGTCGACTCCAACTTTGCATTAGGATTTTCAGATTTCTGCAGACTTTTTACAGACTTTCTTCGAGGGTCTTCCGATAAAACTCCCACATAGCCTACAGCTTCACCAAAAGAGTCTGGTTGTTTCAAGATGTTTGCATCATCACCAGAGTCTACCCATTTGTTGCCAGTGTCTTGGTATTCTGTCCCCATGTTAGTAACCGATCTTGGGCTATCCTTGTCCTCAGCCAAGTCCTTCTGATCAGTTCCCTGCAATTTCAAGTCTTTGGTTGTAGACTTTTCATCACTCGGTTCTAAAATATCTTGAATGCCTTGTTTCTGATCATTTTCTAATGTATCGATGGATTTCTCTGAAATCTGATCCGTGGCTTTAGTGAACGGATGACTCATTGACTGGTCTAGGGTGTTTCCTTCTTTAGTTGGGGATTCCAGTTCAGCCTGTGAACTTTCTCCTGGCTTTTGAGAATCCGTTTGGATTGGAGCTTCTATAATTTCAAGGTCTGTCGTTGAACTCGTCCGAATTTCTCCATTTCTTTGATCGTTTTCAGAGTTCTTTCGCTTGACTTCTTCCCTTAAAATAGTATCTAAAGAAACAGCCTCTTCTTCGTCTTTTAGAACTTCATCCAACGTTTTCCCCTCTGGAAATAGGAAGTTTTCGTTTATGAATCGGTTAATTAAATTTTGTATTGTTTCTCGCGTTGCTGTGGATATATACAAATTGTTTCAAAACCACCTGTGCTAACTTTAAGGGCAGGTACGTTACACAATATTAAGCCGTATTCACACAGGAATGTATATCCGCAAGCACAACCTGGATGTGCTAGAGGTAGGTGCTGAAATGAAATACAGCAAAGTAAATAAACAACATTTTTGCTAACCCTAATTTTACTTTCTGATTTCAGTTTTACACTTACACTTGCACTTACTTTTACACTTACAGCTTCACAGTAAATGCTCAAAGTAGCGACCGCCTACGGTTATGCACGCCTGGCAACGTCGATGCATGGATTGCCGTACAAACTTACCAATTGTTTCCGAACAGCGCCATCTAGCAAAGCCAGGTGGCTCTTGCGGACGTAAATCTCTGAGTGAATTTGGTTTCATTTTGTGTTCAGTATCTGCCCTTAGAGTTTATACAGGAGCTTTTAAAACAACCTGTATAGTTCCTATTTCCTACAACAGGAACTTTAAAATATCGTATTTCATTACATCATGATCATTATAAAAATATATCAAAATATACCACTCTTAAATACATAAAAACATTGTTTAAATTCGGGAGGTAATGAAGTAGACAGGTCATATCGGCGGGGTCGCTGTCGTAAGATAAATCCATAAAGGTAAATACAAAGAGGAAATATAAAAATAGAGTTAGGAATAGTAACCTTTTCTTATGTGCATAAGATCATAAGACCAAGACTAGTAATAACGTGGCCTTTAGATTGCTTTCGTCTTCTGGGTGGAAACTAACATTCATCATCTGATTGGTCCATCGGACGGGAGAAGAAGCCCATCCATTAATTCATCATCTGATTTGTCCGGACCTTTGCCAATAGCCCGTTGTGTTGCTCCAGTGCGACGCTAATTAATTACCATCACTAAGGTAAAAAGAAGTAAATCGGAGAGGTGTTTTTTTTAATTAACGTCGCACTGAAGCAACACAATGGGCTCTTGGCGTAGGTCCCGGATCAAACCCCAAGGGAAATATCCGAGGAGAACACCACCTCATTTCTAACCACGGTCAGATGACGAGGTCACACCTGAACTGGCACCCCACTCTCCAAACTTCCACACCACGCCAAAGTGAAAACATTGGAGGCCAAGAAAGATTTGACAGCTCCCCCGTGTACACGACGGTCTTTGGTTGGCTTCGAATTCGCAACCCTCCAGTTGCTAATCCGTTACTCTACCAACAGGGCTTCCTCTGCCCAAATCGGAGAGAGAACAAGACCTCTCCTATTAATCAAATTCGCGTTCTGTCATTCAGTCTTAAGACTAAAGTGACAAATGGCGACGAGCGATATTGTTCTTATTAGCTAGTCTTTATGACGGGATGCAATTCTTCCACATCACCTGCTCTTCGTCTCGCTGCCATCCTCTGGAGCCGAGTCTTGCGATCTTCAATCTTCTCTTCTCGGTCCATCAGCCATTTATTTTCCAATTCGATTCCCTTTTCGAGCCATTTTATTTGCTCATCCGCTTTCCGACTCCAAAAGTCTTCCAGCTGAAGATAAATTAAAAGGTAGAAGGATAAATCTTCCATATAAAATTAAGATATCTCTAGAAAGAAGCTTTAGAATATAAGATCATTCGGTGCTTTTTTCGGTGAGTAATAAAAGACAGTCGATAATGTGCTTACTTTAATTTTTCTCTCCTCCAGTTCTTGCTCTTGGCGTATACAGATCTTTTCGCAGTATTCGATGTCTTTTTTGGCCATTCCCAAAAGTGTAAACCTTTTCCATTCTTCTCTCTAGAATTAATAGTTTATTTAAAGCTAGACTTTGTGTGGCACATCAGTCGCATATGTTTTTCTAATTTCAAAAAGACTTTATGCGCGATGAAAATCTTAATAGAGGCTTCCCAGTATACTTAATTCATCCTTAAATGTGGCTTTTAATTTTTCCTCTAAATTTTGTGGCTTGTGAGATCATTCTTCAGTCGCTTGACTCAACAAACGCAATGTATTAAGAGAATAATGTAAATAGAATAAGAGATTTCGTGGCTTGTGAGATCAGTCTTCAGTCACTTGACTCAAACGCAATGTATTAAGACAATGTAAGTAGAAGAGAACAGACGCTTTAATAAATTTTCCACGATACTTCCTATGAAAATAATCTGCGCAAACGAACAAACCATCGTAAGATGAGGTAGGTAGGTATTTAATTAATGCGCACTGGAGCAACACAAAGGTCTATTGACAGTCCGTGATCAAACCCGAAAAGAAAGGTCCAAGAACAATACCGCGTAATTTTGAACCACGGTTAGATGACGAGGTCACACCTGAAGTGGCAGCCCACTCTCCAAATTCCACACCATGCTAAAGTGAAGATATTTGAGGCCACGACAGATTTGATGTGCACCAGCCCCATGTATAAGACGGTCTTTGGTTAGATTTCAAGAAATAACAGTAGCTCGAAACTCCAATACCAAACAGATGTTTAGAGATCAGACAAAAGATCGAAGGCTTCTGCAGCACTATCTCTAGAACTGAGACTAAGTAATTCGATCTTCAAAAACTGTAATATATCATCGAAGTTATACTCCAGAAGACACCAAAGTCAGACGTAATGTATTCAGTTAAAGTTCTTTACATACACATATGATATGAAAGATCACTTACGCCATATTTCTCTTTCATGTGCTGAGCGTAAATTCTTTGGTATCTTTCCTGTTTGGCCAGAGTCTTGTTCCTGGTTTCTTCTCGCAGTCGAAGCTCTCTGTTGAGGACTTTAAGATCCTTCTCTCTTTGAGCGGCTATTGACCTGCAGAAAGAGAGTGTAATAATTAAGAGTATATGCAGGGTGAGTCTAAATTGTTTTTACAAAATAAGAGGGGTGATAGTACCCATCCAGATGATCAATAATTACCATGGAACATAGGGTCGCATTCCACTCTGAGAGGCAGAAAAGCAAAATCGAAACGGATCGAGCATGAACAAGTCATCGCATCTGACGTCGTTTTGTACCTGCCTACGTAGCATATCTCCTCAACCCACTGGACTTTTTCTTCTGGGGGCACACGAAATCTTTAGTGTACCAGACGCCTGTGGATTCGGCTGAAGATCTCGTAGCGAGAATCGGTGTTGCCGCAGACAAAATTAACACAGCACCAGGAATCTTCGAGAGGGTGCGCCAGTCATTCCTTCGCCGGTGTGAACTGTGCAACGACACGCGTGGCCGCCACTTTGAGCATTGGCTGCGAGTTTTTCTCTGATCAATCAATCGGATTGTGCAACTTTTGGTATCGTTCATTCGCTTTCCCAACACTGTTGTAAGTTCATGTTGAAATTCTAATTTGACTCTTTTCTGCCTCAGAGTGGAATGCGATCCTATGTTCCATGGTAATTATTGCTCGTCTGGATGGGTACTATCACCCCTCTTATTTTGTAAAACAATTTAAACTCACCCTGTATACTGAAAGATAGTATATGTTATCGTTAAAGTACGAAATCAGTTATTTCATAGAATACCTAGTTATTTCATGAAATAACTGATCAAGTCAGTTAAAGTGTAAAACTCACTTGTATTCTGTTGTTTAACTAGTTATTTCATAGAATAACGATCTACACCCCGTTAAAGTGTAAAATAACCGAGTAAATAAAGTTCCGAATTCAAAAGGCTGTAAAGTGAGAACCACTTGTCAGATATTTTTGTAATTAACGATAATTTGAAGACGGAGAAGGATTTTTTCAATTGGGAACAAGAAACGGTCGCATAAAACAGCTATATTCCAGATCCCAGTTCAGCGTCTGTGAACAAAAACTAATTAAGATCGAAGAAGTGCTGGATATAGAGTAATCACTCCGGTCGGTTGCTACAGCTCAAAGTTTAGGTATCGGTCAGGGATTTAAAAAATGTTCATGTAAAACGCAGTGTGTCAACAAAAAATTTATTTGATTTAGAACTAATGTCTATGCAATTCCAAATGCCATTTTAGTAATATCTTTTGTAACAAATGATTTTATTGTGTCTGTATAAATAACATTTTGTATGCTGTATAATTCAGTCAAATTGTTTATTTTACACTTCGTCTATCATTAGTTAATTTATAGAATAACTAGTTATTTCATAGAATAACTAGTGTATAACTAGTGTGGAATTATTAATTTATTACACACTTTAACTGATTTCATCAGTTATTTCATGAATTAACAAGGTATATTCTATGAAATAACTGAATTTTACACTTTAACGGTAACATACGTATAAGTATATACTGTAAGCATATATGTTACCGTGAAAGACCGAAATTAGAGAATGTCAATATTCTCCGATGAATGTCGACACACATACCAAATACGTCGGTGAAAGACCGAATATTTGGTTATATTTTTATACATTCGGACCATCGCCGGTGTATGGCGACAAGCACAGATAAGCTCTGGTGGGGGTCGAAACGAGAAGCCGAGAAGGCGGAGAGACCACAGCCAGAGAGGCCTCTCTGTCTTCAGTTTAAGTTGTTGCAATAAATAAGATTGTGTATAACGTTAATCACATAATTTACGCGTAAGTTTATTATTGGTATTATTTTCTTTTCTCATTTAGAATGTACATTTTAGGTTCAACAGTTTATTTACGTGCTGTTACTTAAGCTTTCTTCTATTTTGACATATATCATAATATGTTTTAATAAAGTATGATTTAAAAAGTTGCATTTTTGTCTTAAAGTAATAAAAATATTTTTATTCACCATTCACCATCAGTGCATGCTGAATGTCGACATTTGCCGGTGTAAGTGAGAAATAATGATATTTAGCAAATATTTCGGACATACACCAAGCGACTATGTGAATGCTGACATTCACCGGAGAATATCGACATTTGCCAGATATCGGTCTTTCACAGTGACATATAAATACGGTAAGTATATATACTGTAAAGTGTAACAATTAAGACCGTCTCGTTTTTATTAATTTTAATGCATTCGCCATTTTTAAATTAATTATTTGTATGTTTTAATTTTCACCAGGCGTTTCTACCATAGGTGAATAGTTGATTTAACGTCACAATTAAGACTGGAGAAACAGAAAACGCTATTGGCGACGGTCCAGGATCTATCCTGAAGGGAAAGAACCGAGGACAGCACCTCGTCATTTCGGATCACAGTCAGGTGACGAGGTCAGCACCTGAACAGGCACCCCACTCTCCAAACTTCCAAACCACGCCAAAGTGAGGACATTTGAGGCCACGAGAGATTTAACGTGCACCATCCCCCGTGTACACGATAGTCTCTCTGCTGGACCTAGTTTCGAATTCATAACCCTCTGGTTGCTAATCCGTTGCTCTTCCAACTGGGCTACCGATGTCCCCCTACCACAAGTGTTTACTGACTTCATGTCAAATGTTTTCGCCAGGCTCAGAAATAGTTGTTTTCCAAAACTCTTATGTGGTAGAAAATATATTTTGAGGCTTTCATAAAACCCATTAGGAAGATTTACTCTTTTTACAACCGAGACTTATGTACACAGCTCTTTCTTTGGTTGTTTTACTTTCCATTCAATAACAGAAAATATACGGATCTTCCTCAAAGCGTCACGCAAGTCTATTCACAAACACATTTCTTGATGATAACGAACCGCTGTCCAGTATATTTCCCAAGAGCGTGCCTTTTCATGCTATCCATCGTCTTTATGATTAGTTTTAGTATTAAGGTCACGCCCAACGGTTAGAAGGCGAAATTTATATCTATCTGTATTGTTGAGATCGTTCGACACCAAAAGTAAAAGGGCATAATGGTTTCTTTATATTTGATTAGGGATTGATCGCGGACCGACGCCAATAACCCGATGTTGCTCCGGTGTTACGTAAATTTAACTACCTACCTTTATGTTTGATATTTAATTATCTCTATTTATATATGGTATCACAAGCACTGAACTAAATTCATGAGATGTTGAAGGAGTTTTACGAGTATATTTACTCAACTGGTTAGTTAAAAAAAATTTGTTCCATGAAGTACTTTCTTTAAAACGTTTCAGAATTTCAACACGGGTACAATTGAAAAGTGGAAACGGAGCACTTAATCTGTCTACACTAGAACACATCTGTGCTCACTCTCATACACTCACTCATACACTCTAAATGTATGAAATACTACATTGTTCCTTATGAAAAGTGACAGCTCGAAATAAAGATTTTTCAATTCGCAAGCTATTTTATTAAACTCGAACAAACCATGGGATAAAGGCCAGGAAAATTATATGCATTCTTAGATGAATAATAGTAATAAAATTCCAGGACTTCTTAAAAATTGAGAAGTAAAATATACTTAAGATATTTTCAATCTTTCGCCTCTCCGTAAAGTTTATTATTTGAGTCGTTCCACACACATTTCTATAGAAAGGTATTCAATTGACCTATCTATAGAAATTGGCAGTGGAGCAACACAACAGGCTATTGGCGACGGTCCGGGATCAAACCCCAACGAAAGGGGGTCCGAGGACAACACGTAATTTTGAACTAAGGTCAGATGATGAGGTCAACACTTGAGCTGTCACCCCACTGATCTGTCTTATAGCTTCATTTTAAATGTATTCTGTTTTGAATTTTTGACAGAATAATTGGGTTTTTGACTCACATGAAAATGTGCAAAAGGCACTGAGAATAACTATTATTAACACTCTTAATAATCGGAGCCGTTGTAGCCCAATTGGAAAGGATTGGCAACCAGAGAGTTGTGAGTTCGAAACTCGGTCCCAGCAAACAGACCGTCGTGTACATGGGGGCTGTTGTACATTAAATCTGTCGTGCCCTCAAATGTCCTCACTTTGGCTTGGTGTGGAAGTTTGAAGAGTGGGGTTCCAACTCAGGTGTGACCTCGTCATCTGACCGTGGTTTAAAATTACGTGTTGTCGTCGGTTCTCTCAATCCCGAAGGGAATTAGGAGGGTAGGTACTTGAATTAATGTCGCACTGCAGTAACGCAACGGCCTATTGGCGACGGTCCGGGATCAATCCCGAAGGGAAAGATCCGACGTCAATAACTCGTAATTGAGAACCAAGGTCAGATGACCAGAGCGGGCACCCCACTTCTACATCACGCCAACGTGAAGACGTTTCAGGCCAAGACCGATTTAACGTGCACCAACCTCCACGTACATGACGGCCTGTTGTTGGATCGAGTTTCGAACTCGCAATCCTCCGATTGCCAATATGCTACTCTTCCAAACGGGCTACTTCGGCTTCGGATAGCAGAAGGAAGTGGATCGAAATGGTCAATACGTTTTTCAATAAAGTTATGTGATTGTAAGGTTTGGATAAGGTGACGTCATGCCGTCAGTACTGTGCTGCCAATTTGGTGCGGGACGTTTTTCTCGCCTAAAATCCAAATAAGGCGGGCAAAGGAAAGATGGAATAAGGGTAAAATAGCCGCGGCGGGTAGTTTGCTGCAACAATAATTATCTGTCATTATTATCTGTTTTAAAAATTATCTGTTATTATTATTAATTAACATTATTATTAAAACAATAATTATCTGTTATTATTAACATGGGTATATAAAGGGTGATTCTACGGTCATGGAACAAACTTCAGGGGGTGATAGAACACAACGAAACAAACACTTTTCCCCATAGAATGTATGGTCGAAAGTGCAGCGGTTGGCCACTAGAGACCGCAGTCAAACGCTTGTATAAAAGCGTTACGTCAGCGATGCGAGGCCTGCATCAGGTGTGGTGGTCGACATTTTGAACAACTTCTGTAATTGTGCATTTGCGTTGTACTTACCGACTGATGTTTGTACATGTCGTTTCATTTCCATGTGAAAAGTTTCTAATGTTTTGTACATGTCATTTCTTTCTTACCCGTTGTTCCTTGTACTTATCTTAATTTATGCAAATCTCATTGTATTATTTCGTTTCGTCAAGCAGTTATTGATGTTTATTTGATATTAAAGCGTTGTTTCCATATTTCATGCCTCTTTCCAACTTGCGTCAGTCCGTGTATTTGTGCCGAAATGGAAAGTGCCCTCTATATTCTATGGTGAAAAGTGTGTTTCGATGTGTTCTATCACCCCCTGAAGTTTGTCGTATTAGTTTAAACTCACCCAATAGACATTCTATGGGCTTTTACACAAGCGTTTGTCTGCGCTCTCTAGCGGCCAACCGCTGCAGTTGCGACCATACATTCTATGGGGAAAAGTGTTTATTTCGTTGTGTTCTATCACCCTCTGAAGTTTGTCCCATGACCGTAGAATAACCCTGTAGTTTGTAAATAACTAATTTGATCAAAATAAAAGGTTTAACCTTATAAAATGGTTCTTTCTTAAAATTGAGAGGAGAGAACATAACTGTGATTATTGACAATACTACTTTCGAACGAACTTGTTGGCCGACTCAATGTATCTAGCATGGTATATGTATAGTGGAGATAGATAGTATGTCATGTATAACTGAATTATATAGCATTCCTGCAAACAATCGTCTATATCTGCAACACAAAGAAAGCCTGCGACTTCCTCTTATTGTTAAAACATTCGAATTCGACATGGACCGTACTGCTTGGGGGGTGAGGAAGCAGAAGATTGATATTCCCCTTTCGCTTAAGCTCCTAAACGATGAATTTCAAAAACCATTCAAAAACAGTTACCCTTCTTTAATGAATGCAACTGCATTTTTGATGTACGATCGGAGGAGAGTTTGGCTTCTTTTGTCTTCAATTTTCTCTTCTGCCAGGCGGATCTTTTGCTTCAGCTGCAGTTCGAGCTTCCGTTTCTCCTCCTCGTGCTGTTTGATAAATAGATATTCGATGGTAACAACATGATAGAGTTCGAATACAACGCAGGGGAAACGGCCATTTTGTTTTGGAATCGCGTGATAGTGTTTCCTCGATTTTTTTGTGCTGTGCTGTTGGTTTTATATCGTGTTTATTAATCTTAATCTGCAGAGCATCAAAGATGCCAACGTCAGCCTCTAGACTCAGAGGCAAAAACCTGATAATGTATGAGAAACTTATTTTACCTGTGAACACAAATTCCATCGTGTGATCCTTTATAATGTTGTTTTTGTTCAGTCGATACTCGAACAAATGAGTATAAAGAGCTTTATATCTATATACATGCTAAACTAAATAAAAACCATTTTTGACGTGAGTGAAACTATTAGGGCGTTTTTAAGTACAACTTAATAGCATCTTTTTCTTTTCATTCCAAACGTAAAAAGAACTTTATCAAAAATCCTCTTATGCTACTTTAAAATAAGTATGCATAATCGAAAAAGGATGGGTCATCATGCGTGGAAAATAAATTAGGTTTTGTCAATGTGATTATTCATCATTTAATCCTTTTTATTTGTTGTAAAAATCATAATTCTATCCTTGGAAATATTTAATTTGAAACACGTTAGGTTATACCAGGGATGCGCAGACCATGGCCCGCGAGTCTCATGCGGCCCTCCGTTGATTTGCTGGCGGCCCGCCTCACCATGTGTTATTTTAACTTTAACAAGTTACACTAAGGTAATTTTTTAAAATTGCACATGCGCACAACAAAGTAGCTGTAGTGCCTGGATCGGCACATATGTCTGTGAACAAACTTTTTCAGTCATGAATATTAACAAATCGAAAAACAGGAAAATTAATGAATTTAGAATCAAATTTTGACGCTTAGCAAGACTGCAAAAGACGATCCAAATATGTAAACAATTGTTGGTTTAATGCAATGTCACGCATCAAATGAAATTATTTATTTACTTTTAATTATCTTTGTAACAATGTATATGAAAAAATAATGATAGATAACTTTCATGTTTCTTTCGCTGCCCTCCAATAAATCACTTGGGACCCTTGGTCTTAACATCTGTGCATTCCTGGTTATACAAATAAAATCAATTTTCAACTGAAAAGTAGCAGAAATTACACTAGAAGTTATTTTCCATATGCTTAGTTTTTTTTATTTAGAATGAGATTTTCAATGCTTTCATACAAATAATATTTTATACCACGCATTTAATCCTCGCAGAAAAACCAAGCAAGATTTTATCATCTATTGAAAAAATATAAATGCGACGCTATTTATCTCAATAGGCTAAATAAAATTAGCCGCCTAGAGCGGCAAAATTTGGATTTTCTGGTCACGAAAAACTTACTTTTTTATTATTAATTTAGGAAATGTTTTTAAAATGTTTTAAAATTACGAATTAGTTCATTGCGATAATATCTGTTAAAATAGCCCACAAAATAAGTAATTTTCAGATTGACACTGTCTTTGATCAGGTAAGGGTAGGCAAATTTTCGTTAGCAATTTAGATCTGTAAGGGTGATAAATTTTAGGGGAATAGAATGTTAAGTCCTCCCCTCATCTTGCCTGGTTCCCGAACTATAAATTAATAAAAAAATTGATTAATGAAGATCAATACAAGATGATGGAAATATTCTCTACTGAGCCCTTTAAGGCCCTGTGTAATGACGTAGAATCATCGACACACGTGACCTAGAAGGGCTTAATTTGAAGGTGTAGAGGTAACGCTCTATTCAAAGATAACACACTTAAAATTTAACTTAATATTTTAAGTTTTCCTCTGGCTAAAAACTTTGGTCCAGATGATGGTGGACGTTTTGTTCCATCGAAATAGCTAGGGCCGTGGTAGCTCGGTTGGAAGAGTAGCGGGTTAGCAACCGAAGGGTTGCGAGTTCGAAACTCAATCCGATCAAAGACCGTCGTGTACGTGGAGGCTAGTGGATGGTAGATCTGTCGTGACATCGAATGTCTTCACGTTTGCTTGATGTGGAAGTTTGGAGAGTGTGGTGCCAGCTCAGGTGTTGACCTCATCATCTGACCATGGTTCAAAATTAGGAAGTGCTGTCCTCAGATCTTTCCCATCGGTATTGATTCGGCTGTCACCAATAGCCCGTTGTGTCGCTCTATGGCGACGTTAATTGAACTACCAACGAAAATAGCTTAGACCATTTTCATCATCTTGTTATCATGTTCATTAGTCTTTTTCCTGAGATTTTAAACTTGTTCTACCAGTTTGGCAGCCCCTTATCTTTTAATCTATCAATTTACACTCCATCAAACGAGGTCGTCTAACAAAATGGCTGCCTGATTTTTTTTTAGATTGATATATTTTTGAACGTAGGATTTTGAGGCGGTCGGTTATATTCTGGACGCATATCACTTACCTGGTCTCTGTATTTTTGCTGTAGCATTTCGGCCTGAATACGCCTATGATACTCTCTGTAGTCATTGAGATCTCGAAGGGAGGTTGTGACTCTCCCGGATTCAGAGATTAAACCACGTTTTCGTAAGTGCTTCCGCATCTTTTTATTCTTGAAATAAGACTTCAGCTGAGGATCGCGCAGACTGCTGTAGGAGCTCACTGGAAGTTGCCGGTTGTGCGTATCGAATAGGTCGAACGTTTTGCCAGGGGGCAAAAAGAGCTGGAAAGACCGAATCGTACCATTTAATCTTTCTATTTTAGAATACCATATTATTTAGCCATACTATTTATAATACCATATTATTTAGAATACCATGAGTGCTGTTGCAGACTTACGTTTGCAACAGCACTCACTGCAAAGTGGCCAACATCAGTTACCCATTTACGCATTATTGTTTAAAGTGGCAAAAGTTAGTGACTCAGTGTTCAAAGTGGCAAGCATTAGCTACCCATTGTTTAAAATTGAAACCATTAGTGACTCAATGTTTAAAGTGGAAAACATCAGCTACCCACCGTCTAAAGTAGCAAATATTAGTGGCCTACTGTTTAAAGTGGCAAACATTAATGGCTCAGTGTTCAAAGAGGAAAACATTAGCGGCCTATTGTTTAAACTGGCAAACAGCTACCCATTGTTTAAACTGGAAAACATTAGTGGCTCAGTGTTCAAAGAGGAAAACATCAGCGGTCAGCTGTTTAAAGGGGCAAATATTAGTGACCCAATGTACAAAGTGGAAAACATCCAGCTACCCACTGTTTAAAGTATCAAACATTAGTGACAATGTTCAAAGTGGAAATCAGCTACCCATTGCTTAAAGTAGCCAACATTAGTGAAAATCAATTATCCCATTGTTTAAAGAAGCAAACATTAGTGTCCCAATGTACAAAGTGGAAAACATCAGCTACCCACTGTTTAAAGTAGCAAACATTAGTGAGTGTTCAAAGTAGAAATCAGCTACCCATTGTTTAAAGTAGCAAACATTAGTGACTCAATGTACAAAGTGGTAAACATTAGCTACCTACTGTTTAAAGTAGCAAACATTAATGACTCAATGTTCAGAGTGGAAAACATAAGCTTCACATTGTTTAAAGTAGCAAACATTAGTGACTCAGTGTTCAAAGTGGCAAACATCAGCGACCCACTGCTTAAAGCGGTAAACATCAGTGATCCACTGTTTGTTTGAAATAATTATATATTTTCCCCAGCGTCTAAACAAACAAAATTTTTCATTCATTTCAAGCTTTATGAGAACCACCCTGTATACTCATGACCGTTTTGGAAGCAAAATCCGATTAAAATTCAATTTAACTCATACTGGCGAGATTCCTAAAAGTAAAAAATTTCAAAATAATGCCCATGATATCCAGCCATCAATTGCAGAATTCCGCAAAAATGAGAACGACTGAGAACAATACCTGTTTAAATCTTGAAACACGGTTATTCACATTGTGCTCAACTTGTAATGGTAATTTTTTAGTTAGATACGCTTTGAATATATCACGTTTTTAACAACCATAGACAAATACGATTTGGCATTTCTAATCCTATCCTAAAAGACTTTTTGAGATCCTTACCAAAGAAATTTATTTTTATTTACCACTGATTTTATAAACTTTATTTAGACTCATTCTTGACCAATTTCAATTCGAACTCATAAATTACTGAATTTTATATTTATTAGCTTTCTTAATTTATGTTTTAATTTTTTTTTGTCTTTTGTTTGGCACCATTTTGCCAAATGGGGAGGTGTGCCATAAATATCAATCAAACCAGCTCAATCGAACTCACTTTAAAATATCCGATTCTAGATAACGTGCCAGCACACCAAATCATCAACGTAGGAATCATGAGAGCATTCAAAGTCTCTGATTTTAAATAACGTGATTTAATCTTGCTGGTGGTTGTCTCGACGAAGTATCTCGTCATTAGCAAAATTAGTCAGATCTTGATGTACAAGATATCTTGTAATTAGCAAAATTGATTACATCTTGATAGACAACATATCTCGTTGAAGCTACTTGGAGGGTTAAACCCGAGTCTAAATAAAGTGCCAGTACACCAAATTATCAATTTGGGGGGGGGGGGTATTTCAATTAACGTCACACTGGAGTAACACAATGGGCTTTTGGTGACGGTCCGGGATCAATCCCAAAGGGAAAGATCCGAGGACAAATCCACGTAATTTTGAACCACGGTCAGATGACGAGGCAACACCTGAGCTGGCACCCCACTCTCCAAACTTTATCAACTTAGGGATCAAGAGAGCATTAAAATTCCCCTATTCTAAATAACGTAATTTAAACTCGATTTTAAATAACATACTAGTGAACCAATTATCAATTTAGGCATATAAGAGCATTAAAATTCCCTAATTATAAATAACGTGACTTAAACCTAATTTTAAATAACGTTATTTAAACCTAATTCTAAATACCGTGCCAGTACATCAAATTATCAATTTAGGGGATCATTATCATTAAAATTCCCTGATTCTAACATGCCATTACACCAAATTATCAACTTAGGGATCATGAGAGCATTAAAATTCCGCGATTCTAAACAACGTGATTTAAACCCAATTCTAAATAACGTACGAGTGCATTAAATTATCAATTTTGGAATCATAAGAGCATTAAAATTCCCCAATTATAAATAACGTGATTTAAACCTAATTCTACACCAAATTATCAATTTAGGAATTACTAAAGAATTAAAATTCCCTGATTCTAAATAACATGCCAGTACACCAGATTACCAATTTCGGATATATAGGAGCATTAAAGCTACCCATCAATTTCGCGAAATCCCAAATCTCCGTTATAACCAAGAAAGAAAATTACATTGCTTGTTAAATTGGTCATAGTAATCTCTCGCGGATACCACGCCACCGGAAGTTTATTCTGCAAAGGCAGGACACCCCAAGTCGGAAGAGCGTTTTCCGGAATGGATCCCTCCAGACGTTCCAATCCCCCTTCATCCAGAAAGTCTTTTTTGGGTCTGGCTAAATATTCCATCCTCGCAGACAGTCTGGGGCGGATCTTTTTTCTTCCCCCTGTCCTACCCTCGGACGCAGGAGGACGTGCTTCAAGTGAGACTTCCGATGGGATTTCCTCTGGTCCCCTGTTGCCACCCTCGTCCTCCAAAAACTGCGGAAGATCCCCCGAACTTGTGGTTGATGCTTCCGCCTCGGTGGACTTTTCCGCATCCATTATTTTTTCCTGCACCAAGCGCTGCACCTGTTGTGAGGTGGACTTTCGGACTTCAAGGTTGGATTTGGGTTCGGTCTCATTAGCTGGGATGTTTTCTGTGGTGGTTCGTGAAGATCTCTTAAACTTTTCGGAAGACATTAGAACTCGGATTTCCGCTTCTATTTCGTAAATTTCTTGAGGGGATAGATTATATAAAGGTTTGATTTCGGAGTGATTAAAGTGGGCTGGCTATTTGATTGCTGATTGAAAATGAAAATGAGTGACTTCTTTGTACACGTTCAACAGTCAAACTCATTAACAATATAAGTGTTCACTTTGATATTGTTACAGAATTAAAACCAATAAATTGTTAAAACCAGCGCCACTCGATAATGTCCTCCTAACTTGTTAAAAAAGGTTTTTGCCATACGCATTGTTGTAGGGAGATGCAATTCGTACGTTGTTTCGCGCTTTGTTTGTAAGCTCTTATAGTTATATCGTATAAATCTCTGGAACTACCTTTAGGCATTAAGAAAATACTTTGTGTAAAATAGAATCAATAAAGATAAACTAAGAAAAGAACCGTAAAAAAATTGTAGGGACATGAATGAACTCTCTTTAGTTGTTTAATCTTTAGTAGACGATACGTCCTTGAGCCTGGCATTTTTCCCTTGAACTGTTGCAGATTACAATTGCATGATAAATGTGTACAGCGCTTCTATATATGATAGGTTTCTTACCTTATAGAGACAGAGAGAAGGGAGACAATCGAACAAATTAATCTTGTTGAGATATTTGCTACATTAACTCACCAAGTGATGGTAAGTAAACGTGTACAGCGCTGCTATGTGATAAGTTGGTTACCTTATAAACAAAAAGAGGGAAGGGAGAGAATCGGACAAATTAATCTTGGTAAGGTATTTGCTGCAATAACCCACCAAGTGGTGGAAAGTAAATGTGTACAGCGCTGCTATGTGATAGGTTTGTTACCATATAAAGACAAAGAGAGAGAATGAAAAGAATCGGACAAATTAATCTTGTTAAGACATTTGCTACATTAACTCACCAAGTGGTCACGACGAGATGTCTCGTCCATCAAGATCTGACCAATTCTGCTAATGACGAGATATCTCATCATCAAGATATTGCCGATTTCTTTATGAAATCAGGAATTTCATAAAGAAATCGGCTTTATCATTTCTTATGAAATCAGGATCTGGTCAATTTTCTTCTAATGACGAGATATCTCGTTCATCAAGACGGTCAAATGTGCTAAAGAGACGAGATACCTCGTCGAGACAACCACCAGGAGGGTTAATAAAGGTGGATCATATTATTAAATGCTTAGTTAAGAATAATATGCCTCAACATCTAGAGAATTCATGAGAAAAACTAAACAATCTTCATAGATTTTCTCTTCCAAGCATTTTGATAATATTCAATTTGAACTCAATTATTTTCCACCGGATTTCCTTCAAGAGAAAATACTCGGGTATTCATCTAATAAAGAAAGGTTTCCCATCCCATAATAGACTCATTAAAGTGTTACAAGAAAGATGAAACGCGTGATTTTACTCCATCAAAGAACTAAAAAATAGGATACCATATTCGTTTAATATCCAAATAATGAAGATTCCATGTGATATTAATATCGTATTATTATATTTCGAAATTGTAATTGTATAACTTTTCCAAGTAAATGAAATTGTGGTTTCCAGTACTGATCTAGAGAAAAGGATTGTTTTTAATAATGCCCTCATTAAAGTATAGAATATATTTATATGGTCTCGGATGGAATTATTTTTAATATAAAACATAATAGCATGAATCAATTCATTCGTTAAGACGATATTTATCTATACAAGTCTGGTAAAAGGAACATGAATACGCCAATTCCGTGCATTGTATGTACATTCTGATGAGTCTTCGGTGCTATTAGTTCACAAACCCCAAATAAAGCGTATTTCTTTTTCTAAAATAAAATCCTCTAATTAAATTTTTTAATTCAACGTACAAAACTCAATTATCCGTTAAATAAATATGTATTCGAATGGATTTATTTCTCAGGAATCGAAGCCAGAGTTTTCGGTTTACCTGTATCTTATTCTAAAAGAAAGTGAGTACACCAGAGAAATTCATCACCAACTAATTAAATTCACCCTAAAAAATCGATTGTTCAATATCGATGAATGTTGAAAATCTAAAATGATCTAATTCTGGTAAAGAAACACATAAAATTTCCCATTAGTTCGTTCACAATTAAGATTTTTCTGACACCCCTATTTCAGTATTAACCCTTTTCAACTTTATTAGCATTTTTGTGAGAATGAGAATTTTCAACACTGCGTGCACTAAAACTGTAGCAGAACACCGGTGTTTTTCTTCTCTCCTCCAGAACGGAACAAGGAACTGTTTATCAGCTGTTTCCAAGGACACATGATCGTGCTCTCTTCTGCGCATGTGCCCGTTATCCGTTTGGAGATGTGTACCGTTTTCTTTAGTAAATAAATGCTGTGTCTCGTCCTGAGATTTGATTTTTACACAGCTGGCCATATAAGTTTTGCTGGTTTTTATATAAGTTGTTATATAAAAACTATTAAAACTCTCTTGACATAAATGCATGGGTTGAATCAGAAAGTTTCTCGCAAGTACTTGTAAATTGTTGATTGAGTTTATGTAAATTCGGATAAAATATTGCTTAATTTTAAAATATTAACTTAATTTTTCTGTATTGTGTAGTATAAGTACACAATATATAATTGTGTATATAAGTACTTTTAAAGTTTCATTGTGACACACAGCAAACTTTAGGAGATACAGTTATCGCAATTAGGCTGTTTTCCCCCTAATTTGAATTCTGTGGCCCCTTAAGAAAAAGTGAGATTAAAAACATTTTCCCTTAAGAAGCAATAAAGCATGTTTCTTGTTCACCATCATATTGGTCAACCCAAAATATTTTACGCGTGTAGGTACTGTATTTATTCATTCATATTTCATACAGAAAGGATTTATTTACATGACAGCGGAAAAAATGCACAAAAACTAACAGAAGACAAAGCATATTACAAAAAATCGCAGAAAAATACGAAGAAAACACATGAAAAAGCACGAATAATAAAATAAACAATCACGAAAATCTTATTACCTTAAAGTCAAAGATAGTTTTTTTAGCTTTGGAACTGTCAAAGAAAATGTCCAGGCTGGTGATAAACTATATGTGATCTTCACACATAAATTAGAAAATCAGTTAACTTTCTTAAGTAACTCTTGATAAAAAAATGCTTCTATTAAAAATTATTTTTACGTGTGTTACATGAAGGCACATGAATATTTATCTCATTAAAAAGTCATGAGAACTCTTATCTCATTAATAAGATTTAATGATGAAACGAATGAAACTAACTCATTCATCAATTGTGATTAATAAATGTAGTACATAAAATCCAGATCAATCTTACATTTCCTTTTCTAAAATAAAATTATCTACTTAAAATATTGTGAATTCTATGTACACACTCGAAACTGAGTTACTGATGAATAAAAATAAATTTAACAATTTTTGCGAGTAATAAATGCAATTCAATTCAATTTTATACTCCTGAAATAAAATTCTCTTGAATTTTTTAAGTTCAACATCTCATCAAAAGCAAAATTGGTCAGATCTTGATGGACGAGATATCTCGTCGAAACCACTTGGAGGGTTAAGTAAAATAACAAATGATTTGCAATTTCAAATGATGAACGTGATATATGAAACTCAAATTTCACAGCACATCGAAATTAAAAGCTACAATTTTTGTTTGGGGTAAACAATATGGCCAAAACTTATCCAAAGTTCTACAATAAAGTGTTTCCACTTTCTTAAACCTTCTTGTTAAGATTATAGTTTTATAATTCTATAAATGAATTTTCGTGTCGTGTTGTCTATTTTCAAACTTTCTTCCATTTTGCTAAATTTGTGGTGCATGATCGATCTACCATTTTTGTGAAAAAGTATTATACATGTGATTTTTACATTCTAATTAATATTTTAACTCGAAGTTTTAATGGAGAAACTCTATGTTATTTATTAAGTAATTGAAATATTTTTCGAACTTTTTAAATAATTTTTTTAATAAAATGAAGTTTTAAAAGAGCGCTGATTGAAAGCGCTTGACCGTTGTAAAAATGATTCTTCAATGAATTCTAATAGTATAAAAGAAATCACACTACATTCAGATCTGGCAAAATAAATCTTTAATGATAAAAAATAAATGACACAGCTTACACATTTTTACATTCTAATGACTAAGAGAATAAGAATCACATTGCAGGTGGGTTAAATTATGAATTTCATTGACATTTGTTCAAGTGAATTCCCTTCAAATTCTACTTTATAATGTATGCCTGTAAAATGAAAACTGGTAAATTAAGAAATTGTCACATCTATGTAAAAATAAATTTATCATTTGAAGAGAGTTATCTTCAATCATCAATTTTTGTTAAGATAATGTTTTTACCCCAGTTTCTTCGAGCACAAAATATACGAGGGTTGATTTATTAGTTAGGTATCTTACCGCGTGGTGTCGCCAGTAGTTGATGAAGAAAAACGTTTGCGCGTGCGTTTGGTAGCCGATACTGTGCAGTGCACACACGAGCTTAGTTTCAATTCATTTTCGGACGTTGTTCGCGCGTGCAGAATAATTATCGTTTGGCCGAATGCTATATAATTATCGTTTGCGCACATTCATTGATAACTTGGCTTGCGTAGAATTAAAAAGCTTTTGTAGGTTTTTTATTTTAGTTATTATTTAGACGCGAGTTGTGGCAATATTTAAAAACATGTCTTTAGAATTTGTATTCTTGTTGTTCAGGACTGTTCGTGTTAAGAATTCTTCGACTAACTGTATGCCGATTTAACTTTGTGCCTTAGCGCAAATTTTGTACGGGACGCTCCTATGAAATCATTATTCTAGAGCCAGTCTCTGTAAAGGAAGATAGAATTTTGTAAATAAATAAATTTTAATTATACAGTCCACTTATTTGAACCTACTTCACTGCACAGGACAGACGTCCTTGAGTAGCACTCGATAGCATGAGTGGAACCTCCGAATTGCCATATAAATCCATTGATCAGTAATAAAATTTTCGACACTTGAGTTTTTATAAGAATCAGGCATCAAAGGAGACTTTTCTGTGGAATCATGACAGCTAAAGACCACATTTCAGACGACAAACTATAGAAACGGTGACAAGCCTGAAATTCACATTTTTTCCACGCCCTCCTCACAACCCAGATTCGGCACCTTGTTCCCAAAATTGAAAGAATGTTAAAAGGTCAACTATTTTCATCCAATATCGAAGTTGCTGTGAAGGTAAACCTCAAACTATCTTCGTGACGCAATGAAAAAATGCATAGCGCGTTTGGAAAAATGTGTAGCAGTAAATGGCGAGTGTGTTGAAAAATAAGGTTTAAAGGTTTTAGAGAAATAAATTTCTTGCAGTTTGATGCAACTTTCGTTACTTTATTTGGTTGGAAACTTATTTGATACAATTGGCGAACTTACTAATCAATAAACCTTCATATCCATCAAAATAATGTTTTCTGGAAACTTAATTTTCATAGTTCAAAACATATTACAAGAAACAGAATATCAAAAACAACCTGTTTGCCATTAAATAACAATTTTACCGTGTTATACTCAAATGACTCCGAGCAAGAAATATTCATGAAGAGACTTCTTGACAATCCTGGCACCATGGAATGCCGCGGCACAGTGCCACATCTACATTACAAATAACGCGATAGTCGCGTTGGTTCTATTGTCTACACGCTTCTTGTAAACAAAGCCTACGCATGAAAATACTCTACAGAATTGAGGCTATTTCAATGAAGCTTTTGCTGGAGGTAGTTTGGATAGGATTCCTCAGCTGACTAGATACAAAGAGTCGGAGTGATTGGATACTTGACAAGTACTCGAGCTAATATGGAAGATGTTGAGCAAAGTCCGTTCTCTCCTTTGGAACTCGGATCAATCCACTTTATCTGGAACAGTTAACATCAAGTCATTCACGAAATCCATTTTTAGATTTTGCTTTTGTAAAAACTACTGATGATTCATTTATTACACTCTATTGTGTTTAACCCTCCAAGTGTTTGTACGAGATATTTCGTCCGAGATCTGGTTAATTTTGTTAATGACGAGATATCTCATCCAAGATATGGCCAATTTTACTAATGACGAGATACCTCGTCCAAGATCTGGTCAATTTTGCTAATGGCAAGATATCTCGTCGAGACAAAATTGCCTCATTACTCCAAGGTGGAATGAAGATCCAGGCAGGAAAGACAAGTTGTCCCTTGACCCAGAACTGGTGACGTTTGGAACAGGTTTTTGCACCAGAGGCTGGCCACTACAGGAAGGTTTCCTACGCGAAGATAACCGGCAGGTGGGTTAAATAGACACATCAAGGTTAGTCGGAGATTCGTTCTCGGAGGGACTGCTAACCTCTCTTTAACCCTCCTGGTGGTTGTCTCAACCAGGTATTGTTTCATTAGCAAAACTGACCAAATCTTGATGGACGAACGAGATATGTTGTCATTAGAAGAAAACTGACCAGATCTTGAACTCGTCATCATGAAAACATTAGCAATATCTTGATGACCAGATATCTCGTCATTGGCAAAATTGGTCAAATCTTGATGGACGAGATATCTCGTCGTAACCAAATGGAGGGTTGATTCATTGATAAAATAAGCACCATAAAAAGTAGAAGAGATTGCTTAAATACTCTTAAAAATTAGCATATGTTTCCCACTTAGATTATAGTGAAATCATCTTTCAAAAATAAAAATTTGCAAATAACTTCGAGTCGATTTTATAAAGGTGAATATATTAAATCTTAAAAACACTGGGACGTGCTTAAACTGCACGTCTAAATAGAAGGAATACAACTGTTACAAAACAATTCACATTTATAATACTTTTTCATCAGATAATCTCTAAGTTTTCTTAATTTTCAAGTTTTGAAACCAAATTGTGTTCTTCATTTAATTTCAATTCAATATATATACTGTCAAAAAATACTGGAAACCAGATTTGAATAAAAGTACCGATGCGAAAATCTTTTATCCGATTTAAAAGTTTCAAAAACAGAATACAAGATTAATCATCACCAAAGTAAAAATATACGTATTTAATGTACGTTCACTGACGACTTCAGTCATTTTGATTGGTCGCTTCTTAATCAAGAATGTCATGGGATCTTTATTTTTTCATTTCTTTTATAAGAGCTTGGGATAACTTATTTATTTTTAAACATAAGCGATTAATGAACTTTTAATAGTCTAAATGTCTAAAAGATCACTCTAAACTATTTAATAGTATATTCTAGTCATTAAATTTATAAATCTTTAAAATATTCAAATGGCATTAGAAACGCTTAATCTCTTAGATAAATAAATATTTCGTGCACTGTGATCGATATTAAAACCACGTATCTATAAATTGAGAGTTTAAACCATTTATATCGGGATTTTTTCTTTGAGTATTTGTTAGCTTGATCTGATCAAAATAGTAATTGTGTAAAATCGAATGAGGTTATTTTTTATTTGTAACTTTTAGAAATATTTAAGCCCAGTTCTTCAGAAATACATTTCTATAAACAACGACTAGCACAACAGTTTCAAGATACACCAAGGGAGTATGTGATGGACATATCCCCAGGTTTCTGAGTAGTGCAATATTAAAATTATTGTATTCAATAGCACACGTAATGACTAAATAATCATATCTATTGGTTAAAAGATAAAACCAATGATGGTATAAAACCTCGACTCGAATAGAGATTTTTCCCAATCAAATCTTGTAAATTTAGAATTGTATTTTTAAGAAAATTAAATGGTAATGATTGAAAAACAGACAGGCAGTTCAAATGTGATTAATAGCTTAGGAATTAGAGCGTGATTGGAAACATATAAATTGATTAAACATAAACATTGATTTGACATAGAAAGGGACTTTCCCAAGAAACGATGACGATGAGTAAGTCGTGATTGTCCAATGCGAAGGCGGGTCAGTTCGACAACAGTCCTTCGAATTGGAGTTAATGGACCACTGATCAATAAACTGTTTGATGGAATGCAATTTGTGTTTGACTTGAAGATTTCATGACCCTTGCCACCAGGAGGATTCGTCATTAGCAAAATTGACCAGATGGACGATATATATTGTCATTAGAAAAATTCGTCATATCTTGATGGACAATATAGCTCGTCATTATAAGAAAAATTACCAGATCTTGATTTCCTCATCATCAAACAAACAGCAATAGCTTGACGAGGTATCTTATCGAAAGCAAAACTGACCAGATCTTGATGAACAAGATATCTCGTTATTAGACAAAAACTGGCCAGATGATGACATCGTCATCATCAAAAAATCAGCAATAGCTTGAAGACTAGATATCTCGTCATTAGCAAAACCTGACCACATCTTGATCTCGTCATGATAAAAAAAATCGGCAATAGCTTGACGACGAGATATCTCCTCATTTAAAGAAAACTGGTCAGATCATGACCTCGTAACCATCAAAAAATCAGCAATAGCTTGACTGGCTAGCAAGGTGATATTTCGTCATTAGCAAAATTGGTCGGATCTTGATAGACGATATTCGTCGAAACCACTTGGAAGGTTAATGAACTCTCCAAGTGGACACCCCGAAAACACAAAGGGATCCTTCGGTGGACTGCATATCGAACAAGGCCATCACGTACCGATCACTTCACTCCTGAGCTTCGCGGCGAGGGACCTCCTGAAGACCAACGTCTGCGGGTCCACCTCGTCCGTGCTCTCCTCCCTCAGCACCTTGCGGGCGGCCCGGGCGGACTTGGGGCGGCTCTGTGTGATCACCTCCTCCGTGCTGGACAACCGGCGGGACCGCTCCTGCTTCTTCATGGCCAGGATGCGGTCCCGCTGCTGCCGCAGGTAGTTCTGCCGACGCTCCATCTCCATCGGTGTCACCTCCACCTGCAATGCACCACATTTATGAAACTCACACAACTGTTTACCACAAGAACTGCTCCGGACAGGAAGTCTGTAGCTGTCCGTTACCGTAGAAAGGAGACAGACTATTTGCTATAGGGGATCCTTGAAGCATTCTGATTTGTCGCATTGGATCAATTAGAGGCAATTGTCTCTGCAGACGTTCGTGAGAGGATATCCCCAAATTCACGGAACCACCTATCACCTAAACCTCACCCATCTCATCCCCACTCAAAACATCTGATAACTGTTTCCATAGTGACCGCCAGTAAGTAGACTTTCTGCCTGGAGCCCTATGAAACATGCTACTGTCTGTCTACCACGATTACCGATTCAGATAAAAACTCTGTAGCTGTCTGTTGCCGTAGAAAGGAGATTTAGATAATTTTCTATATGGGGTTCTTGAAGCATTCGAGTTTGTCACATTGCTGCAATTATGGACAATTGTATCTCCAGGCGTTTATGAGAAAAGAGGATATCACCCAAATTCACAGAACCACCTACCGCCAAATTCACCAAAACCACCTCCATCTCATCCCCACTCAAAATGTACACCTGTTTCCATAGTGACCGCCAGTAAGTAGACTTTCCATCTGGAGCGCTATCAAACTCACACTACTGTCTGTCGACAACGATAACTGATCCAGATAAAAACTCTAGCTGTATGTTGCTACTGTCTGTCTACCACGATAACCGATTAAGATAAAAACTCTGTTTCCGGCTGTCTGTTGCCGTAGAAAGGAGATTTAGATCATTTTCTATATGGGGTTCTTGAAGTGTTCGAGTTTGTCACATTGGCGCAATTATGGACAATTGTATCTCCAGACGTTTGTGAGATAAGAGGATACCACACAAATTCACCTACCTCACCATCAAAACCTCACCCCCACTCAAATTGTACGAGACCTGTTTCTATAGTTACCGCTAGTACGTAGACTTTCTCTCTGATTGGTTGTGTTGAATTTTATGGTAAAAAGGCCATATTTGGCCATGTACTTTCTGTCTGGAGCAGTTCTTGTAAAGAAACAGCACCATTATAATCTATTAGAGTGTTTCAAATCTTTTTTGTAATTGCTGCCGTCTGCCAACTTACTAATTTTTTTGTAACATCATAGTTCCCTTTAGCATTTTGGTCGTGTATAATACTTTGTATTTGCTCTGATTGAATAGTAACCATAGTAATCTTCGTATATCCCTCCTCCTTCTATTCGTGAGGGCTGCTTATTCGTGCGTTTTGGTGTTCCGGTTCGTGTTCTCACGTTGGCTGTTCGTGAGACCTCACTGGGTGAAAATCGTTTGTAATTCAGAATTCATATCGTACCCATATTCCATATCGCATGAAAATATGTTCTTTCTGACCAAATGTAAAGAGTTCAAAATCGAGACGCCTGCTGCAACGGCTCGTGAACCCATAATTGGACTCTCAGAACAGCAAAACTAATTTCTTTAGTAAAATAAATATTTAAAAGTTATGTCTTGTCTTTAAGCATGATATATATACTCCCCGAAATAACGGCATTTACAACAAGATCATTTAAAACAAAAAAGGCAACGGAAACAAGATCATCAAACGATTAAGTCTAACAGAAAATGGGTTAAATTCTGGGGACAGACTTTCAAAACAATTTTTTGCATTTACGATCCGATTGTTAAGAGGAGCAACGAATTAGCAACCGGGGGGTTGCGAGTTCGAAACTAGATCCAGCCAAAGACCATCATGTAAACGGGGCTGGTGCACGAAAAATCCATCGTGGTCTCAAATGTCCTCACGTTGGCGTGGTGTGGAAGTTTGGAGAGTGGAGTACCAGCTCAGGTTTGGTTCTCGTCATCTGACTGGTTCAAAAGTACTTGGTGCTGTCCTCGGATCTTTCACTTCGGGATTGATCCCGGACCGTCGCCAATAGCCCTTTGTGTTGCTCCAGTGTGACGTTAATTAACTTCCTACCTACAGATTGTTAAGAAACTTGCCTAGACTGTATTCTATTAAGCAGCCTACGTATAAAGTTTTGGTCCAAAAATATTATTGTTCGGAAGTTATTACATAAAACGTGATCAAAAATTTCGAAAAGTTAGCAAAGATTGGTAGTTTCATGACCATTAATTTTCCATGTATTGTCAAAATTTATTTCATATAACAGTTTGGATACATATAAATCAAATTAACTCCATTTGGTATCGTATCGTTCAATCGCCCCAAAGCAAAACAATGTTCTAAAACACCTAAAATATTGCAAAAGGGCATAAATTAACTAAACATTTCAAAATTTGTAAGCATTATGAATTTATCATTTGCAATTGATACTATATACAACAGATTTCAAGGATTGTTTCAAAAAATGCCAAGGAAATAAATTAAAACCAAATGCGCAGGGAACATTATGAAATCAGAAGAAAGTTATAAATCTGAATCGGAGAAAAACGCTTTTTGTGTAGTAAATTTACTATACTTATCTATATCGTTGATGTTGCTGCATATGTATCACCATAAAAATTATCGTAATTGAAAAATTCTCATTGCAGTCCTATTTGATATTACTTAACTTTAAATGTTAAAATTAATTTTTCGATTAATTTTGGAGGTTTTGAAAATCTACTGTCCTCTTTAGGTGTCTTACCGGCGCTTTCTCGTAACAATTCGAGTCAAGTTCACTTCAAAGATATCATATAAAGCGAATGGTGACAAAGGTTAGGTAGGTAGTTGACTAACGTCGCACTGGAACATCACAACGGGCTATTAGCGACGGTCTGGTATTAATTCCGAAGTGAAAGATTCAAAGAACAACCCCTTATAATTTGAACCACGGTCAGATGACGATAACACCTGAGCTAACAACCACTCTCCAAACTTCTACGCCAACGGGAGGACATTTGAGCCAATGACATATTTATACCACCCCCACGTGCACCAGTCCCCATGTATACGACAGTCTTTGGCTGGACCAAGTTTCGAACTCGCAACCCTCCGGTTGCTAATCCGTTGCTCTTCCAACTGGGCTACCGTGGCACTATACAAAGCAAATATTACTAACCCTCCTGGTGGTTTTTGTCTCAACGACGTATCTCGTCTTTAGCAAAACTGACCAGATCTTAATGGACGAGGTATATCATCACAAGAAGAAAAATTACCATGTCTCTATCTCGTCATTGTAAAAAACCCGCAATATCTTGCAGAATATATATCTCGCCATTAGCACAATTGGTCAGATCTTGATGGACGAGATATCTCGTTGAAATCACTTGGAGGGTTAAGGTGTCTTACCGGCGCTTTCTCGTATGCATTCGAGTCCCCCTCTGTCCATGGCCGCTCTTCTGGTACCCTCAGAGGTGGCAACGCCTGCTGAATAGTCTTTTCTTGATCTATAGGAGGAAGACTGCTGTGGAGACTCAGTTCGGGAAGTTTCGGAAAGACTTCGGGCTTGTCCTCGGCTGTTTCCGGAACTTCTTCGGGTTCAGCTTCCAGTTTCTCTTCCTGGACTGGTTCTGGTTCATTTTCCTCGTGTGTCGGTGGGACGCTGTTTGCGATTGTGTCGTCCTCCGGGGAATCGCTTTGGCCCTCGTCAACTGCTTTTTGGTCCTCGTCAACTGCTTTTTGGCCCTCGTCAACTGCTTTTTGGCCCTCGTCAACTGCTTTTTGGCCCTCGTCAACTGCTTTTTGGCTCTCACTTGTAGCTGCGTCTGATCTCTCGCCGGCGTCCTTCTCTTGTACAGATTGCTTCATAGCCTGTTTTGGAAATATCGATAGTTTATATTCTTAAAATTCAACTCTTGGAAATATGTGTGTGTGTGTGAAATCACGAAGGTTGACCAGAATATCAATAATTGTGCGTGTGCGTTTAAAATATTTAATTCAAAATATTTTCCAACTCCTTAGCTATCAAACGATACCCGAGATCTTGCAAATATTCGAAATAGTTTTCTAGTTACAAGTGCTTATGTTAGGTACTGTCACCTTATACAAACATATTTCCAAAACTTTAAACTCAATTTCTGAAGAACTGTGCAATAGAATGTTTTGTACAAAACAGTGATAACTCAACAATGAATTGATCTATTATAATTATTTTTTGTGTCATTATAATCTATATAATACAGTGGATGTTTTGACCTTCAGTCAAAGCTATTAGTTAAGAAATGAATTTTTAGTTGATTTTTAAATGTTGAAATTCTTGAAAATATCTTGATTTTTAGATTTATTTGGTGAAAAAATTGTCCAAAACAACCTATTCCCTCTAGCAACTTGACGGAGAGTCAAAACATGAAGAATAGGAATAATTTCCAACAGGAATTGTCTTTCGGAACATATTAGAATTTGAGGTATCACTGTTCAAAAAACATGCTAATTAGCTAATTATATCTAAATTAGTTAATTAATGATCAGCTTAATCTGAATTTTTGATACTGAAATGAGTTTAAGCACAAACTAATGACCTATTGTAAAAAAATTGATTTTTAAAATCAAAATTTTAAAAAATTCTAGCGTATACGTACACCTTAAGACAGTACAACTCTCTTGGATACTTAGGATAGTACAACTTTCTTGTGTACTTAGGATAGTACAACTCTCTTGTGTACTTAGGATAGTACAACTCTCTTGTGTACTTAGGATAGTACAATTTTCTTGTGTACTTAGGATAGTACAACTCTCTTGTGTACTTAGGATAGTACAACTCTCTTGTGTACTTAGGATATTACCTCTCTTGGGTACTAGGATAGTACAACTCTCTTGTGGTCACCTATGTTCGCCGTTGTTTCTTTTCCTCGAAAACAATGCAATACAAATCCATTTTATACCGAAGTTAGAAAGGAGCCCAAGAAGTAGAATTGCGCCCAGTTTTGATGACTGTCCGTATTATCATAACACTGTAGCCTTACACAAAGGCGAGAAAATGAGATAATGATAGACCTTGCGGTAAGAACCTACTGCACATATTAATTTGACTGGATATGCTAGCATTAATTGGAGGGATGGAGAAGGTACGGTGAAGTCTGTGTTAAGGGTACCCATCGCACATGACGAATGCAATTAACCAATCGTAACAAGAAACCATTTGAAGCTGAAATGATTAGGCATCCCCATTTCCTGGTTAATTCTTTGCGTTAAAAATCAAGGACGTGAAAATAGAAGTCTCATTCAGGTTTCCTATATAAAAACATTTACGTCCAAGGTTACGATGCATCATGGCTTTAATTAGTTTCCAGAGTCTATACTCAATGATTTCGTAAATTCAAAAAACGCCCTTTTCTGATATGTAATGCCTTTGAAGAAAGATCTAGTAAAGTCTCTGTCTGTCTAACTCTACCTTTCAATCTCTCTCTCTGACTCTATCTAACTCTCTCTAATTTTATCTCTCCAATTCTCCCTCTCTCCCGTCTCGATTCTCTCTCTTTGCGTCAGTGGTTTAATATCAGTTTTATGTATAGGAACTTACCCTTCAATAAGATTATTATCAAATCTTGTTATACTGAAATTTTTTCGTCAAGTCCCATGATCAAGACATTCTTGCAAAAGGCCTCTTTCGAAAAAGTGCAGGGGCATGAGCTTCTGTAAACCCCTCCCCTCTGCACGGCCCTGGCCTTGCATAAGACAGATAAATTGGTTGAAACCACCTGGGTACCCCGAAAAACTATACTCTTACATACCTGTTCTAAAAGCTCTTTTTCTTTCTGAGCCTCCAACTTCATTTTCTCTTGCAGCGCTGTGTCTGCGGGCGTCATTGTGTTCGATTCGGGTTCTTCGGATTCCTCCCGAACTTCCTCGATGGCTTTTCTGCAAAATTAAAACAGACACATCATCAGTGAAGAGCACATTCATCAAATTAATCAGTTCAATTTCGGCGTTCTTGATCCAACTAGTGCCAGGCATTGGACAGCTCAGGTGTTGACCTCGTCATCTGACCGTGAATCAAAATGACTAGGTTTTACCATTTTATCTATCCCTTTGGATTGATCCTAGATGTCTCCAATAGCCCGTTGTGTTGCTTCAGTGCGATGTTAATTCAACTTCTTATCTAAATAATTTCGGTTTCCTACATGTCGTAAGGGGCCGCGGTAGCCCGGTTGGAAGAGTAACGGATTAGCAATCGGAGGGTTACGAGTTCCAAACTCGATCCAATCACAGACCGCCGTGTGCGCACACGCTAAATCTGTCCTGGCCTCAAATGTCCTCACGTTGAGGCCAGGACAGGTGGTGAGGAAATTTGGAGAGTGGAGTGTCAGCTCAGGTGTCATCTGACCGTGATTCAAAATGACGAGATGTTGTCCTCGATCTGTCCCTTCGGGATGGACGGCCAATGGACGACAGTCGCCAATACCCCATTGTGCTGCTCCAGTGCGAAGTAAATTCAGCTACCTACCTACCTGCCAGGCATTGGCATTTACTCCATTAATCCTTGAGGCGACTCTCCCATTTGGATTGATTCTGACTGGGTCCTGACTCAATTCAATTCATCCCGCTTCTTATAGGGATGATCGGGACTCAAGCTTTTGGGCGTCTACCACATAGACTCCATCACTCTAGCTTACAAACCTTTTTTACAGACAACCATAGTAAAAATTTTACCGGGATTCACTCAACCTAACAACTTTTTCTTTGTCCGAAAGGGGAAGGAAGACAGCTTTTCCGTAAATCAGTGACAATTAGTGGTATTTGATCAAATAAATGTAACTTAATTTCTCTACGAATTGTAGCTGTGTTGGAAAGCAGCTTTTCAGTAAATCAGATAGCAATAATTAGAGGCATTTGATGAAGTAAACGTAACTTAGTTTCTCCGTACAAATTACAGTTCTGTTGGAAAGCAGTTTTTCCGTAAATCCGGTAAATCAGATAATGCAACAATTTGGGAGAGAAGAGCTAAACTACACTTTGTTTCTCTGTACGAAGAGTATATACGTTAAAAAGCAGCGTTCCTGTAAATCAGACAGTAGCAAAGTTAACAGGATTGATTCAAATGTAATTTAGCTTCTCGGTACGAATAGTAGCTATGTTGGAAAGCCATCTTTGCATAAATGAGGTATAACAAGACTTTCTCAGCCAAAACAACACTTTAGAAATCTGCATATACACTGCTGGCCACCGTAAATGCAACACCCTGAAGGAAGCATGCAAATAATATTAAATTTACAACATGCATTAGCGGAGGTGAGATATGCAAATGATTAGAATTTCAGCGCAGACGCACATCACGCGCGCCTGTGGCGCCACTTCAAAGCGCTATTTAAGGCTTGGAGATTTCGACGATTTCAAGTACGGCAATTGTGTTTTTCTTGTGGTTTTTCAAAAAAACGATCAATTATGCCTCGTAGAAAACAGCGATCATCTTTTGATCAAGTATCCGAGTTCGACAGAGGAAGGATAGTGGCCTACCGAGATTGTGGATTATCTTTCAGGGAAATCGGTAGTCGTGTTGGACGAAACCAAACAACTGTAATGCGGATATGTGATCGTTGGATGCAGGAGGGTACGACGGACCGACGTGTTCGATCGCATCCACCTCAGTGCACCACTTCACGTGATGACAGGCATATTGTGCGTATGGCAGTGACGGATCGCTCAGCCACATCACGAACCATAGCACAGCACATTCAGTCTGTACCGCATCATCCAGTGTCTGCGCGTACCATTCGACGCCGTTTACAGCAGAGTGGTCTGTCCGCAAGACGTCCATTGCTTCGTCTACCCTTGACGCAGAACCACAGACGTTTCCGCCGCCAATGGTGCGATGAAAGAAGGATGTGGACGGCAGAATGGAATGAAATTGTCTTTACTGACGAGTCACGCTTCTGTCTGCAACACCACGATGGTCGGATTCGAGTCTGGAGACACCGTGGAGAGAGGATGCTGAACAGCTGCGTTATGCACCGCCACACTGGTCCTGCACCGGGTATTATGGTATGGGGCGGTATTGGATATCACTCTCGCACTCCTCTAGTACGCATTGCCGGTACTTTAAACAGCCAGCGCTACATCTCCGAGGTGTTGGAGCCAGTTGTCCTTCCTTACCTTCAGGGCTTGCCCACAGCCATATTTCAACAAGATAATGCACGACCACACGTGGCACGCATTGTCCAAGGGTTCTTCGTCAATCGCCAGATTGAATTGCTTCCCTGGCCAGCTCGCTCTCCGGATCTTTCGCCGATAGAAAACATGTGGTCCATAGTTGTTCAACGATTGACCCAGAATACATCCCCAGCTGCCACACCAGATCAACTTTGGCAACGTGTGGAAGCTGCTTGGTCTGCTGTACCCCAAGAACACATCCAAAGTCTCTTTGAATCAATGCCGAGGCGTGTGGCAGCAGTGATCTCCAACAATGGCGGCTACTCTGGCTACTGATTTTGGCAGGAACCGCACTTCACAGAAGTCTATAAATTCAATCATTTGATACTTGGTCAAAATGTTATCTACAAAATAAATTTTGTTGTGATATCTCTTGTCTTTCTTGGTGTTGCAATTTGGGTGGCCAGCAGTGTATAACACACGTTGGAAAGCAAATGCTGCACCGTAAATCACACAGTATAACAAAATTAGCGGGATTTGCTCAGATGTAACTCAGTTTCTCTGCATGAAGTGTTGCTCTGTTGGAAAGCGGCATTGCCGTCAGTAATAACATTGGAATTGAGAGTGCCCTTATTTACTTGATAATTTCTTCCATCGACTTCTCCTCGTCCTTAATGTGGTCGTTGGACTCCATGCAGTTCGGGACGGAACCCCTTTTCTGCGTCAAGAACTCGAGAGCCTGAAGTTGCAACTCCAGATTCTTTTGCGTCATCATTCGTCGGAAGATTTCGAAGTCGTCGGCGGCCCATACTTGTTGGAAGAGACTCTGAAAGAAACGTTTTTTAGATAGTAAAGCAGAACCACCCACTTTGATTATAGAAAGCAAATAATTCATAATTAAGTAAATCCCTCAGAGGGGTTAATGTTCAACCGTCTGAGGGATTCACGTGCATAATTCCACCATCCAATCTGCAGTCTTCCCTGCATTACTTCTAACCAATTTTGATTTTCTTGACCAATATAATCTTTTCTGAGGATTCTATTCTAAGAAAATGAATAATAAAATCTTTCCTAAGAATTCTATTCTAAGGAAATGAGCAATAAAATCTTTCCAAAGGATCCTATTCTAGGAGAGGAGCAATATAATCTTTCCAAATAATTATATTCTAAGGAGAGGATCAATAGAATTTTACGAAGGAATTTCATTCTAAGGAAATTACCAATAGGAATGTTCCAATGAATTCTATTTTAAGGTAAGTACCAATAGAATCGTTCCAAAGGATTCTATTCTAAGAAAGGATCAATATAATTTTCCAAAAGCTTAGAAGGATCATTGGATTCTTTAGAGAGATGTGGTTATTTAGCCATTAAGAGTGTTGTGCGGTAAAAGCAACACTACAATACTCGCAAATCTCGGGACCCTCAGAAAGTTAATTCATATTTGGCAATGTTTTTCCCTCTCTACAATGGCGAATCTAGACACTTTTATAACCGAACAAATGATGCTGATGCCGCCCGAAACAAAATTGGTATTTTAAAAACTGCAAAAAAGTAAATTCTACAAGCAATACGAGGGAAATATCCTAATTAATACCATATTAATTTTAATTAATCAGTTGCAATTCACAACATTTATTATCGATCGTAATCAATTGTTATTAAACAAACAATTCTTTTTATATAATTTCCAAATACAGGTACATTACGTCACTAACACCTTACCACACAACTTTTAAAAAATCTGAATACGAAGTAGTTTTGACCAAGCTTATTAATATAAATTAACTTCAGTTGATCAACCTCGATACTTTAAAAGAAGTACTACTAATGACTTAGGTTCAGTTTAAAACGTAGCAATAAATACTATTATTTTATAACAAATTATCCTTTGCAGAGAGATATATGTATCTGTTATTCCTTCCGGATGCATTATCTATCATGTCTATTAACTTACAGGTACAATGAAAAGGGCCTAATGATACCTGAGAAAACTCTCACTAATTCTGTGAAGTCAGAAAGGATAATATATCTAACATTTTTAAGAAAACATTTTTTTAGAAAACCTCTAGTAAAAATTTCTGAGAAAGCCCCCTTAGACATTGCACCGGGGATGTTGTGACTCTGTCTCCCCCTCGCCATAGCTACCAATTCTGCTTTTATAAATTTATGAAATGAAAATTACGTCACGAAATTTCTCCGTATTGCTTTTATTATACATCATATTTAATGACTAATAAGTATATCTTGATTGGTTGAAAGAATTCTAGGAAACATTTTATTGGTCTTGAAGGTCAAAACTTGTTAGAAGAGGACAACTGCAGCTGAAGAACGGATATATGCGTGTGTGCCCCTCGGGTTTACGACAAGTTGGAAGATAAAATAAAATTATTCGATTAGTGATAAAAATTTAGTAGATAAAAATTATTCGAAGAAATTACTGCGTGGAAAACTTCAATTGATATTTGACTGTCTTTTGCATTAAAAGGTAATATTTAATTACAGTTTTAATCATGTACATTAACCATTTTACATTATTTATATTAAAAATTTAACTGTTAACTAATACGTTAGTAATTTTTACTAGCCATTCATTTCATCAATCCTGTAGAATGAGAATACCTTCCACTTATAGGTTAAAACATGGCTCTAACCAGTAACATTTTCGGTACATTTTGGAATGAATATTATTATGGCAAATAGGTTGGGAAAATGTGACAGGGGTCATTCACTTAAGCCTCCTGGTGGTTGTCTCAACTAGGTATCTCGTCATTAGTCAAAACTGACCAGATCTTGATGGTCGAGGTATCTCGTCATTAGAGAAAACTGAACAGGTCATCATAAAAAATCGGCAAAATCTTGATGACGAGATATCTCGGTATTAGCAAAATTAATCAGAAATCGATGGACGAACTATTTCGTCGAAACCACTTGGAGAGTTAAGAAAACATTTCCCAGAATCTACTTACCTGATGAAATTGGTTGAGAGCTTTCTTAGTAGCAACGGAGCAAGATTTCTCAAATTCGTCGGGTGTAATCCTCAGATCTTCCATGTAACTCCCCAACATGAAATCCACCTATGAGAAACAAACACAAGAAACAATTAGTTTTAGATCAAACATATTTTCGAATGCAATACCAAAAAAAAATACATTTTTATGCGATATGGAGAAGGTTTCTTAGAAAATAGGTGCTTAGAGCATTTCGAGGATCACCAATTCGCTCAAGCAATAATCGTAGTGGTGCCATCTATATTCAAAACACGTAACTTGTTCCTATATAGTGAATTTATACTATTCGAATAGTTGTAAAGTAATAAATTTTTCGGTTCACGGAGTTTCCCGCTGCTCTCAAAGTCAGAACATAGACTTACCTAACACTTGTAGTGCGCAGTTGTGGTTAGGTTGGTTAAGTTAGAAATAACAATGATACGCGTTTCAAACTCACAAACAATGTATGCAAAATGCATTAATAAGTACCAGGTGATCATAAAATAACTTCCCCTATATATGAGGCCCTAGAGACAGCAATTTTCTACTAGTCGGAATGAAACTTTCGTTTCAGAGATTTTAGTAGGTATGTAGGTAGTCATGCCTATGGGTATCACCAGCAACAAATTATTAGGGGACGACTCAATAGATAGGGTATAGATTACCAGGGGTCTAAGGGGGGTCCCTCTGGAAAGTGTTGAAAAAATTAAGGACTAAAAACACTTTTATAAGTGGATTTACATTTAACGGTGCATTAGTAGAACCTGCACAGCGTTATTCTTTTAATGCACAACATCTTTTAATATTTGTAATAGTTAAGTTTGGTTGAATTCGTTCAGCGGTGTCATTTTTTGTCAACTAGGACTCAAAAAACATTGGGGGAACGCCCGTGTAGGTAGTTAATTAATGTTCGGGATCAATCCCGAAAGGAAAGATACGAGGACATCTCGTCATTTTTAACCACTATCAGATGACAAGGTAAAGACCACCTGAGCTGGATCTCCACTTTCCAAACTTCCACACCACGCCAACGTGAGGACATTGGAGGCCACGATAGATTTAACGTGCATACAGCGGTCTTTGGTTGGATCTAGTTACGAATTCGCAACCAACCTCTTACTAATCTGTTTCTCCTCCAACGGTGGGGGAGGGGCCCCAGTGGCTCAGTGGATATGCCCACTGCGCTAGCAACCTTCGAGATTTAGGCGGCTCAGGTTCGATTCCTGTCAGGTGTATTCCTCCCTGGATGTATTTCTCTCTTCTGTGTCAGTAAAACTTTCATTGTATGTATGTCTATTACTTGATATTGTGTCTTGTGTCTGGCGCAGCATGGCCAAATATGGCCCTTGCGCCATAAAACTCCAAAACCAACCTCCAACTGGGATACTGCAGATTTCAAGAATGTACGTTATGAAAACAACAAGGAGTTATGTAATTAACAAGAACCAACTCTCACGGTTACGGATACAGTGAACAAATTTCGAATAGCGACAGCTTTTTTTTTATCACAATGTGATCGGCACAGTGAACAACCAAAAATGGCGTTGAAATATTTCCTTTAGCTCTGAAAACAAATAGCAAGAGCTCAGTCAAAGATCAGTGTGAGCAACAAAAGAGGAAAAAAAGGCAACAAATAGTGCAATACGCAACTTGCATACATCACAAACACCTGTCACAAAACTCCAATACACTAATCTTATCTTGAGAGTCTGGCCGAGGTTGCCCAGTTGGAAGAACAGATTAGCAACCGGAGGGTTGCCAGTTCGAATCCAACCAAAGACCGTGTACGAAGGGGGCTGGTGCACGTTAAATCTATCGTGGCCTCAAATGTCCTCGCGTTGGCGTGATGTGGAAGTGTGGAGAGTGGGGTGCCAGCTCAGATGTGACCTCGTCATCTGACCGAGGTTCAAAATTACGAGGCGTTGTCCTTGGATGGATCCCAAACTGTCGCCAATAGCCCGTCGTGTTGCTCCCTCAATGCGACGTTAATTTAATTATTTACCTAACTTACCACCCTGTATTTTGAAAAATTATATCATTGAATAACTGAATATTAATTAGTGGGAAGGGTAAGTTGATTTGTCAATGCACATTCCTCAAATCTTGGAATCATACTGGCATACCCCTTCCTGTTCCTGTACTCGATTTTTATCACCAACCGCAGCCGAAAACCCAATTTAACACAAATACAGTGGTACCTTGAGATACGAGTATAAGGGGGAGTGGTGGCAGTTACAAAGAAATTTAGTACGAGACAGATTATTATTACAACAATCCTTTTTTTTATTACAACAAATTTATTTGAAAACACTTACTCAACGAACACAGCGCTACAGGAATAAAACTGATACTAGAATATTCGTACTACGAAGTTTGTTTTCTTATTCGGTTACTACGTTGCCACTTAAATTTTTAGATACTTATTACATATTACTTTTATAATAATAATTATTAATAATTGTACATAAATTATAAACATTACACGAGTGCCCCGACATACGAGTTTTTTTAGATACGAGCCGTCACTAGGTCAATTTTTTGCCTTGAGTTACGAGCCTGAATTTGAGATACAAGCCTGCTTCGGTGACGTCACAATCACCACTCCGCTGAGATTTCCGAGTCTTGCGCGTCGTTCAGTTCATATGTTTACCTCACCTGTTGACAGTTAGCGTCTGTCACGAAAATCAATCAATTTCTTAATTCGGTTTGGCATTTATTGTCAACTGCCACCGGAAGACCCGAGTTCCTTGTTTTTGTTTTCATTTTTCTTCGACCAGATGCGTCAATTCTGAAAACAGAAAAATTTGGTGTGTACAGTTATTTGGCTATTTTTTTTCGTATAACCATGAGTCCAAAGGTGAGTGTAGAGAACAGTGGTGAGAAAAGGAAAAAGGTAATATCCATGGAATTAAAGAGTGAGATAATAGACAAACATGAGCAAGGAGTAAGAGTAATAGACTTGGTAACGCAGTACGATCGCACTACTTCTACGATATGTACGCAGGACTCGATAAAGGCTATAACCAGCTAAGGCTATAACTCCAGCTACAATATTTATTCATTATAAATACATTATAAAAAATTGAAGTGTTTTGGGGGGGCTGGTACGAATTCATCTAATTTCAATGGGGAAAATTGATTTGAGATACGGGCATTTTGACTTACGAGCTCTTACTTGTATAGAACGAATTAAACTCGTATCTCAAGGTACCATTGTATGACACCACGAATGGATGAAGATTCGCTGATGTTTAACACTCAGCGAACGGATATTTATTTTTTACTGATATCCAAAAAGCAGTTCCATGTGCTGTCATGTTTCATTTCCATTGTATCCAGCTCAGTTAGTAGTTTGAACAGTGTCTGTCGCGTCAGATGTCTCTTCTTTTCGACCTTCTAGTGAAACAGACGGATCAACGTGAGCGGAGTAGCTGTCGTAAGATCTCTGAAGGGTAAATCACAAATCGACTTAGCCGATTGGCTATGGAAGCGAAGACTAGTGTTTTCGATCACGATGGATAATCACTTTAACCAATCAATAATTTAGGATGCTTTCCCACAACCACGTGACAGGTCTTCAAACCAAACAACTGGAAGAAATAGGCTGAGGAGACATGCTCCGTCTATTTCATTTTAAGATCGACGTCTCTTCTAACATCGCATCAACACATCCTATTCCGAAATCGCACAGGTATGTGTCATATCAGTGAAAATATTGGAATAATTCGCAGCTCATTTGAAAGAGCCTAAGGATGGTCTTGTAAAAATACACCATATCGCAAAAGTATGAATGAAGATCGTCGTGGATGGTATACCTTCTGCGGGCGCTCGTTATCAGTGTTATCGCTTTGAGTACCGAACGATATACTTAGAACCAGAATACATGCTTTAAACTCCAATTGTAAATCGCTTTGTTTACGTTTCAACCTATAACTAATTTGAAGAATAGACTCGTCCAAAACCACCTGACTCGACTGCCTTCTCGAGATAACTGGACTATAGCTGCCTATCTCTGCTTTCCACAGTTTATTTGGGGCCGCGGTAGCCCGGTTGGAAGAGTAACGGATTAGCAACCAGCAGTTCGAATTCAACCAAAGACCGTCGTGTACAAGGGGAGCTGGTGAATGTTAAATTTTTCGTGGCCTTCAATGTCCTCACGTTGGCGTGGTGTTGAAGTCTGGAGAGTGAGGTGCCAACTCAGGTGTGACCTCGTCATATGACCGTGGTTCAAAATTGCGTGGAGTTGTGCTTGGATCTTTCCCTTCTGGTTTGATCCCGGACTGTCGCCAATAGCCCGTCGTGTTGCTCCAAGCGCGACGTCAATTAAAATACCTACCTACCATCTACAGTTTATTTATATGTTGGGGAATGTTTTAAGAGCTGAAATTTTGACATTAAATGTATATGTCGCGACATAATATTGATTTAAAATATTGGTTCGGTGACGTTTGACCCTCCCGGTGTTGTCTCGACGAGGTGTCTCGTCATTAGTAAAACTGACCAGATCTTGATAGACGTGATACCTCGTCATTCGAAGAAAACTGACCAGATCGTGGTCTCGTCATCATCAAAATATTTTGATGACGGGATATATTGTCGTTAGCAAAATTGGTCAGATCTTGATATTGTTGATTCGAGATATCTCGTCGAAACCACTTGGAGGGTTAATTACTAATTCCGTATTTACATTGCAGTTCCATATTTACAATTTAACTGTCTGTTTGACCTCTAGATGGCGCCATGGATACTTCGTGAGGTCATAGTACTCGTATTAAACTTCGCATTACAAAATGCACTGACATTTGAAATCTTGAGTCCCAGTTGAAATCGTACATGTGCAGATTGTTTCAATTTTGTACAACAAAATGATGACAACGTAATCAAAATTAATTACTGATTCATAGTTACAATTTTCTTAACAATTGCGAAAGACATGTAAAAAAGTTTCATACATTAATCTATTTCCACAATTCCATGACTTAAAAATTTCAAATTTCAATTCGTTCTGGTATGCTGACAAAGTTTATTTCATTTAATTGTTGTTTCGCTAGACAAAAAATATCCAAACAAAAATTTGTAATCCAAAAAATACCAAATAATTCAAAAGAAAAAGATATACACAAGCATAGTTAGACAAAAGAAAACAAAATACTCCTTCGTAAATGCATCGCGCGATATAAACAGATGAAACCTTGAAATATAGTTTATCACCGTTTTGGATACGTTTGGTGTTTACTCTAATTAGCGTTGACCAATCAACTATCATAATCAATTCGAAATTTATTCTTTGGAATTTTTATTGAAGTGCTGAAATGTGTAATACGAAAAACAAGCCAAGTGACGTCACCTTCAGAATACGCACAGGAAATACGTATCGCCACAGAAACACTACCGCCACCTATATTTATCTTGACAGAAATGCCTCTAATAGCAAAATTGTTACATAAATTCATGTCCAAAAGTTAAGAATAATTCGTAAAATGTGAAAAAAAATCTGAGTAAATATGGATACAATGGTTCAAAATCACTTGTAGAGAATCGTGGAACGAAAGTAAATTATTGTGCATACGTATAACAGCTCAGTCGACGTCGACATGCGCAAAGCACCGGCGCACGTCGGAACGAGTATAAAACGGCCTTGAGCGGCATGGCCAGTTTTGACAGAAATTTCGTAATTGCTGTGGTACGGAGCGTTATTAACAATCACGAAGGATGTCACAAAGATGCCACCTGGACATGTTTGTGAAGGGACGAAGTATTGTAATGCTAGAATCCGGTCAATCCCAAACCGAGGCATCTCGAATTCTGAATGTGCCTCAGTGTGTGATCTCCAGACTGTGGCAGAGGTTTCAAACCACTGGAGATGTTACCCGACGACCAGTACCAGGTCGGCAAAGGGTAACAATCGCTTGGCAAGACTGATATTTGGCGATAACTGCGCGATGTCAGAGGATCCGTTCCGCCAGACAAATGGGTTCAGCCCTGCAGCATTAAAAGGAGTCATAGTTTCAAAACAAACTGTTTACAAGAGACTCAGACACGTTGGTCTCTTTGCCAAACGCCAGCAGTTTGCGTCCCCCTGACGTCTTGACGTCTGAGAACGTGAAACGCGTTTTCACACGGGAAGCATCACGGAAAGACATCGTTTTCCTTCAGGGGAGTCATGGTATGGGCAGGCATCATACTGGACGGCCGCACAGACCTCCACATCTTTGACACGGGGTCTGTTACCGGTCAAAGATACAGAGACGAAGTCCTTGAGCCTACCGTTCGTCTGTTTCGGGGTGCTGTCGGTCCTGGTTTCATATTCATGGATGATAACGCGCCTCCTCACCGTGCAGCCCTGGTCGACGCCTTTCTTCAAATTGAAGATATCCACCGCATGCAGTGGCCTGCTAACACTCCTGATCTGAATCCTATAGAGCATGTGTGGGATATGCTCGGGAGACATATTGCAGCGTCCCGCCACCCACCAAGCTCCGTTCATCAAAATTGAAAACTGCTCTCCGTGAGGCTTGGAACTCTTTAAGCACACAACTCATCCATATCCTCATCGAAAGTATGGGAAATCGTTGTGCAACATGCGTGGATACCGGAGGTTCCCATACACCATATTAAACTTCAGCATCACATTGTTTTAATCATTCTGTTTCACTAAAATTGACACTTGGATTATACTTTTCTTTCAACCCTTTTCTATGGATAATAAAAGTCATTATTATCCTTTCTTTGCATTGTTTTCTTCTCTAACCCTATTACACCCGCATACCGCGTTTCCTTCCATTCCGATGTAGATTTTCTGAAATATTCACATAAACAGCAATTATGCTTAACTTTTGGACATGAGTGTACATTCTTTTTAAAGGTTTGATAAAAAATAATTTACAGTTTCTGGTGATATACCTGGGAAATTTAGAATCAATACAAGAAAATGAAAATGGAAAATCAGTTTTGTCATGTATAAGATCATAGAAAATATTTGTTAAAGTTGTCTATATGGTGCTTTGAAGTAATAAACCGAAGTGATTTCTCAATTCAGAAGAATGTGCCAGACGTGAAGATTCATAATTCTTAAAACAAATATCACAAAAATTTATTCTGTGTTAAATCTGTAAATATTCTAAGGGTGTTTCTGTTCCAATTCACAAATGTTAAACTTTTGTTCTTTTCTGTTTTATTTTGTTGTTTTGATGTTTTGTTTTTATTCCTGAGTAGTCAAAAGTGCAAAATAATACAAAAATCGAAACTGCTGCGATGAAACGCTACATGACTAGTATCACAAGAAATAATTGAGTATCTAAGCATTATATAAAAGTAATTAATGCATCAAAAACTGAATGTTAACCCTCTGAGCGTCACGCGTTTCCGACATCGATCTTATGAAATAGATGGATCATGTGGGCGGAGTCACCGTCGTAAGATATCTGAAGGGCAAATCACAAATCGACTTAGCCGATTGGCTATGGAAGCCCAGACTAGTGTTTTTGATCACAATGGATAATCGCTTTAACCAATCAATAATTTAGTATTCATGTTTTCATCCACAACCACGTGACAGATCTTCAAACCGAGCAGCTGGAAGAAATAACACGAAGCTGCGGACAGATGCTCCGTCTATTTCCTTTTAAGGTCGGTGATTTCCGAGTAGTGTAGTATTGCTTTTACCCCACAACACACACAAAATGACTAAATAACCACATCTATTGGTTGAAAGAATCCTAGGAAAGATTCTATTGGTCAAGAAGATCAAAATTGGTTAGAAGTCATGCACGGAAGACTGCAGGTTGCAGAATGGATATATGCGTGTGAATCCCACAGAGGGTTAAGCTTACATAGAAAAACACTTATTCATCTAAAAGATAAATTGTAAACTTACCAAATTCTTATATGCTTCATGAATTTTTTTCATCTCTTCGTCATTTTCTGCACCAGGTTCGAATACTACAAATATTTTTGCATTATAAATTTTTAGATTGATTTTTGACAAAACATTTCGATCCCATCGGATCCCATAATTAGTATTACATGTTTTTTCTCTTATTTTTGTGTTGTTAATCCTTATCTATATGTGGAGCATAAATCATTGTTATTGTTCTAATATGGTTATTGATTAGCGTTAAAGCTGAAAGATATATAATACAAGCATCAAAAATTACAATGGAACAAATAAGTAAAATACAGTCATGAATGAAAGCTTAGGATAATCAACATCTTAACAAAATAATTTTCAATTTTTTTTAAATCATTTGATTCTTTATTGAATATTATTCAATAGTACCTGAAATGGGATTTATAATAACTTACGTTTCGCAAGTTAGGAATAATCTGCTCTCTCTGTTTACTATGGTATTATGTAAACCGGTAAGAAAACATTTCAAAAATTTTAACTTAGTTGTAATAAATAAAAATGAACTCTCTTCTGCTTCAAAATTTTGTTACTTAAAAAACTAATTTATTAATCATTAAAATTTTAAAATATTCATTGGTTTTAATTATATCTAACATGAAAATACTTGTTTAAAATAATTTACTATACATTCCTTTTATGTATAAAACGATACATTTTTTGAAGTTATGACCTATTAAAATTTCAAGAGAGAGAGAGAGAGTAGTGTGTGTGTGTGTGTAACTTTAACTTTACAAGTCAAAAACACTTTATAATCTTATATGAAGCGAAATAATTTTTGCAGAATTCTTTTGGCCTTATACTGTTTATAATGCTGCTCCTTCATGATGATACATATGATACTCATTTGCAATAATATCTAATCCTTATAAGAAAATTTCTTTAGCTTTAAATCTCATCTTAAATTTTGAGTAAGGATAATATTTGATAAACAAAACTTGATTTTAGCAGAAAACAAATAATTTTTGCTTCTCGATTGTTAATTTAAAAAAATTACTTTTTACTCAAATACAGAATATTTAAGAAATCTCACCAACAGACTTTTGTTCGATAAAAGTTAAAACAGGGATATTCCATATGGGTCCTCTCAGAAATTCAACCAAAGAATCGAATACCCATTCCAGTTGTTCGTCTGCCATAACGCTACCGGTTTCACCACAGTACTGCATTAAAATCAAACGAAACGCGGAATTTAGGGCTATTCTTGTGCGGGATCTGGTCGAGCGGAACACAGTGCAACCGTTACCTTGTTACCAAGGGAACAGCGAAACAAGGGATCAGCAGAGGTTCGTTTATTTTTATTTTCAGTTTACCCCACGTCTCATTGAGACATTTTGTCCTCTTTTTTTCGCATTTTCGTCTGTTCTAGTTATAATTCGTTTTGGGAATCACCAGAAGGAGAATTAATTTCTGTTCATGACTGTAATTTGATTAGGCGTAACTGATTTTTGCAAAACACAGCGGGAATTAAATGGTTCGGAATTCCTGTATTGTATCAAGTTAGTACCTGGCATCGCCTTTTCGACAAATTGTGTTTTTGTTTATAGTTAGAAATCCCCTGGTTTCCGTTTGATACAAGTAAAGCGTGAAATTTTCAAACTTATGAATATTAACGCCAAAAATTGTCGAGCCGTTTGTTGTTGGAGACGTTTATGTTTAAAATTTATGTAATTGCATAGCATCCCCTTGTTGCATTTGTATTTTGAATCATGCTTTAATATTTTAAGTGCTATATCCCCTTTAGTTTCTGCATCTAAAACTTGGTAATTGCAAACTTTGGTATTTTATCTGCAATTGGCTAGGATAGACCCAACTGATTTAAAACTTGAAACATTTAATTATTTAAAAGTATTTCTTTTTAAAGTAATTTTAGCCTTTAATTTATTGCCCAGTACTAAAGAGTATGAATATTTAATTCACACACTGGTACATTTGTCAATCAAATTGAAAAATATTTATTTAATTTTTCAATTTGACTGACAAATTTTGTATTAAAATTGAACAAATGAATGAACATGAACAGTTTATATTAAGGACAATAGCATAGCAAAGGATAATTATTAAAATTCATGTTTTCTGCATAGCATTTGTCATGCATACTTTCATCAAAACTTCCCATGAAAAAATTTATTTCTATAAAATTCCTGTTTCAGTGGAAACTATTAAATATTTTTTTTTCATATTTCAAATATGTTTATTTATTTTCAATTACATTTAAATATGTTTTATTTAATTGTAATAAATAGACATTTTCAACCTCAAAAAAATTGTTTAAAACTTAGTGTATATTAAAGTCTCAAAACCAATAACAATTCCATTGTGTATGAATTAAATCTGTTTTTTTATGCTTTGAACAAAATGCTGTCTTTTGTAAAGATTTTTAGAAGGTAAATTTCAGATCATCTGTACTGCAAGGATTTAATTTTAGAAACTAAAATGTTAAAAATTCTGAACTCCGACTTCCTTAAATCTGAAATTTTTACCTTCATATATGCTTGAAAGTTTCTGGATTTACAAATTTTGGCATTGCAATAAGTTAAGGTTCTGTGTGTAATATTAAGTTGAAAGTATGTTGGTAACATTAAAAGAGACAAATTTTTTTTTTAATTTTCATTAATAGAACCCTATCTGAATCTATTTTCCTTTTTATAGGAAAACACAAAAAGTAGCTACATTGTAACTATTTTCATCAGCATTAAATCAGCAGTAATTATATCATTTCTCAAAACTTAAAAATTGCTCTATTGAACAATTTATGTTTAACTTTCCATGTTACCCAAGCCCTTCAGTTCTTCTGTAATTCGATTCTGTTGAGTTGGCAATTGAGTCACATCATTTTAGTCATGTTCAGTTATGATTCAGGTTAAACATTAATAATGCACTCCCGCAATTAAGGTCTTTAGCATGGATTCTAATTTTGAGTTTATCATTCCATGCCATATAGTTACGAGTTGGCAAAACTAATAACCTCCTATGCCAATCGCCATACATGATGTGGCCTTTCCCTTCCTGAGCTTACTACCTTCATAAAAATGAACTACATCAAGGTCATGTGAAATCTCTCACAAGAGCCCCACATATTAGCTGTTTGAGAAACAGGTGTTCTCGTCAACATGAGGCTTAACCAACCTGTCCACAAAAAACGTATACAATAAATAAGTTGTAGCGAATAGATTGGGATCACATGTTCGGAGACCAGATGCACATTTCTCCTAGAACTTTTTATTAGGACAACAGAACAAGGAAGACAGGTTTACCTGGTCTGCAGGACAGATACTACCCTCCAAATATTTTGATCAGGCCCGCAGACCAGATAAAGCCCTCTGGATAGGTTTTTCCAGCCTGCAGTCCAGACACTACCCTTAGAACAGGTTTACCCAGCCCAGATACAGCCCTTATGAAAGATTTTCCTGGCCCTCTGAAAAGGTCAGCCAGGTACGACCTTCCGAAAAAGTTTTCCCAGCCTGCCAGCTAGGTACTGATACCAGATATTCTAGGAGGCTAATCATTCATAAGAATACAGACTGCGGTAGTCCAGTTGGAAGAGTAACAGATTAGCAACCGGAGGGTTTCGAGTTTGGATCCAACGAAAGACCGTCATGTACAAAGGGGGCTGGTGCACATTAAATCTGTCATGGCCTCAAATGTCCTCGTTGGTGTGGTATGGAGGCTTTGAAAGTGGGTTGCCTGCTTAGGTGTGACCTCATCATCTGACCATGGTTCAAAATTACATGATGTTGTCCTTGGATCTTTCCCTTCGGGTTTGCCCATAGCATTGCTCCAGTGCGACATCAATTAAAATACCTACCATTCATAAGAATAAAATATTTATAAAATAGCAGAGCCTAATAGCTACAATGAAACTTGTCCAAGCAGATTTATATTTACTTATATTCTTGTTTTATTGTTGCTTTTGAAATGTTCATAACTTGTGTTATTTTGTAGGACTAAAAATGCTGAGCTGACATTTATATATCCGCACTTGAGATGAATCAACCATGTGCCAACGGACCAAAACTACCAGTGTGGAAAGGAAGACTCAAGATATTTATGGAAACCAACTGACGTTTTCTACCATATCACATGGTCATTTGCCTGATTGTAAGGAATATGTGATATCAAAAGAGGCATTCAGCTTTAAGAGATGGATCATATTTATGACCTTCTTCAGTAGTCTGGCATTTTATTGTGAGTTTTATAACACAGTAAGTATCACAAGTTCTAATAATATCTTGAATTTTTACTATACCTCAAAGTTCCTCTTGTTTAAACATTTAATTAAAAGTGTTTACTTATGTTTTAGCTTAAAAACAGCTTACAGTAACAGCTTAAGAAGTTCTTATACAAATTTTCAATTTATGGAAATATCAAAATCGGGTTTTATTTGAAATAATCCAACTTTATTTTTACTTTTCGTTCGATTATTCATGTTACAGGTCAATTATTGAATACATCTTAGGCCGACAAGAATCCATGAAATTTACTCATTTCTGGTTTGATGCAATCAAGGCTAAATTATTTTAAATTCAAAATATCTATATTTGAAGTGTTTATATTAAGTCAATTATGTTCGAAGATTTAATTCCTTATTTACCATGCCATGAGTAATGCTGATCCATTTTGTTAAACCAGTTATTTTTAATTAATTTTTTTTAATTAGCCTATAATATACTCTAGTATCTGACAGCCTTTTTCCAAAAATCCTGTGTATCTTACTACTAAACAGATTTTGTTAGATTTAGAAAACTTTTACTTACATGGATGCAGGCTTTAATGCCTACGTAACCAAATATTTGTTTAACTTTATTTTTCTGTTTTATTTATTAAACTATTCAATACAGTAAAATATCTTAGCTCTTTTCATGTTTGAAAGTAATTTCATTTTGATTTTTAGCTTGCTGTTACAGAGAACTTCAGTATAGAAATAAGGTCACTCTGTTTAGAATAAAGGACTTTTAATTGGTTATATTATCTTCACATCATTCTTGAATAATATTTATGTTTTAAATATGTGAAATGTGTCCTTTTATTTTAGGATGCAAGCTTTCTGAGCATATTTTTAATTTTCTTATGCATCGTCCTAGTTCTGAAACTGCATCTGAAAGTAAAACAAGGTTTGTTTTATAAAATTTAATTTTTGATCTGTTTTATGAGTTATATTTAATTATAAACATTTTATTGACCTAAATTCCAAAATTTTGTCTGCCATTATGTGTTACTTTACTAAGTATTATTTTGTGCTGTATTTAAATCTTCCAACTACATACGTATCAAATTTAATTTGCTTTTAAGATTATGATTAATTAATTATGTAGACAAATATAAGACTGAATATACATAGAGTTGGAATTACGATGTCCAAATTCGTTGACACCATACACATGTCCAAATTTATTGACAACTTACAAGTCATTCATTATTGAGATGGTTAAGTTACCTTTCATTGAAAACCTAACATGTATTTACTGTAATTGAAGTGAGGAAAGTACTACTTGACTTTACTCAAGAGTTTTTGCTGCTTCAGACAAACAGATATAAAATAGGAGATTCTATGGTATGTATTTTACCTGAATGTGCAGTACTACAAATACAATTGTACAACTGTATATAAAAGTATCATATATTCACCCGAAATATAATGCATATGCACAATTTTAAAATGGTACTCAGATCCTGTATGGTTACAACTTAGACTATCTAACCTAAAACAAAAATTATTAAAAAGCTATTCTGATTTTTATTTGGATAACATGACGTCGTTAACTGTTGATAAAGTGCCTTGTCAAAAATGTAATACTTTTTATAACATAACTTTTCATCTTCTGTTGTGTACTGTATTTATGTTCAACAAAAAAAAAATCAAATTTTTTTTCTCTTGACCCAACAAAAAATCTAATTGAATTATTGGCTATTGTAAACCAATAATTGTGTGTATAGAAAAAATTAATTGAATTATTATTACTCTTGTGGTCAACTAGAACTCTAACAATAGTTAGAGTTTTAGTTAACTACACTCTAAATATGTAAATCTCAATTGTTTATATTTACATAACTTTTGCATCAACTTTTTATTTACATTAACACCAACACTTATGGAGAGTACACTAAAAAGTATCTTCAATGTTTATAAAAATTATTGCAATTGTTAATAAGAACTTTTGGGGAATTACTACATTTATTAGTACTTTTACTGCTACATTTTTATATTGTTATCATGTGCAATGTACATTGTTGAGTTCAGCGTGATTAGTGATAATAGACTTAATGTTGTCTAACCTGATCAAATGAAGTAAACAAACTGCTCAGTAATCATGCAAAAGAAAATATCCCAAGATTAAAATCATGGAAGTAAGAACATTAAAGATAGTACCTTGTCCTAATTAACACCACTTAACCATTATATTTAGTATCACATGTTTTCTGCATGTAAACATATAAAAATGTCGAGTTTTGTTAGAGCAAACAGAAATATTTGCAGATGCTTCAAAACTAAAATATTAACGGTTTCTTTATTCTAGAGTCTTTGTTAGTTATTGCATCTCTGGGTCTTCAGCTCACAACAACTTTTGTAACTGGTAGAAAAGCATCACAGTTCATTTTTCGTCGAGACGTATATGATGTTGTCATAAATGAAGGATTTTTCATGGTATGTAGACATGAACTGATATTTTCAATTCAATTAAGTTATTGTCATTGTTAAATATCCTCCCATTTATATTTGTTATCTGTTGTTAATTATGTGTTTGAGCTGATATATTGTGTTTTAATTATGTATTCAATAATAAATAATATTTTGTTTTCCTTGTAGTAAAGTTTTTAATGAAATTTTTTTTAATCTATAGTATACTTTTCAATATCTCGGATATAAAATTTCATTACTATAATCGTCTTTTATTATAAAGATAATGCATTCCTTGACTCATGTACACAATTTTTATTTACGCCATATACTATGTACGAGGAATTATAGCTAGACAATAAGAGATCACACCCATGGACAATCGACCTGACATGCCAGTGCAGAATATTATTTTTCTTATTAATTTACTTTTCATATCAATTGACTGATATGCCCTCTGGCGACAGGGACTCACACTGTAAGGCAATTAAAAAACATTAATGTTCAAAGACCTTAATTTTTTTTTAAATCCATAGTTTTTACAATAACACTATTTTTCCACCTGAACTCAAATAAAAAGATCAATAATATTTGGACAAGGTCAAGAGTCATTAAAATAGAGGGCATAGTATTTACAGGTTAGATAAAAGTTGATGTTTTAAAACTAGGTTCATGAGGCCCAACCTAACTCTTATAAAAGCTCTTCAATTGTGCACTTACAGGTTAATCTATTGCAATATGTGTGTGTTGTATCTCATAATTTGTGTTCTTATTCAGAACTGTTCATATCAAGAATTCTTTGACTGATTTTATTATTGGACCAGGTATAAATCAGTCAGTATCGCATTCCGTATTATTTGTGCCATAAGGGAGGAGAGGTTTATGTTTCTAGTTAGTAAATGCAAATTTCTTCCTCTCTGAATGACAATATGTATGTATGTGTGAATTTTAAAAGTTAGTTGTAGTTTTTTTTGCATTGGATATTCCGATCAAGTTGTTTGCTTGTCTCGTGTTTATAATAAACTTGAGTTATTTTTTCAATGTTATGGAATTATTCTGTATTTGCGATATACAAACTGAAATGTAGCCTTAAAAGTTTAAAGCAACCTTGGAAAGCCTCAAGAAACACAAATTTTTCTTTGTTTTGAGGTTGTATATAAAATATGAAAATACACATATGATAGTCATTCTAATTTCTAATACAATTTTGTAGAAAAGGTACAAATCATTTTATCTTTAATTATTGTGCGCAATTCCAAGAACATTTTCAATGGTGGAATGAAATGTTGAGGAGCTGGCTTAAAAGTTTTGTAGAAGACACCAACAGCATTTTCAGGTTTTTAGATGTGCAAGCTTTGTTTATAAATGTATATTGTTTTATTCTTCTAACTAATAGTCAAGTTAAAATAGCTGTTGGTTTTAAATTAATGTCCTTAGTTTAATTTACAGTATAGTGCAGCTCCTGTGAGAAGGCAATCGACCTTGGATCAGTTAATTTCTGAAAAGGTGTGAGAGGTTGTCACAAATAAAAGCTGACATTCAGAAGGCGAAAGAAAATGCACGATGAACACAGATAATTTATCCCTCACCTACTTTGGAATCAAATGATAAACTCTGAGCCAGAATCAGCGATAAAGACGCCAATTGAGGAAGAGATTTGTTTACTTTCCACTAGTCCCCTAATTCAACTTATAGACTCATTCAAAACCATGTGACTTCTCATGGGAGCAAGACTATAACCCTTTATAAATCATGCTTCTTGGGAGACTAAGAAAAAAGTATTTCTTATATATTCGGAAGCACACGAATGTATACGAAATGGACATACATAAAATATTTAATTTGTCAATTATACATTATTTATTAAACTTTGTTAAGTGCAAAATGGATTGTAAAATATTTAAACAATAATGACAGAATATGTAAATTGAGTAATATTGCATTGAAATTTATAATGAATGAGTACATAATATTATAATCATTTTACATGCTTCTCCATTTCAAAATGAAGTAGGAATCTATTTTAAGCCATGGCCCAATCTAATTAGCCGTTTCGTAGCAAAAGTTGTATTTAAAATGGCTAAATAAACCAATTAGGTTTAGTTAGTTTCAAATTTTGAATGAAAGGAAAATGCAAGTACGAGACTCCTCTATTGCCCACAAATCGAAGTTCGTTAGATAAATGAAAAAGTGATGCAGTGAACTCCGATTTTGTGTAAGCGATTATTTGTGTGCTCTGTAGGTTATCTACAATTTTTTTTACTAAAAACTTCAAACCATCATTATCAGTAGGTTATGGAGAAAACTTCTCTGATGGAATCTGTTGCATAAGGTAATGCCAATAATACTAGATCTTGAATGGAATTAACCACATCAATAGAATTATATCTAGATGGCAGTGTTATTACTCAATTTCATACCATATTTAAATCCAATTAAAATGAATATAAGTACCTATGTGCATTTCATACCTCCAAATGAAATAAGAGGCCATCGTGGCTCAGTGGGTATGTCCACTGCACTAGTAACCTTCAAGTTGTAGGTGGCGCAAGTTCGATCGATTCCTGTCAGGTGCATTCCTCCCTGGGTGTATTTCTCTCTTCTGTGTCAGTAAAACTTTCATTGTGTGTGTACATCTATTACTTGATATTATATGTCTCTTGTGTCTTGCGCAGCATGGCCAAATATGGCCCTTGTGCCATAAAACCCCAAATCAACCAACCAAATGAAATAAAAATTAATCACAAATCTAATGAAGTATTTCTTGCACTTTTTACTTATTCTTCAAATAAAATACATGGTGACAATTGTTGCACCTCATTTATGACACAAAAATTAGCTTCTGAACACCTACTTCAATTGCATCTCATTCACCATGGCAATTTGGTAGTTTTAACATCTAGATCTATTTTCATGTTCACTCACATTTTCTTTTCTATGTTGATATATTTCCTCCAGATTTCTCATTGCCATTTTGTGTATGCTTTTATGAAAAATTAATTATTATTCAACAATGAATCTAGTGCTTGTTTAACTCTGAAGTCCCCTGAAATCCTCTTGGTGCCCTGAAACTTTATTATTTTTTTAATGTAAGATACGTTTAAGTGATCTTGAATTTCCTTTAAGTAGCTTGGTAGCATTCAAGATTAATAATTATAATATGTAATTTACTTGTTTAATTGTGAAAATAATAGCTTTTATATGTTCATTAGAATCTTTTTTCTTTTTAGCATAGAATAATATTTTATTTGGCTGTTATACTGAGAGATATAAAGGATCCTCTTAAAATGAGTAGCATTATTCCTTTGTTTCAGGTATGTATTGCCTTTCATGAACAGTTTCATGCAAGTTCAGTGTTATTCATACTTTTTACTCTTGTCTTAAAATAATTTCTTGATCTCTTTACAGCATACATTTCCAAGATTGGATTGTTTAGAGAAAATTTATGTTGGAATACAGAATTCTTTTCGTGCTGATAGATCAGAATTGAGTGTTTAAAAAATAATAATTGTTACAGCTTATTTATGTCTTGTCATATTTGTGCATACCTCCAGGTGCCAATCTATATTCATGACATCAAGATCAAACCTCTCAAGGCATTTCACTCATGCTCATTTTCTTCATGAAAGTGGTAATTTATTTACATACACATCCGAGGAATATGTGTTTTAAACAGACTTAAGATGATAAGCTTTGCCAATTTACTTTTTTTTTTAATTGAACAAAAGCAAACACCCCGTGCACCACAGAAGTACAACACGGGGCTTACAGAAGTAAGTTGATTTGACAAAGAAACAGTGGAAAACAATTTAACTAATATTACAAGATTTTATGAACTTGACAAATGAGTAGAAAAGCAAATTAGATTTTACAAAAACATTGAGTTTCACTGACCATGTTTTACCTAATTTTCTCAAATCATTTTGCAGGCACATTCTTGAAGTTTTAAATACAGGACAACTAAAAAAGCAAATGCTGTACATCTTGTGGCTGCTTTTTAAAACACTCGCACAAATTATTAGTCTGAAGATGAAACCTATATAGATATTTAGCAAAATTTCCATGGCCAGATAAAAATTGTGTAATTTGGAAGTTTGTGAAGAAAAATAATTCTGAGTTCAATCTATGCTTAATAGTAGGAAAAAGATTTTGGGTGTGGCCAGCTTTCTCAGACAAGACATTTACTTTGTCTTCTCATAATTGTAGTTTTCCATTTTCAAACTTGAACTTTTCTTGAAACAAATGAATGAGCTTTGATTTACCATCTATTTTGAGTACTGTAAATAAAATTTTCATAGTTATTTAATCCATACTTGAAATAAAATATCAAATTCGGTTCCTTGAAAATTATTTAGTCTTGTCTTAATTTTTACTTCATATTTTTTGTCAATTTATGATGCCACACATTTTTTCTGTGTAAAGTATGTTCATACCAAGATTTTATGTATCTTACTTTAAAACTATAAAAAGTAATCTTTGCCTTTGTTTAATCTTTATTTATCCTAATTCAATCTAGTGTTATATTATACTTAATGTAGTAATTATAGTAACAGCCATGCCTTGTGAATTGCTGTATTCAACCTGCTCCTAAAATAAAAAAAAAGCTTATTTAAATACTCAATTTTATTACATTTTACTTAAATAAATTAATTATAAAATAGTTAAGTTACACCAAGTTAATTCAGGTTAAATTAAAAGTATAGTTTATTCAAAATTAGTAAAAATTATAAGTTGAAGTTTGTTGGATAAAAACTTTTCTGTTTCATCAGAATTCTAATAGCAGGTAGTATTAAGCAAATTGTTAGATATCAGTTTACAAAAGTCAACTAAAATTGTTAATTAGGTATGTTTTATTTTTAAACAAAACTTTCTTTTTTCATATATATTTAGCAAATATAAAATGCATAAATTCAGTTGGAATCTGAGAAATTTATAAAGAATCAATAAAAGTTAGATGAAAATACAATATTAATAAATCACTTTTATCAGCAATCAAACGTACTGAAAACTTAACATCTCACTTTAAATTCTTGGAACATCTAATCAATTTTAATTGTTCCAGTTTATTCAAAAAGTCTCTAAATTTATGTTAAAGTAATCTAATTGTATATATTTATCCTAGAAAAGTGATGCAACTAAAAAAGTATAATCTGCAGGACAGCAAAATGGAGGCTGAAAATCCTTAAGCATGTCTTACTTTTTAATCTTATTTTTTGTAGAATTTGTTCATATCTTTATTAAAACAATAGCATATATTTGATTTGTTCAAGTTAAATAGAAATATTTGTTAATTGAAAAAAAAGTTCATTTTGAATTGTCATTTCTCGAGGAGGTGCAGTATATTCAAATTCTAATGCATTTTTGTAAAATCTCATGTGCGAGCACATCTACAAAAAGAGCTTAAGACCCTCCCAGACCTTAAAGCAAAAATATTCTTATCTGATTAAGTTGTTTTGTTCTTTAACAAATTGTTAACCTGGTTGGAAGAGTAAGATTAGCAACCCGAGGTTTGCGAGTTCGAATCCAACCAAAGACCTTCGTGTACAAAGGGGGCTGGTGCACGTTAAATCTTTCATGTCCTTACGTTCGCGTGGTGTGGAAGTTTGGAGAGGAGTGCCAGCTCAGGTGCTGCCTCGTCATCTGACCGTGGTTCAAAATTACGAGGTGTTGTCCTCAATCTTTCCCTTTCGGATTGATTCCGGATCGTCACCAATAGCCCGTTGTGTTGCTCTAGTGTGATGTTAATTAAAATACCTACATTTTTCCAAATTGTGAATGAAGACACTAAACGTTTTATTGTTTTGATTAAAAAATCTTCGGCTTCTGGTAGTTGTCTCAACTAGATATCATTAGCAAAATTGACCAGATCGTGTGTGTGTGTTGGACGAGGTATCTCGTCATTAGTGACAGCGAGGAGAACGAGTCGAGGAAGCTACTAGTCGGTGCGCCACTAAATGGCTCAACAACCAAGGTTGGGCATTGACTAGCAAGAAGGCATATCTCGTCATTAGTCATAATCATTATCATCGGAGGACTGATTACATCTTGATCTCATCTTCAAAAAATCAACACTATCTTGATGACGAGAAACCTAGTCGTTTGCAAGATTGGTCATATCTTGATGGACGATATATCTCGTCGAAATCACTTGGAGGGTTGACTGCCAAAATCTATTTTACTGTACAGCTGTTTATTAAAGAACTTAGTTTTTAACTAAAAAAATTATAAGTATTTTGATAGTGTTATAAATGTTAAACAGATTTCAATTTGACTGCATTTCGCATCATCGAAATAAGCATTTAGTGTCTTCGAAAAAAATGTTAGTTTATGAATTTGCTTTAAGCCGACATAATATTTCTTACATTTACAAGTGTCCAGTCACTTATTTTCTCTGGTTGAACAAAACAGTATAAATATTTTATATGCTTTATTAAGAAAATTTGGGCCACCTTTCGCCTCCAATTCTCAGGAGTGTCTTCGAGCAGTCACTCTACAACTTGTCTCTAGCAGCGTGCTCCTTAACTGCTCTATACTTTAAAAAATTATTTCATTTCCCTTCTGTTGTATGCTTGGTTCTACTATCCCAAAATGCAGAGCTTACAAAGCCAATGTAGACCCTCCTGGTGGATATGAGGCCGCAGGAAGGTAGGTATTAATTAACATCACATTGAAGCAACACAACGGGCTATTGGTGACGGTCCGGGATCAATCCCAAAGGGAAAGAACGAGGCAACATCACGTAACGATATGGGGCCGTGGTAGCCCGGTTGGAAGAGAAGCAAATTATCAATCGGAGGGTTGCGAGTTCGAATCCAGCCAAAGACAGTCGTGTACAAAAGGGGCTGATACACGTTAAATACGTCGTGGCGTGGAAGTTTGGAGAATGGAGTACCATCTAAGATGTTGCCTCGTCATCTGACCGTGGTTCAAAATTACGTGGTGTTATCCTCGGTCTTTCCCTTTGGGTTTGATCCCGGACCGTCACCAATATCCCGTTGTGTTGCTCCAGTGTGCGTTAATCAAAATACCTACCGTAATTTCGCACGTATAGTCCGCAGACCCGATTTTATATAAAAAAAATTTCAAAAATCGTCAGATAGTCCGCGGACTATACGTCCGAAATTACGTTATTTTAATACGGCAATATTAATGTATTTTAGAAACAAAGAACTAAGTATAAATAGAAAAAAGTACTTACTTACTAATATACCTTCAGAAATAAAACGCTAAATACAAATAAAAAACAGTGCTTACTAATTAATCATATTTTAATTAATCACACATTCTACTACATTAACGAAAACCTTCAAAGTCCGATTCATCGGTATCAGAATTAAACAGTTCTAATATATTTTCGGGAAGAGTGTCCGAAAGTTCATTTTCAGCATCACTATCTTCACTGTCAGTGATTTCCTCGCTTTCACTAACAATCCCGGCTTTTATAAATCCCGATCGGAAAGTTGACACTTTAACACTTTTCCAGGATTTATCGACCCATTCGGCAACTTCAGTGTATGAAGCGCGTCTCATATTTCCTCCTTTTGTGAAAGTATGTAAACCTTCCGACATCCAGTTCTCCCAGCAAGCACGTACGTGGGACTTGAAACTTTTGTTCACGCTAATATCCAGAGGTTGCAGGATTTTTGTTAAACCTCCTGGAATAACGCTAAGTTCTGCACCGATGTTTTTTTTTTGGCTTCCGCCTTTACACTGTCTTATGTGTGCCCTCATGGAATCCATAATTAGTACTCCTTTGGAATTGAAAAAGGCACCTTCTCTCTTCTTCCAAACTTCTTGAAACCAATCGAGTATAATGTCCTCGTTGCACCAACCCTTTTCATTGCACCGTATTACGACGCTTCGAGGAAAATTTTCATTGGGAATTGTTTTTCTCTTAAAGATTAAGAGCGGCTTCAACTTTGTGCCGTCAGCACAGCAGGCGAGCATCACTGTGAAATGGGTCTTTTCTTGACCAGTTGTTATTATTGATACTGTTTTCACTCCACAAGTATCGACGGTGCGATTCGGTGGGCAATCAAATGTTAATGGAACTTCGTCCATATTTATAATATTTTTTAGGGAATACTTCCCTTCTGCAATAACTTTCCTTGTAAACTGAAGGAAAGAAGCTTTTTTTTCATCTACGTCGTCCGGAACAGCCTGACACATTGTCGTTCTGCTGCGAACTCTCAAGTTTTTACGACGCATGAAGCGGTAAACCCAATTTATTCCTCCCTTGAAATCCGTTATCTGCATCTCTTCTGCCATGGACTTCGCTCGGAGACGGATTTTAACTGTTGAAATGGAGCGTCCGGCATTTCTTTGGTCGAGAACCCATCTCAGTAAATTTTCCTCTAAAGCTGGCCATTTTACTTTTCCGTGCCGATTGGATCGCTTTCTTTCCATGCTTTTTAACACATCCTTTTGTTTGCGCCAATTTCTCACCGCTTTCTCGTCCACTTCAAAATAACGGCCCGCTTCTCTATTTCCATCTTTTTGAGCTTTCTCAACTACCTTGAGTTTAAACTCAGCAGTAAAACTCCGGCGATGTTTCACAGACATAATGCCAAACCACGCTATAAGTAAATGAATCACGCTTTTTTTTCGTACTCCAGGTACTTGCTACTAAGGCTCCTAAAAACTGAGCTGACGCATCAACTACTTTTCCCCCTCCCGGCTGTTGCGCTAAAGCAGTGCGAAGGATACTGGGATACAAGACTCTGGTTGCGCTAAGTGAGTGCTCATATCCCGGCACCGCTTGATGCGCCAGCCTGGATTTTAGGTGCTCTACTTGCTACTACTCATTCGTTCTGCACTATGCTCTATGGTTTACTATCGATACGATACGATACATACGAATGTTTTCTTGGAATCTCGCGCTGTTGTTTATATTTGATCATCGGCAGTTCACGACAGCGTGTTTTTTAGATTTTAACCTTGAACAACCAGCGTATTATCCGCACTGGTGGATAGTCCGCAGCTTCAAAAATTCGCATTTTAAACACAGATAGTCCGCGGACTATACGCGCGAAATTACGGTACCTACAAAAGGGGCTGGTGCACGTTAAATCTTCCGTTGCATGTCAATGGATGCATGCAAATGGCCTCACGTGGGAATAGTGTGAAAGTTTGGAAAGTGGGGTGCCGGCTCAGGTGTAACCTCGTCATCTGAGCATGGTTCAAAATTAAGTGATGTCCTCGAATCTTTCCCTTGGGGATTGATCCCGATCCGTAGCCAATACCCCGTTGTATTGCTCCAGTGTGACGTTAATTCAAATACCTACCTACTTACCAATACGGCATGTGGGTAGTTAAATTAACGTCGCGTTGGAGCAACGCAACGAGCGTTGGGATACATCCCGAAGTGAAAGATCCGAGTACAACACCTGAACCACGATCAGATGATGAGGTCAACACCTGAGCTGGCACACCCCTCTCCAAACTTCCAAGCCAGTGTGAGGATATTTGAGACCACGACAACGTGGGATTGATCCCGTAACGTCACCATAGCCCGCTGTGCTGCACCAGTGTGACGTTAATTAAAATACCTACCTACCTCCAATTGGGTACTTTAGGGATTGATCCTGGACCGTCGCCAATTGTCCGTTGTGTTGTTCCCAGTGCAACGTCAATTAAATACCTACTTACATCCAACTGGGCTACCGCGGCGCCGTACGACAAGTAGGTAGGTATTTTAATTAACGGTGCACTGGAGCAACACAACGGGCTATTGGTGACGGTCCGGGATCAATCCCAAAGGGAAAGATCCGACCGGATTTTGTAATCCACGGATCTACGTAATTTTGAACCACGGTCAGATGACGAAGTCACACCAGAGCTGACACCCCAATCTCCAAACTTGCACACCACGCCAACGTGAGGACATTTCAGGCTCGGCAGTTTTAACGTGTACCAGCCCCCTTGTACATGACGGTCTTTGGATGGATTCGAATTCGGAACCTTCCGGTTGCTAATCCGTTATTCTTCCAACCGACTACAGCAGCCCTGGAAACCGGAGAAAGAAAACCGAGATTATTTTCTGAATATGTGGTTGATGAAGGGAGTTCTTTTTGAAAATCAAGTATTTTTAAAGGAGGGGGCAACTTGCTGGGGTTTGCACGTGCGCAGCTCATTCCACAGGAACGATCCCTGTTTATGTGCTGTGAGATGGAGAATGTACTTTAAAGTGTGAGATTATATTACGGTGACAGGTGTATTTTTGTAAAGTGATATTTATAAATTGAGGTATTGAGTTTACTAAATTTTAAGTTGTAAATACTATTTTGTTTCATTTTTTAATAGCTAATTCGAAATCGGTAGATAGGTAGTTAATTATCATCCCACTAGAGCAACACACCTGCCTAGTGGCGACTGTCCGGTTTCAATCCCGAAGGTAAAGATTCAAGGACAATGCCTCGTAATTTTAAACTACAGTCAGATAACGAGAATACCTGAGCTGGCTTCCCATTCTCCAAACTTCCACACCATGCCAGCGTGAGGATATTTAAGAATATTTAAGACCATACGGATTCAACTTAGGTAATTGAATTAACGTCACAGTGGAGCAGCACACCGGGCTATTGGCAACGGTCCGTGATCAATCCCTAAGGGAAAGAGCCAAGGACAACGCCTTGTAATTTTGAATCACAGTTAGATGATATACAGATGTAACGTCCACCAGCCCCGTGTACACGACGGTCTTTGGCTGGGCCACCGTCGTGTACATGGCGGTGCACCACCTGGGCTAGCACCTGACAGCGTTAGAAGCTGGTCAATTTTAATATTTCGGAAAAAAACCCGAAACCCTTGCTTTAAAGATTGTCAAATATGACATTAAAATCTACAATCCTCCGAAAAAGTTTTTCCTGCCAAACACAGCCCTCCGAATAGGTTTACCCTAAATGCAGATTAGATATTGATACCAGACACCTAGAGGGAACTCATTCGTAAAATATAAATACTTATAAAGAAGTTAATTAATTTTGACATTGAATTTTTCTAGCATGTTAGGAATGTGCTTAATTGACAAAATTTTGAGATAAAATTGTTCTCAGTTATTTTCAAATGTGAAAAGCCCTTTTTATTCAAATATAAATTGCAAATATTTAAATTCCTTTTGTGAAGTTCAAGATCAGGGGATGGCATAAGAGAATAGAAACGAGACGCAATATGCAAGATGTGAGCTTTTTCTATCAATTTCAATTTATAGTTTCAGTTTCCATTTGGCCGTAAATTCTCTGGTATTTTATTTCATAATTTTTGTATCCCTTTATATTTTTAAAACTAGGTAGGTAGTTGAATTTTCCTTGCTCTGGAGCAACACAACGGTTTAATAAAGCAGGAGTTCCTTTTCGTGGGTGTTTTAATTCACAAAAATATAGTTTATGTTTTTGTAAAAATTAAAACACATTCAAAAGGAACTTATTATTTAATTTAAATATAAAGGGAAACAGATTATAAATAAATATCAGAGTTGACGGCCAAGCGGAAACTGAAATTATAATTTAAAAATTAATAGAAAAAGGGTGTCACCAGACATTAAATTCTGATTACGTTCTATACAATTTAGACAGTTTTACTAGTATTGTACTGAACTTCAGAACAATAACACTTACTATTTAATATTTAAGATGTTTTCAGTGGTTATAAAATTTTTTCATTAGACATGTAGACCTGACTTTTCAAAGAAAAAGTATCCTTACAAGTTGTAGGCAGCTCAGTTTCGAAAAATAACTACCATGGAGTATTTCTCTTTCTCCGTGTCATTAAAAATTTTCTTGTGTGTGAATGTTCATTACTAAACGTCTGTCTTGTATTTGGCGCATCTTGGCCGAATATGGAACTGGAGCCATGGATTTCAAGTAACCAATCTGAAACATTTTTATATTTAAATGTTCCAGAGAAAGCTACCATCACAGTTCGTATTTTGTAGAAAATATTTCATGGTAATCGAAATTAATTTTTTCATTCCAGTGAGTAAGATTTTCGGTTTAATTCACAAAAATATAGCTTATGTTTTTGTAAAAATTAAAACACATTCGAAAAGGAACTTATTATTTAATTTAAAATATAAAGGGAAACAAACTCGTTGTTACCATGGCGACCATTAAAAGTATTCGTTCCTTCCCTGAGTAGTAAATAGCTCGTTGTACATAAATTCAACTACCTCACTTCTCTAAAAGCGAAGCGTCGAACTTAATGTAAAACCGAAAGTGGAACTGTACGCTATGTCCGTCACGGTGCGCACTCTGTGATCCTCTCACTAGGTGATTTGAATATTTTTTTCAATTTTTCTTAAAAACAAAGCAAGTATATGATTGAATAGTTGTTAACTAATTTTTGAAATCAAATCGCTTTCGTTCAAACGACTAGTGAACGGAAAAGGAAGTCGGTTTTAATTTTTGTTTCATCTTGTGGCACGTGGATTGATGATGCAATTTAATTTGTAAAACTCTTACGTGGCAACAGTGTCAAGTTCTTGAGCGGGAAGGTTGCTGAAAAACATTTTAAGGTGAGTTCGCTCCCTCTGATTTAGTATCTCCAAACATTTTTTTGTCCTTTGGTTTCTTGTTTCTTTTGGTTATAAGCTGGGTTGAAAATGAAATGCCAAATTCCCCAGATATCTTGGCACAGTCGGGATCCCGTTCTAAGCATTGATTTCCAACCTGGTAAACGAAATATTCAGAGATTGGCCAGCGGCGGTACCGATTCCCATGTACTCATATGGTACGTTACGTACCAAGAGAACAAATCCATTAAAATCGAGTGTGCGTCTGATTTGAGTCGCCACAGTAAATCGGTAAACGTGGTTCGATTTTCACCTAATGGCGAATTACTAGTCTCGGGCGACGACGAAGGGGCAATGTTTGTGTGGCAGCTCAAAGAACGCGATGTGATAGAAACCCCGAAGGATGACGATAACCAGAATCAGGAGGACTGGTTCCCACTGAAGTTGCTGCGAGGACATTTAGAGGACATCTATGATATCAGTTGGTCAGCAGACGGCAACTTCTTGGTTTCCGCATCAATGGACAATACTGCCATCATATGGGACACGAATAAGTTTCAAAAGGTACACATGTTTTCTGAAGCCAAGGGGTATGTTCAAGGTGTGACCTGGGATCCACTGAATGCATTCATTGCGACCATTGGATCGGACCGAACCCTGAGAGTCCACAACATTAACTCGAAGAAAACTGTATGCCGTGCCCAGCGTGCTCCGTGGTCAGTCACAACCGAGAAGGGCTCGGTGAGGTCCAGACTTTTCTACGATGATACACTCAAGTCCTACTTCAGGAGATTGTGTTTCACCCCTGATGGTGAATTACTGATCGTGCCTTCGGGTATATTGGAAAGAGATGAAGCAAAGTCGCAAAACACCACATATGTTTTCTCGCGACATGCACCCAGCAAGCCGGCCCTTCATTTACCATCTGGGGATAAGTACAGTGTTGCTGTGCGATGTAATCCCTTGCTTTACAAGCTGCGTGCCTCGAAGGGAGATCTTGACAAAGAAAACCAACATCCAAAATCAATGATCGACTTGCCTTACAGGATGATATTCGCAGTTGCTGCTTGTGATTCCATATTGCTGTATGACACAGAACAGCTGTTGCCTTTTGCATATGTTTCGAACATTCATTATACTCATTTGACCGATTTGACTTGGTCGCCGGATGGAAGGATTCTTATGGCTTCTTCAACTGATGGATATTGCTCCATTTTGCTTTTCAGCGATGAGGAACTGGGTGAAGTATATGTGCCAGAACCTGAACCAGTTCTAGTAAAGGAAGAGCAAGAAGGAAATGAAAAATTGGTTGAACAAAAATCAGTCAATATGTCCCCTCTTGGTAAAACTACGGACGTTATTGTTATGCCAGAAAGTAGTAAAGTGGTTCCGGTAAAAGCGGAACCTGTGCCTGGTACAGTAGAAGGCTGCAAGATGCCTGAGATTGACTCGCAACAAGTTACCCCAAGTTCAGCAGAAGCTTCAAAGTCAAATAAAAAGTCAAAAGTGTGCACAATAAAGAATTTTTTTGCATCTCCAAAAGAAAGACCTCTCAAAAATTCACCTAAACCTACATCTCCAAGTATTCGCATGAAATCTCCAAATGAGAAAAATTCAAAGGCCGAAAAGTTAGCAGCAGAAGTTATGTCGTCACCACTCACATCCAAGATTGACAAAAAAGAAAAATTTTCCATTTTCAAAAGTTCTTCGCATTTAAATGAAGCAATGGAGGTTGATCTGATAGAGCAAAATTCCAACTCCATTGAAGTGTTATTTGAGTTCAAAGACTCAAAGTCTTCCAATACTTATGTAAAGAAACCGAAATGCAAGACGTCTTTAAATTTCAGAAACAAGATTGAATCCACAGAAAGCACAGTAGTAAAAAAACACATGGATGTTGAAATAAGTAACTCCAATGCTGTTTCATCCTTCAGTGAACTGCTCGATGAAAGTGTTGCTGCCCAAAAAATCGAAGATGCTAAAAATGACTGGAAACTAGAACTGTCGCAAGATGATGACATTCCCATGCAAACAGAACCAGTTGCTGCTAGCAATTCTGATGTGAAAATCACTGAAGCTAAAACCCCCGACTCTAAACCTAAACGTAGAATATCGTTTGTAACATTATCTAAGAAACCTACAATGGCATCACCAAAGCAGTGAAGGTTATAAATATAAACATTTTTGAGTGATTCTGTAATATATATTTCCTGTGCATTCATTTAAAGGGCATTTAATCAAGAAATTTTTATAACCTGTTGAGTGAGAATACTCAAATGTAGATCCAGACTGTTTTGAAAAGTGACAAACAAATATTTTTTCAGGCCAGATTCGAAATTGGTGGTCAGTCTTATTTAACACCTATTACTTTTGTTTTGACATCCAAGTTTTTATGTCATTATTTTTTATATCTAAATGTTATGAATTTTTTTGCTTGTTTGGCACAAATTCCAACCGCGAATTCTTCCTAACAATTTGCTCTTTGTTTCAAATTGGCTCATCAAAGTCTGATGTCTACTTCCTAGTCATTATTCTGTGTATATACACATTCACTAAAACTAACATTTGAAACTGCACCTGCTAGGGCATTTTAATTTTAGCACAGGGAGAAATGTTTAATGACCATGACGTCTTATTTTCTGTTCCCAATTTCTAACCCTGGTTGAGATGAGTATCTAATGCATAGTTACACTGTTTTCTGGTGATAAGGATTTACTTCTGTGAAATTTGAATTATAAATATTAAATCTTGCATATTATTTAGCAAATGTTAAACTTATGAGATTTCTGTTCTTAGTTTATAGTCTTAAAACACAAACTTATCAAAATTAATGTTTTTCCTTGTTCTTATCTTCATGGATACTAAAATATTTGTATTTCTTATAAGTTAATAACTAGCTAGATGGTAATGATCACAAGAGTTTGAAGTTATGTGAATTGGATGTATAAATTTATTTAGTTAATTTTCTTTTAGATAATTTTTAACCTTGAACCCCAACACCCTTTATAATTTTGTTGCAGGTTTATGGGCATATATTTTAGCAGCTTGAAAACTATTTTTTTGTATTTTTTACATGCTTCATGTCTTTATTTTAAGCATTTGTGTTTTGAAAATGCGTATTTTGTGATTAATGAAACTGCTTAAAATGCATTTGTGAAGTTTCTTATGTTTTATAAATAATTACATTTTTATAGAATACAATATTTTGATTCTTTTATTCTTTTCTTGCTCTGGTGTATTTAATTTAATTTGGGAAGTTACTTCTACACAAACATTAGATTTTGAGAAAGTTTGACAAAATCAGATCATATTAAAGATTCTCTTAGGATATATACAAGAAAAAAATTGTTTTGAGGCTATTAAACCAACTATAAGCAATAAAACATGAGAAGAGCTTTCTCCCACAAGTGATATTTGTGTTTACATTACATGATGATTCCAATAAAAATTTTTACCATTTTTCTTTAAATTATCTTTTCTAATGTATAATTCTTGTATGGACAACTGCTTTTTAAGGAGAATTGGGGCATTACGAAAGTGGCGAAATTTGTGAATTGGATTTTCCAATATTGTATGTTACTTTTCATTTAAAAGTATTTTAAGCTATCCAACTGTAAACTAAATTAATTACCAATATTCACTATTTAATTCTGTTGAGGCTCACCTAAAAATACAAATTGTAGTGGATTGTAACTATTTACATTGATTTAAATTTGTACTATCCTATATACACAAAAGGTTGTATTATCCTAAGTACACAAAGAATGGAATCCTGGAACAGAACGCTGGCCATATCGATTTATTCCGTCTAGAAATCGGGCACTAATTGAGAAGTTGGCAATGTTCTGGTGCTTTCCAAGTATGTGAAAAGTTATGCCAATTAAAGAGTAGTGCTAACAACTGTCAAGGAGATATGCAAGACGTGAACAAATTCATTCAATTCTGTTTTTTTACACCACGAATATTTTGGGAATGGCAGGTCATAGATCCCATTTCAATTAGATTTAAGATATTTTTGAAACTAATCTGAAATGCTTATTAAGGAAAAAGTGATAAAGTAATTTACAAAATTACATATTTGCTAGAACCAGGGGAATATTTTTGCTAAGAAAGAAAATTCACTATATATAGCTTTCTTTGGCGTAGAAAGAGGTAACTATATTATATATGTGGTATCAGCATCATGTGTTGGATAGCTCAAATATTTACAGTTGTGAATTGAGATGAAACAAATTATATTTAAACACATTAAATTTTCTGTGATTTTATTTCACTACATGACAATCCGTAGCTTGTCCGTTTTTGGACCTTGTGCTATGAAACCCAAACATCCAATCCAAAAGAATATTTTGTATTCGTTGTGCTCGTTACCAGAAGGAGCCTTTGGGGTCCTCTCCTCCCGAAACTTATTTCTGATTTTAAAAATATCTACAAATAAGAAGCTACAAATGCATAAAATATTTTTCATATTCCTCACATAAATTAAAAATGTATTCAAATTGCTGTATAAGAATAAAATAGTTATTTTATATAATCAGAAGGAGGCTTTGGTGTCCTTCCCTCCCTGAACTGGTTTCTGATTTTTAAAATATCTAGACACTACAAATGCATAAAATACTTTTTATGTTCCTCACATAAATTAGAAATGTATTCAAATTGCTGTATAAGAATAAAATAGTTGCTTTATACATAAAATTACTGATATTACTAACATTCATATATATACATTAGTTTTCTGACTTAATATTCATGAAAGCAATGATTTATATTTTCTTTTCTATGGCTGACTCAGCCAACTTTGCCTATATTTAAGTATTTACATATAGTCCTGCTACAGCGAGTTGGCAGTTGAGTCTCATGGTTTGGATGAATCTTGAAATTAGGTGATCGGTTAGAATGATAAAAAGCCCTTCCACAAATGGTGTTGCTGATTTTGGTTCTCAGATTATCACTTGGTGCACTGAAATTGGTAACAAGTTGGTGGGACACAACTCACAGGATCATTCATGCTTTTGCCTCTGTCAGCCCTTCCTCCTAACGATCGTTCACATTTATTCAAAAAAAGACTGCCTTCTCTTTGGATTCACACTATATCATCAACCCAACAAGTGATACATAAGTAATAAAAAATTTCATTGAATAATTGTTCTATTTTATGCAATTTATTTTGTAATATTTGTTTAAAATTGTAGTCATTTGTGTGCTTTGATCACCTCACAAATACAAATATTCTCATCAGAAAATCTTGAGTTATACAATTTGATCTGGAGCACAATTGAGCCAACACATTGTTTACAATTATTCATAAAAGACTGCCTTCTCATCGGATCCACACTATATCATCAACCCAACGACAGTGATACATAAGTTATTGGAAATTTCCAGAAACGAGGTTTGAATAATTTAATTGAATCGTTGAATAATTGTTCCATTTTATGCAATTTATTTGTAAATATTTAGAAAATTGTAGTGATTCGAATGCTTTGATCCACTACACCAATACAAATATTCTTTATGTGAAAATCTTGAATTATGGATGATCTGGAACACAATTGAACCAATCTGGTTGACAGATTTTTAAGTAGTTCAAGATAAAGAGGGGGCACTGTTCAGGAGCATGTACTGGTGTTGAGAGATTAGAAAGACCATGCTAAAATAGTCAGTCTGATGTTCTAACACTGAGTGGACACAGTGACAAGTCTGCTAGTCTAATTTAGATGGCGTTATAATAAATAATCATGTGCAGTTTTATGTAAAATTTTTGGCAAGTCTGTTAAATTTTACTAATGCATTTGCTAGATGAAACAAAAATCTGTTTGCTGTAACAATATATTATGTATTTTAAAAAATCTACTTTATAATACATGACAAAATCTATTCTGCCAACATAGCTACTTCATTGACATCACAATTGAATTGTCCAGTTTGGAAAAGGATCAACTTTGAAAATGTAAATTTTTCAGAGAAATCAAGAAAACTCACCTGTTCTAGTTAGATTAAAAATTTGATTTTTGGCACCATTTCTTCATTTAGATATTAAATATCAACCTGTAAAAAGTGCAATAAAATCTTTTTTGTCTTGAAATTTTGATCTTTCAATATCAGTCAGTGGATGGTAAATATCAAGCTGAAAATGCTGGATGATGCCACTTGATTCCAATGAAGGGTGGAAAGAGAAAATACTAGTGCTTCTAAATGATAAGATGAACATAAAAATAGAATAAAACAAACAAATAAACAGAACCAGTTCATGCACTGGTTGAATATGAATATATATATGTACTGTTGAAAATATTCAGTTAAGAATAAAGCTGGCAGATGAATTGCATAAGCTGCATCTAGATCGGGCAGAGAAATATCTTGATTCAGAATTGTGAAAAGTAAATATAATTAAGTAATAATAAAATTAAAGTAAAAAAAATGGAAGTTTTAAAAGAAGTTCATTAAACAAAAGTACAAAATGAAATTAAAAATATGAGGTATCTCATATTGTTAATTTAATTTTGTATTTACTTTTCACAATTCTGAAGTGAGATCTTTCGTATCAGGGTAAAAGGGATCTACTTCTCAAAATCTTAAGTTGCATATTTCACTTTCTCACAAATATTCAGGAAGAAAGTGTAGCATGCTGTTCTGGTAGCTTGATTAGTGGACTATTCTAATTAAAACAATTCATTGTAACAAAACAAATTTATTATTAACGAGGCTGTGGAAGGACTGCTCTCATTAGGGCTAAGGAAGTCTGTCTCATCAGGTCTAAAAGAGCACCTCTCTACCTGGTGTCTAATGCCTGAATGCCACCCATGCGCTCACACATTGCTCTCTACACTATGTGAGAGGCTTAACACTCCCTGCGCCCACACACCCTTTACAATATATAGGAGATTTAACATGTTATGATACAAATAATTGTAAGTTAGATTCAGATTAATTTAGTTTTGATTTTAAGAATATATTTTTCAATTATAATGATGCACTTGACTCCTTTGGACCCATCAAAAGTCAGGCTTAACTCCTTTTGCCCTGGCAGGGAAGAAATATAATAATTTGTGACTTTAAATTAGTTGGCATGCTAATTAAAAAAAATCTTATTAATTTTAATGTCTTATATTCAATCTATTAGAAAAATCTGTTTTAGAAATACCTTAACTCTTACCATGTAAGTAGGTGTACCACTTTTTGTAATTTGACCGGTAATATCAGTCTTTCCAAACGACAGTTATTCAGAAGAAAGAAAATATTGCAAAATTTTATCTTACTTTTATTGATAAACAATACAAATATCAAATTTCATTTAGACAGAATTAAAATTAAGTTAAACGATATTAAAAGCTAACTATCGACTCAATTGAATAGATTTTCAACTGCAATAGAAAATAAGATATAATATGAAAAACAATTTATATACATCTGTTTATGTCACAGTACACAAACGGTATGTTGTCTAGAAATCAGGGCATGCTCCTGGTTTTAGATTTTTGTTGACTGTAGGTTACACTGACCAATGTTCCGATGAGATCTTTAACTTCCATAAAATGCTTTTATTTTTATTAAAACCTTTGGCACACACACACTGGCAGTATTTTGTTTCTCATCAATTTAGTTTCTTTTCCACTAAATTCAATTTAAATTTATCAAAAAAATTGCACTGCATTAAATTCTTTTTCATTGATAAAATTGTTTCAACTTATTTTAGTTATGGTCACCAGTAGAAAATATTGTTAGACGTCAATTTTAGATTTCTCTAAAGAAATAGACACCAAAATTTCAGCCAATAGTAGGTGACTGCTGACAAAAAGACTGACTTGGGATTTTAAAATTCCTTGAGTTCCAAGAAATTTTTAGGAATTCACCAAAACTTGTTCTACAGATATGATATAAAAACTGATCCAAAATCAACTTTACATTGCCCTTCTATTATATTTTTAAAGGAAGACAAGTTACAATAAGTCAAAGGGCTGGCAAAAGACCTATGTACAACTGGAGGATTAAATGGCATTACACTAGATTTGTACTAGATTAATATTTGTATGCTAGATATTGATTGCACTGCACCAAAGAAAAATCATTGAACAGTGAAAAGTTGCTTATGCCCTATCAATATCAGTTGGTTCGTATTCTGTTCCATTCAGCAACCATTGGTCCCAGGACAGATTAGGTTATAGGCTTTAATGATATCCTAATGTGTTTATACACAAATATGTAAAATTTTCTTTCCCTTTTTGCAATTTCATTATAAATATAATTAAAAGATCTGACTTTTAAACAGATTACATAAATGAACAAAGCACTTTTCACTATAAATCATAGCATCCCATTTTCGATCCCCAGTACCTCGATAGTGGTATGATTACATTTCAGAATGTGAGTATGTATTGGTGTATAGAACATTTAATCTGTACAGACTGTAGTATTTATGCTGTGATTAGGCAGTCTAGATCATCTGTTTAGTTCTAACTTTGCTATTCCTTTGCACCATTTTTCTTCCATGCTCGATCTTACAGTTAAAAGACAAAATAAATTGGTTATTTTAGAAAAAGTGTTGCTGCATAATCTTTATATATACATATATACAACATTTTCTTAGAATAAAGACTTAATTTATCCTGTTTCTCCTTGCAGGTGCAACAAATGAAGTAGGAAATTAGATTGACTAGCTTTTGTATTTAGTTCTACTATGAAGATTTTATGAGGTCTCTGATGCCTCATAAAGATAGAATTGGATAGTTAGAAACATATCAGTTGTAGTTTGTGTCTATCGATTTTCCTAGAGTTTGCTCTGTATAAGGTAAGTTTTTGTTAATATACTAGCAAAGCACAAAATATCTTATCTAAACCTTTAAATCCAAGAAGGATGGAGTCCCATGACATTCAAGATCTTTCAACGCCCGGTGACCAAGCTTTAGCTGGTGCAGTAACTGGACTTGTCGAGTATTCCTTGATGTATCCCATCGACTTGATGAAAACTCGAATGCAAACGTTACGTCCTTATTCGAAGGCTACTTATAGAAGTGTATTTGGGGGATTGCTGAAAATCCGAGGCGAGGAGGGTTTGCTGCGTTTGTTCAGAGGAATGCCTCTGCCTCTGGTGGCATCTGTTCCAGCTCATGCTCTTTATTACTCCTCTTACGAGAAAATGAAGCGGTTGCTGAGTGGGACAGAATTCGGAACTCAGAATCCAATCGCCCAAAGTGTAGCGGGTGCAATAGCCATCACAAACCACAACATCGTCATGAATCCGGCAGACGTCATAAAGCAACGCATGCAGGTGTACGCTAGTCCCTATCGTTCTAGTCTCCACTGCCTGAAGATGGTTCTGCGCTTGGAAGGCGTTACAGCACTGTACCGCAGTCTTCCGACGCAGATGGCCATCGACGCCCCCTATGGAGCTCTGCATTTTGTGATATACGAAGCCAGCCAGAATTTCCTGAATCCGTCGAGAGCTTTCGATGCAATGAGCCATATAGTGTGTGGTGCCTTGGCAGGTGGTTGTGCAGCAGCTGCCACGACGCCTTTGGATGTTTGCAGGACCTTGTTGAATACTCAAGAGGGTGCAGCCCTTGGTGAAGTGGACAGAACCAAGATCCGTGGGCTGCCTCATGCGCTGGGCACGGTGTATAAAATGCATGGTGTGTGGGGGTTCTCCCGAGGCATGAAGGCCCGCGTGATGCATCATGTTCCATCCACGGCCATCTGCTGGTGCGTGTACGAGTTCTTCAAACACTACTTTTCAAACAGGAATGCTGGAGCTAAGGATTCCTGAGGAGAATCAGAAAAAATCTGATCTGTGAATGCAATAGAAATTGTATAGTATTTGAAATTATTGCAATTTGTGAATGGTGCCTAAATTATGTACTTAAATACCCATATTATTTTTTTAATTGAGTGCTTTTTCATGTTTACCATTTAACATGTCCTGCAACCTGATCTGTGAATAAAAATTGTGTTTATAACATTTACATAACCAACCATTCTTCAAAATAATCTTTTTAAGGCTTATAAAGTGAATTTATATGCATTATGAAATGTTGGTTATAGTTTTTGAACAAACTAATTTTACTTTATAAATACTTGATAACATCCAGCCCATTTAAAGTACCAAATGTGAACCCCTAATAGTTTAATTTTCTATTTTTCTATCATACATATACAAAGAATACATTACATTTGTAATTTAATTGTTTTTTGTTTAATATGTTTTGTTTTTGTAGCATAAGTTGCTTCTAAAATGAAAATTCTATTAAAAAGTCTCATTTCAAGTTATTAGTTCAACTCTTGGAAGATTTTTGTTTTCTAGAAAAATTTGCATGGGATTATCAAATTGTTTTATTTTTTAGACAAGTATTTTAAGTAGATCTTGTAACTATTTCTTTCTTTAACCTGCTTTCATAAAAAATCTATTCTGATTCAGGCCATTTATTGAATGCCAAATTTAAAATCCAAAGCAAAAATTATTTTTATTGGCAATCTGTGTTTACATCCTGAAATTGTGAAGAATTCCACCAACTTTTATCTTAAAAGAATAATGCTCTTGTGTGAGATCACCAGAATCTATGTTTTTTCAAAAACTGTGTTTCTGGTATATCTAAAAATGAAATTTTCCTGCTTTGAAAATTTTCATTATTTGCAATTGATCTAAAGAACTTGATTTTTGGAAATTTTTGTATTTAAAACACAATATAAAATACCTCATAAATATGCTATACCTTATAATGCACTGTGCCTCAATGAAATAATCACAGTTCTGATCTGAAGTATTTTTTCAGCTTTGCAAGATCAAACTAAACTCATACTGTTTTAAAATATCAGCTGAATTTGCTTACAAATCAAACAATATTTAAAAAAAGTTATTGGTATAAACCAAATTGTGGAGTACCATGCAGATGTTTTCAAAAAATTATAAAAATTCCAGATTAAAAAAAAAATCTTTAGAGTTTGGTTGAAAAGTTCCTTCTATCCATCACTTATCAATTCCAATATCCAATGCTGTTATTCTAATCCTTTATTATTACACCACTAACCCTGTTTCAAAATTTTTTAAAATTGTATAAAGTACATTTACATTTTATGGGGTACATGAAACTGCTGCTTGCTCAAATTATGTCAGGAACTTAAGGGTCAGAAAGTGAGATTAGAGTGCTAAACCTGAATATTATGGTACTTTAAATGTGGGATTTATAACTTTGCATCAGCATTGTTCAAGAGGCATAACATCTACATTTTTTCTAAGATGTGTGGCAAATATTGATTTTATTGAGTGAAATTCAAGTGCTATTTCAGAGGCATCTCATTACTGAAGTACTAGAACAATGTACTCCTAGGAATGCAAATTTATCAACTACATTAATTCTTATCATAGAATAATACCGATGAACAAATATATATTTCACTGTCAATAGTCCCGGCATCTTATCCATTTTTATGTTTATTCTCTATAGCAGCAAAAGTATTGAATTTTCTGTAGGAGTTTTGCTCCCTTCATTATTAGACAACTCTTAGTTTCTTCTCTTTTTCAACTTATCTTCCTGTAATGATCCCTTTTGATTCATATCTGTGTTTCAGTAAGGAATTTTTAAATGTAAATTATCCCTGCTTCAAAGGGACAACTCATGAACAAATGTGTTATTTTCCTTGTGTGTTATGAAATGTAATGAACTATCCAATTTACGCAAACTTCATAATCAAGCTTTCAAATATGTTATGATAAATAATATTTGTCATTTTGTATTTTCACATTCCACATTTTCTATCTGAAAAATAGTTTTGTAATCTAAAGTAAATTCTTGATTATCTGCAGTATTGAGTGACACAAGTGATATAAATAATCAAATTATCCAAATTTTACAGGTTTGTTGCTATGTGGTTATTTTTTGTTAGAGTGCCAAATTTAACAGGTAAAGCAATGTGTAAGACATTTTTTTTCTGTAAGTGTTATGACAGCAATTAAACAAAATCCTGTCATATAATGCTTACTATTAATTCAGGTTTGAAGTATTTGTTTTGAATGTATAAATATTTGCTGAAAATTTACTTTTACAAAAAAATTTCTTTCTAATTTGATATTTAACTTGAGGTCAACTCAACTTGGATAGTACAATACTCTATGGATTGGTAAAGCGTCTCACAAGCATGAAAACGACGCTCTGATTTGCTATAAATGAAATCACTCTGCTACATCGTATGATCAAATGCATCCACAAGAGATGTAATTTGGTGGGATAACCATATCGAAACACCCGAGCATTGAATTTTAAAATGAAGATTCACTAGTTTCAAATTGTATCCAAAATTTTATTCAGAATTCATTTATTCTGAGATATATTTGTAGTATTTAAAGAACTTAATTTTTATGGCAGAAGGATCTATTTTGTAGCGTAGATACACATATCCAAGTTAAGCTGACCTGAAGTATAGTCAGCAAAGAACAGCTAATCTTTGTATCCAGTTTAATACATTTTAGTCAGTTGCTCAAATCTTGGGTCGACATTGCAATATCATTTTCATCGACATTTTTTTGGGTGCTAGTTTCAATAATCGATTTGTTTTGTTGATTGTGCACTGTATTATATTCTGGAGCAGTTTGCAACAAAAAAGTTTTATCCGTGACTTACTATAAGACATGGGCTTAATGAATTCTCAGGTGCTTGTATTATGGATCATCTCTAGAATTTAATTTAGTTTTTAAAAGTTATAAATTTTTCATTCTTAAGTAGGTCTAAAATAAGAGCATATTAGCTATAAATAAAGGTTTTATTTCTGACTGGCTGCAGATAAATTAGAGTTTACAGTATTCATTAAACAGGACATTTTTTTACATATGAATTCAATCACATTTTTTAATAAAAAATATATTTGATGCAATTGAAAAAGGGCCATACAGTGTTTTGCGTTGTGGTACTATTGAAGTAAATGTGTGGGATGTGTTCATATTTATGTTCTATTATCTTGCACACATTCTACTTAATGAGTTATATGTGTTCTGGCTTTTCTATTCATTTCAGAAATCATTTATTTATAAATGGTAAACCATTACCCATTTGGAATGGGGCCATACATATGCTTCTCAGCCTTTCTAACAAGTGTTTACCTGCCAATGGCTGAGAAGACTATGTGATATACAATTGTTATTTGAAGTGAATATAAATATTTTGAGATTTGAATGTATTTCTTTTAATATAGAAATGTCTAAAATTGTACAGTAATGGACCATTTGGGTTCAAATAAGTTGTTCCTTCATTGAACTTTTCAATTCTTCAAATGTTTTGCAAAATCAAATACACTATATGATCAAAAGGATCTGGACATTTTGATTCTCCTGCACATCAGTCAGGAATTAATGGTATGGGCCCACCTTTTGCTGCAATAACAGCTGCCTTTACAAAGGAGGTCATTTTTGGAATGCTGCAGGTGAAATTGCATGTCATTCTTGCAAAACAGCCTTGGTCACCAATGTGAGGGAATTGAGTTTGGCTCACAGCTGACATTCCAATTTGTACCACAGGTTTTCTGTAGGTTTCAGGTCCAGGCTCTAAGTAGGTCAGTCACATCAGTCAGGAATTAATAATGGTAAGGACCCACCTTTTGCTGCAATAACAGCTTCCTCTCCACGAGGGAGGTCAATTTTTTTAAAGCTGCAGCTGGAATTGCATGTGATTCTTCCAAAACAGCCATGGTCACCAATGTGAGGTAGTCTAGTTTAGCTCGCAGCTGACATTCCAATTCATCCTACAGGTTTTCTGTAGGTTTCAGGTCTAGGCTCTAAGTAGGCCGGTCCTATTCCTCAATATCCATGTCAGCAAACCAACTTTGTACAACGTGCTCTCTATGAACAGGAGCCTGATCATCATAAATACGAATGGACTTTCACCAAACTGTTGCCATCAGGTGGACAGCATGGAAATATCGAGACATGCCTTTGTTCATTGTTCCTTCACAGTAACCAAGGGGGCAAGCCTAAAGCATGAAAAATAACTTGTAAACAACATGCCAGGCGTAATGCAGTCGGCTAAGTCACATTCATCTGGCATTCTTCATACCAGCCCATTAGACTGCGAGGTAGCTTAGTGTGATTTGTTGTGACATCGATGACAGAATCTACTATTTTGTGGGGTTAGTCAGAATGCTTTTGAACATACAGTGTATTACATGCTTGTTTCACTATGCTCTTTATTAATAGTTAAGATTTGCATTTTTAGAAGGACACTGTGATTTTTATCAACTGTTTCGAGTGATTTTAAATGTGAATTTATAACACATCTGAATAGTCAATGCATAAAAAATATTTTGCATGTTAACGACTTGTAATGATGTGATTGGAAGTGCATTATTCGTTGAATGTATTATTGGTTTCTTTAACTCAAGTAGTTGTATTTATGTTCAAAGTATATTATCATATTCATGTTTTCCTTTGGTTAGTGATTGTTACCTTTTAATGAAGGTTTGCGATTAAATGTTATTAAGTCTGATTATATTTCAGTTGCTTTTTTGTGTTTGATTCTATTAGTTGAACAACTGGATAAATATGACTGTAATTCATTGTTTCTATTCAATGTTCGTAAAATTGTATGTGAACTGTTAGATAGTACCAAATTTGTGTAAAACTGATGGTGTGTATACAGATAAATTACTTATATGTCAAGGGGATGCAGGTGTAGGAATTTGTTGAGGCAGTGTTATGATTGGAAGCTTGTGCACAGTATGATTGAATTGCATGAGCTTATGGAATGTGATGCAATAGAATTTTCCTCTTTAAGTTTTACAAATTAGTATTTTATTCCATATTTGGTCACATAGTTCTTTCAAATTATTGATGTTGGATTATTTTAGATTAACCACCTTGGGGTGATATTGTTCTTCAAAGTTTAAAATGTATAACACTTTTCAGCTTAGCTGTAAACTTCCTTAAAATGTTTTATTTTTATATATATTTTAACTTACAAGTTCTTTGTATACATAATGTAATAGCTGTCATTTTGTAAGAGTTGTCTTGGAAGTATTTTGAAACAAAATTGTGTTTATTAAGCATGAGTAAACTTTTAGCTTTGTGTCTCAAATTAACTAATTTCATAGGAAGCTCATAACTTTATTTTTTATCTATTTATGTGTTGTTAATTTAAGAAGAATTTAAGCTAGCACTATTTAAACTTTTAATGAATATGACAACATTGTTTTCTTGTCATATTTCCAAAATATTTAAAATCTGCATTAAGAGATTGAAATTGCTTGAGAAACCCAATTCTTGAAAACGTCGGGCTAATGATCTAACAAGGAGAATTGACATTTACAAAATTGTATAAACAATAATTTTCTAATGTCAGCATGTATATGAAAATGTTCTGACACTTTCTGTCAGGTAATATGTATCAACAATATCCTGACTTCCACTAAGTAGCTTGATGCAAAATGCAGCTATTATGCAGGTAAATTCAGTGTTTAATTTTGTACTCTTTAGATAATGATTTTAAATTCTGTACTAGTACATTATGTAATAATACTCTTAAGACTGCAGTTTTTAGATTCTTTGTTTTCTGAGCTTCCTTTCCTCAGAAAGTGATATCTGATCTGTTACCTATAAAAAATTTGTGGGATTTTAACTTTTGATCCATGTTGATCTGTGTATTATATGCGAAAGGCTGTTATTTAAATTTCTGTTAACCTTTTCAACACATTAATGAACAATCTACATTTTTGATACTGCATGTGGGCAATGTTTTAATGATTGCTGTGATAGTATACATTCGATGTAAAGAAAGGAAACTGAGCTCTGATGCAATCAGAATTTATTTGTGACTATTTGTATGTGTGATAATTATCTGTATTTAGTAAGTGAACATTTGCATAAATGTTGGAAAACGTTAATGACCTGTTTCATTCTTTCAAGGGTTGTACAGTATTTTATTGAATATGAAGAATCAGATTTAAGATTTGAAATAGTTCAAAGGTCTGTCCTATGGCCTATGACCAACCTTTTCATATGGCCTAGGACCACTATGTGAAATTCCATAGGTTCATCTACAGACATCGTCAAATTAAGATTCCTCATCGATAGGATCCCCAAAAGATGGTAGTAAATTCGTAAATGATCTACCGTATATACGATAACATTCTACCGTATTGTAGTGTTGCAAAATTTTAAGTAAAAAACGCAATATAATTTACCCTATCTTTTCCCTAATAAATACTCGTGTGCGTGGTGGCTGTTGCACGATAAACCTCTCGTTGCCCCCGCAGTAGCTTGGTTGGAAGGGCACTGGATTAGCAACCGGAGGGTTGCGAGTTCGAAACTATGTCCAGCCAGACTCGTACACGTGGCCTAAATGTCCTAACGTTGGCGTGGTGTGGAAGTTTGGAGAATGGGGTGCCAGCTCAGATGTTCTCGTCATCTGACCGTGGTTCAAAATTACGAAGCGTTGTCGCTGGATCTTTTCCTTCGGGATTGATCCTGGACTCGCCAATAGCCCATTGTGTTGCTCAAGTGCGAAGTTAATTAAATTAACTACTTACCAATAAAGGAAAGGTGGTAATGTAACGGATACGTATTACTTTTTTGTACATGTTAACAAATTCATCGAATGTACAGTAAAAGTGCAAATCAATTCGTAAATGTATATAAAACTTAAATACGACAATGAATACGTTTTAACCCTCCAAGGATTTCAACAAGATATCTCGCCATTAAGATATTTCCAATTTTTTTTACTGTGACAAGATCAAGATGTGGTCCATCAAGATCTGATCAATGCTTTAACATTGAATATCTCCGGATATAATGATAGTAAATTCATGAAATTTCATATTTAGACCAATTTGACGATGTAGAATCTTATTAAGGCATCAAAACATAGTGGTTGCCATTGGAAATTATGCTGTCTATGCAAAATTTGATATCAAGACGGCTCCTTATTCAATGTTTTGCATTTCAATTTGTACAGGACATTATTACCTATTGAATGATGTCTTTGAATTTGCTCTTCTATGAATTGTGCTTTAAACAAAGGGGGTGGTTCGATTTTTTCTGCGACTGTGCAGTAAGTTTTCGGACAGCAAATTTTTTAACCATTATTTGTTTATCATCCACTGAATAGGACGAATACCGACTATTTTTTTAATATTTAGAAGTGCTTGCTTAACCTGGAGAAATAACCTACAAGTTAAAAAAATTATCTCCATATTTAAATGAATAAACATTTCGGTAGATAAACTAGAATATCGAACCTATTTTGTGAGGTTTCAAAAAGGGTTCTGTCAGTAGCCTAGCTAAAGGAGGGGGCGACCAGGCTCCTCTAGCACTCCCTCCGTCAACCCCCACGGGGGTTGAAGGAGGGAGTGCTAGAGGAGATTAGTAAGATTGGTTTCGGGGTTTTATGGTGCAAGGGTCATTTGGCCATGCTGCGCCAGACAAGACATTCAAGTAAAAACACACACAAGGAAAGTTTTACTGACACAGAAGAGGGGAATACACCAAGGAAGAAATGCACTTGAGAGGAATCGAGCTTGTGCCACCTGCAACTCGAAGATAGCTAGCGCAGTGGATATACCCACTGAGCCATGACGGCCCCCCTCCCACTTAGAAAAGAAAATAATTTGATAAAAATGTTTTGATTTTATACAGAATTTTATCCTTGTCACAAGTGTGTTTCAGTGTCCGCGTGTGAAATTAATTCTTTCAAAAGTAGTTAACTTACTACCACTTCAAAACGTTAAATCTGTCGTAGCCTCAAATGTCCTCACGTTGGCGTGGTGTGGAAGTTTGGAGAGTGGGGTGCCAGCTCAGGTGTTGCCTCGTCATCTGACCGTGGTTCAAAATTACGTGGTGTTGTCCTCGGATCCATTGGATCCTCGGTCTTTCCCTTAGGGATTATTCCGGACCGTCGCCAATAGCCCGTTGTGTTGCTCTAATGCGACGTTAATTAAAATACCTACCTACCCGGACAGTCACCTATAGCTTGCACTGTTGCTTCAGTGCGACTTTAATTAAAATACCTACCTACCAAAATAGTATAACCTTGCCTTTGGGTTCAGTAGGTTTGCCTATACTTTGCTAGCGAGCTGTAGGCAGCGCAGGTTCGGTTCCTGTAACTTACCTTGGGTGTATTTCTCTCCTTTATGTCAGTAAAACTTTCCTTGTGTTTGTCCATTTACTCGATGTTACTGTTTGGCGCAAGTTGGACAAATATGGCCTCAATTTTATATTCGTCAAGTGAAATATTAATTTTATGCTCTGGTGGGATATTTTCCATGTTAGAAAAAATAAGAATTAAAAAAAGTAAATATTTAATAAATAAATAGATATTAAACATAATAATGGAACAGTTTTACCGTTTAAGTTTACCGTTAAGGAGAAAAGTGTGTGGATGTTCAATTTTTGTTAAAATTTGTTATTTTTTGTAAAAAATTGTTTTAAAACAATTAATTAAAAATTTGTTAATTTTTGTAAAAAATTGTTAACATTTTGAACCCTGACAAACCTAATTAAAAATTGGACCGTAAGTTTTATTTTCTTTACTTTTTATCGCTTATTTGTGAATTTCTTATTTTTACTTCCTGATGTAACAAGGGGCCGCGGTGGCCCGGTTGGAAGGGTAACTGACTTGCAACCGAAGGGTTGTGAGTTCGAATCCAGCCAAACACCGTCGTGTACACAGGGGGCTGGTGCACGTTAAATCTGTCATGGCCTCAGATGTCCTCACGTTGGCGTGGTGTGGAAGTTTGGAGAGTGGGGTGCCAGCTCAGGTGTTGCCTCGTCATCTGACCGTGGTTCAAAATTACGTGGTGTTGTCATCGGATCTTTCCCTTTGGGATTGATCCCGGATCGTCACCAATAGCCCGTTGTGTTGCTCCAGTGTGACGTTAATTGAAATACCCCCCTGATGTAACAAATCGATCGGCAAGTTGGCCGCCATACTGGTGTTGAACGCCATCTTGATTTGGCGACAAACATGCCCGGATTCAACATATTTACCCAGTTTAAATAATTGCTTTAGTGGGGAAAAAAGCACTACTTAAAAACGTTTCTGTCTAAAGAGTTTTTATTTATTTAACTATATATTCTAGAGTTACGGAATATACTCCAAATTATAATCCCCGCACTTAAGAATTACGGAGAAGTAAATATAATAGTTTTCCCCAAATGCAAATTTTTGAAGCTACCAAAAATTATTAAAATGGATAAATTTACGAGAATTTTTTTAAAAACGTTTTTAGTACCTTTCTAGGTAGTATCAAAAAGAAAAATTAACGGAATAAACATTTAGGTTATTAATATTAAATTTGTTTGGGAAAGTTGAAACAAATATAACTAGATGGCAGCATGAACAAAGGATACTTCTGAACTTGTTTGAGAGTTAAGATACGTACAGTTGAGTTGCCCATTGTTGCGAAACACTTTCCTTTTTCTTGCAGTGGGTTCAATTTATAACATTCCAGAAAATTGTTTTACCACAAAGTTTGTTGTGAATATTTCCTGCGGTACACGTACACCAATCATATCTCCCCTAAAAGCAATTCTCATAAAATTAGTGTCGATAGTGCTGACATCTATGTTGGACACGAAACACTAAAAATACGAAACATGCATTGGAATACAAAAGTATTCGGCCACCTCGCGTTAGTAAATATTTTCATAGATTTCATAAAGATGCAATTAAAATTGTGATTTAAAATTTAAGCTTTTTGAACCTTACTTTATCTGAAGCTATATATCTTAGGCATATGATACTTTGTCAGTTCTCAGGTTTCATTTACACACAAGTCTTTAGATAAATCACATTTTGCCATCTGATTTAGTAATGAAAAATCTATGGATATCTAGTGCATATTAAACATATTTATTGCTCAATTAACAAACGAATACGAAAAAATAATTGTTCGGTTTAAAAAACATACAACTGAAAGAAAACTCAGTATCAGTAAAATTGATCTAGGTAGGTATTTTAATTAAGATCGCACTGGAGCAACACAACGGGCTATTGGCGAAGTTCTGGAATCAAACCCGAAGGGAAAGAACCGATGACAACACCACGTAATTTTGAACCATAGTCACATGACGAGGTCACACCTCAGCTACCACCCCAATCTCAAACTTCCACACCACGCCAACGTGAAGACATTTTAGGCACCGACATATTTAACGTGCACCAACCCCCTTTGTACTCGACGGTCTTTGGTTGGATTCGAACTCGCAACCCTCCGGTTGCTAATTCGTTACTCTTCCAATTTGGCTACCGCGGCTCTAAAATTGAGCTAGATCAAGACTCTTAAGTATTGTAAAAAGCTGAATTAATTAGAGCAACTGAGAAAACTCCCTTTCGTTTGTCCAGAGCAGTGGTAGTCAACCTGGTCCCTAGTAGGTAGTAGATTGAAAATGAGAGTTCTGGATCATAAGGGCAGGTAGGAGAGATTGGGTAGGAAGGGGAGAAAGGGCAGGATTGATAAGACCGGTCCGGTGATGACATCAATTTTTCAAGATGGCGATCGTTTGTTTACATTTTGGGTGGAGGAACAAGATGACGTCATGTTATTCTAGCTTTCATGGTGGGCGGTAGGGGTTTTTGTCCGATGCAGAAGCTACTTTCCGTTATCACCGCGCATCTATGACTCAATGACAGAGCAGGTTCTAGTGCATTATAGTGCGCATGATGAGGGCGGGGTGTACCAGAGGCCATCATTCAAGTTGAGTTCGTTTCATGTACCAGTACGTAGTTAGATTTCTGAAAGTAAGCACCTGCCTACGGCTTCAAACAAGTTTTACAAATTATGTGAAATATTGTGAGCCCATGTCTCAAAAAAGAAATACGCTCGTGGTTATTTACCGGAGTATCTGAAAATGGGTTTCATCGAATCTGTTGTAAATAAACTCCCAATGTGTTTACTGTGTCATGAAACATTATCCAATGAAGCCAAGTCGATTGCGAGAACATCTTGCTTCAAAGCATCCAAAAGATAAAGGCAAGTCCATTGAATATTTTCAGGAAATGTTTAAAAAATTTCAAAATCGTCGAACAATCCTTGTATCATTTAAGAAACAACATGCAACGAAGGAAGATGGATTAACTGCCGCTTATCGCATTTCTCAATCAATTGCAAAAAGTGGTAAAAGCTATAATATTGGAGAAACTTTAATAATATCCTCTATAGATGAATTTATCTCAACAGTAATGCATCAGGATATACCTGAAGCTTTAAAAACGTTGCCCCTAAGGGATAGCACAGTAAAGCGACGTATTGAAGAAATGGCAGTTAATGTTGAAAATAAACTTATAGGTATTCTCCAAAACTTCATTTTCTATATAATTGGACGAGTCTACCATTGCAGAAAATGTTTTATTGATGACATATGTACGTTAGTTTGATGAAAACAATACATTACGAGAAGAAATGCTATTCGCAATAAATCTCATTACAGATACAAGTGGATCATCAATATTTAATGCTGTGAAATCATACTTTGCAAAAATAATATACCTTTGAACAATATTGTTGCATGCGCTACTGATGGAGCACCATCAATGGCAGGTCGATATATTGGATTTGTTGCTTATTTGAAGGAAGAAGTGCCAAATGTTTTATGTATTCATTGTGTGGTGCACAGATAACATCTTGTAGGAAAACATTTAAGTACAAGTCTCCGTTCATCATTAACTATAATAATTAGAGCTGTAAATAAGATCAAATCCAATGCCAAACATGATATAATGTTTCGACAGCTGTGCCAGGACAATAATGAGGAATTTATTAGGTTACTTTTATACACAGAAGTTCGGTGGCTGTCAAAGGGTACATGTGTCTCGTTTTGTAGCATTATATGTCATACATTTTTTTGAAAGTATTAATGAGACCAATCTCTGCCAACTATTAAAAACAGTAAAGAATGATGCCCTTTATTTGGCAGATATTTTCAAGAGATTTAATGAAATCAGTTTGCAGCTTCAAGGAGCTAATAAAACTCTTATCAATTGCCAAAATATTGTGTCATTTATAGTCAAACTTGATCTTCGTTATAATCTATTGAAGAGAGAATTTCATCAGTTTCCCGAATTATCATCTATAAAAGATGATGTAACTCCAGAGGAGATTGAAAGATTCAGTAGCCACCGTAATGAACTTAAATTCGATATGGAAAAACGATTTGAAGATATTCTGAACTTGAAGGTGCATGACTGAATGAGAAATCCTTTAACTGCAAATATTGAGGAGGCTAGTACAACTTGCCAAGAACTGTTAGAACTTGGATATAATGAAGAGAGTAAATATAATTTCGATAGTGGTGGATATGAAAACCTATGGCTAAATAAAAAAAATGCCTGCGTTATATCCAAATATGTGGAAAATGATATTCAATTTATTGATACCTTTCCCTACCTCATATCTTGTAGAATCAGGCTTTAGTGCTGTTAATCATATTATCACCAAACAGAGAAACCGTCTGAATATTTCCGAATGAAGGAAACCTTCGTCTATTCCTTACGAAAATTGAACCAGATAGCAAATATTTAGTTTCGCAGCATCAGCCTCAAGGATCTCATTGATAATTAAGTAAAGGTCATTTAATAGACTTTATACTTTTATAGTATTTATACTAGCTGAATTACCCGGCGTTGCGCGGGTTGAAATGGTTAAATGTTGCTTGAAAAGTGAATTAGAATAATCACTTTGCTTTCACAAAAAAATGCAATCATTTAAGTTGTACGGAAAATACGTTTTAACTTTTTCATAGCTTCTACTATATACTTCGGACGCAAATATATGCATTTAATTCCTGAATATATTGCAATATGTAAAAGATTGAGACATAAATACGAACAGAAACGAAATTCTGACGAAAAAATGCAGAATTCTAAAAAACGAATGATGTACAGTGTCGAATTTTGACTGCCTGAGTGTATTCTGAAATAGAGCAATTCGAAAAAAGAAATTTGAAAATATTGATAAAGACGATAATGATTTATGAAATTTAGTAATACTCAAATATGACTGCAACATTTCGCTGTGTTAACTCAAACAGACAAACTCGGGATTCTAAATCAAATTTATAAAATAATAAAACATTAATTCTGGTTTGCCAAATCTAAAATAACAAAATTACGCTTTTATGATTAATGAGTTGAAGTTTTTCGTGTTCCATTACAAAATGTAAATTATGAATAATGAAATATTTTATATATTCTTTTTTTATCAATCAAATATTCATGTAAAAATATAAAACTCCTCATAGAAATAAAATAATAATTAAATCGTATACATCCAGCATCTCGGTATTCCAAATACATGGCCCTTTGTTAAAACGTCAATCAGTTCCAACTGCTTCTGTTTAAATACTCTAGCAATCAAGTCGTGGCGCTCACTGGGTAATTGACCATCGGTAAGAACCTCCTTGATCTCCGTCCAAGTGGGATTGCAGGTGAAGGTGATAAATAAGTCTGGTCTCCCGTACGTCCTCACGTACGTCATAGCATCTTGCGTGTATTCGCGCATGTGTCTGGGACTCCTGTAAATGTAGCAGGTAGGATGACCAAGGCACCGAGGTTTTCAACGTTCCCGTCATTTGCCACAGCAACTCTCAGGTGAATATAGTCAACTCTCAGTTTACGTTGATTTAGACGAATGTAAAGGAGACGCTCACTCTCGACTTTTGTGTACATATCGACGATGAATTGATGAAACAATTGCCTGCAGTTCAATACGTGGTTCTGCTCAGTATCTCGAACCATTAATCTGTACGCATATAAATCCATCACTGAAACTTTCTTGCTCGTTGTTTCACCTGTTCTTGGGTTGATCTGCCTCAGATTAAAATGATATCCATCTTCACCATGTGGGGGAATATCACTGGGTACTCCAGAGCATCATAAGATCGATGTGTTTCCGAAATGCGCTGCAATGATTCACCTCGTCGTTGAATAACGATATCCCGTTGATGGATATAACCACCATCCAACCATCGCCTGATATAACCACCGCGACTTGATCTGTTTGAGGAGAGTTAAAGCGCCGCTCGTGTTCACCTGCTAGTCTTCGGTCTGCTCTTATGACTACTTTATATTCATCTGTTGGCATACGTTCCAATGCTGTTTCAAACGTTTTAATAAGATTATTGTGCTCATGAAATATCCTCTGTAAGTTTAACACAATCTGACGTCTTGTTCCCGAGATGTAGGCGCACCTCTGATCAGTTTCCATTTGTTCGTTTTGAATAAAATATAGTTGTAGAAATTTTGGTGGTTGATCTGTCAGCGGAAGCAACGATCCCGCTCTATGGTAAATATGCCTTTGCACCTTGAATGTCGACGGAAATCTGGGCTGTCCAACAACTGATGTGGCACCGAATGATGTCATTTGGAAACATGAGTTGTATTTTCTGATGTTACTAAGAAAATGCTTCGACTCTGACGTATCTCCTGATGTGTGTCAAAAGTTCTTGTGGTGGTGGTTCCAGTTGGCAGAGAATCATTTTTCCATTTTTGAAGCAAATACCAGTAGACTCTGATTTAAACTTTTTGGCTTGACAGTAACTACAAACCATTTCAATTTCCCAATGGTAACTCTTGCATGCAGCGAGTAGTCTTTATGCGAATCGTGTGGAATCCTTCCAATGCTAAGCTAAAATGGTGTGCAGTCCGTGATCGTTTGACACTATCTCTCTTATCTTGTAGTCGGACTTCACGCTGCTGTGCCATCTCTGTTGCTCTTGATGAAGTAGCTCTCTCTCTCGCAATCCAAGTCTCCTATAACTCCTCGGAAGTTTCTTGACTACGCTTATCTTTCATCATCTTAGCCGTTGACTGTACTTGGCCGATCGCCTTCCGCTTCCTTGGAGACATTGCTACAGCAAAGAAATCTGTAAATGAATACAAAAAGGTATTTCATAAATTAAGCAAAAGGCACACTCTCAATGAACAATGAAATCTATTATAGAATACAATAAAAAGCTAAAATTAACGAAGAAACAAATTCAAAATTAAGAAGTACTTACATCAGTTTAGAAATATAAATCCAAAATGTACACTATCACTGTCGAATAAAGTAGGAAACACTTATACAATCAACTAAAAGAGCGAATTAAAACTGTCGAATTCACTGAAAGATGATAAACTGGAAGACTTACCGAGTTAGCTTTCTTTAAATACGACCAGCTAAGAATCGAGTGGGTGCTTGAATGTTCTCCACCATGAGTCCAATTAAGTTTCCGTTTCCCCAACTTTCTAGAAAGTTCTACAAAGTTTTATAAAAAAAGTAAACATTAATTCTGGTGCTGCCAGATACCGAGTAGCAAAATTACGCTTTTATGATCAATGAGTTATTCGTTTGTGCTTTTCGGAATAACGGTGCTTGGTTTAGAAATAAATATAATCGGTGTAGACAAATTAAACTGAATAGATAAAATTTTTTCAAAAAGCAGAAGGTCGATTTTACAGAATTTTTCAGAAAGAAAATCACTGCTTTCAACGGAGGATTCACATGTATCTATTCCGGACATTTTAAAATAAGTTACACGCCTTACCTAAAAAGCCTCGTGAAACAGAATTCTACAAATCATTACGTATTCAATAAATTATTTAAGGGAAGTTGGTCGAAATATACACCAACTTTCCTTGAAAATAATTCTTGAACTCCTGAAAACCTTTCCTTGAATTTCCTTGCAAACATAAATATTTTAAAATATTCTTTCCCCCTTCATCAATAAAATATCTATAATTTATTTACATCATGGGAAGAACTAAAAAGTCAGTTCAAACATAAATACTGTAATTTAATTTGTTTCGGAAAAAAAAATGTTTTTCGATCAACACTGGTAAAGCAACCATCGCTGCCTAAAGCAATCAATCTATGCTCAATGTTATTTCTATTGCGATTTCGAATAGTTTTTAGCACCCCAGGGTCAATAGAACGGGGGTTAAGAGTTAGCCTATGCTTACCGCAGTGTTCTAAAGTATAAGTGTACCAAATTTGGTGTGGATTGGTCAAACGGTGTAGATTTGTATAGAAAATATACACATACACACATACACACACACATCCTATTTCATTTATATAGATTTAATTTTCTTTTTTTTTTCAATTTAAGCAGCTTTCGCTAGAGTAGGCGTTGTATCGATAGAGATGCAGTAATGCAGCATTAAATTAAATTTTCTGTGTATTATAAACATATGTAAAGTATAAATAAAAAGATAAATTTAACTACATATTTTTACTAAGCCTCCACTCAAAAATTACGAGTACTCTTGTAGTTGCGCTAAATTAAGTTACTGCGGAACCGGTGGGCGGTAAGAAAATTTTACTACCAACAAAGATACAAAAGTGGGCGATAGGTATTAAAAGGTTGACTATACCTGGTCTAGAGAGTTCTCAGTAGTGGGGATCATTCACTAGGCGCACGAGTAGGATGTTTCTTTAACCTGCCTAGGGTTTACCTTTGTGTCGAAAACTGCCCCGTAATCTGAGAGGAAAGCATATGCTAATTTTTTAAGAGTATTTAAGCAATCTTTTCTACTTTTTCTGGCGCTCGGCTTTTATTTTTATCAGTGAATTGACCCTCCCTTTGGTTACTACGAGATATCTCGTTCACCAAGATCTGATCAAGTTTCTTCTATTGAAGACATATCTCGTTCATCCATCAAGATCTGGTCAGTTTTGCTAATGAAGCGATACCTGGTCGAGACAACCACCAGGAGGGTTAAAGAGAGGTGGGCAGTCTCTCCGAGAACGAATCTCCGACTGACCTTTATGTGTTTATTTAACCCTCCTGGTGGTTTATCTTCGCTTAGAAAACTGTCCTGTAGTGGCCATTCTCTGGATCAGAAACCTGTTTCAAGCTGTCACCAGTTCTGGACAAGGGACCATTTGTTTTCCCTACTTGGATATTCATTCCCTTGGAGCAATAGGGCAATTTTGTCTCGACGAGATATCTCGTCCAAAATTGACCAGATCTTGGACGAGATATCTCGTCGAAACACTTTGAAGGTTAATGAAGGGTCTCAAAACGGAAAAGTATTGAGGTTAAATAAGCATTTTCTTATAAATTTAACTTTTCCTGGGAATTAGGTTACATTTGCTAGAAATATTGACTTGTAGCAGTTTCTTCTCTTCTCCTCAATCGGAACGAGGAACTGTTTATCAGCTGTTTCCAAGAACGCATGTTCGTGCTCTCTTCTGCGCATGTGCCCCTTTTGAAAGTGCTAGCGTCTGTTTCTTCGTTTGAAAGTGAGAGCGTCTGTAATGTTTTAGAAGGAGAGTGCAATCGTTCTGTTGTTCGTTTGGAAATGTGTAAAGTTTTCGTTTCTTGTCTGTAAACAAATGTTGTGTCTCGTCCTAAGATTTGATTTTTATATAGCTGTTCTAATAAGATGCTATAGACTAGCAATGGCGTTGTTAGACTTTTTGGAGGGAGGAGTCGTCCCAATCCTCTTCAAATCAGCGTTTGTCTTTTCTTCCTTTTTCGAAAAATTAGTTTCGATCGGCACGAAGAATTTTCCACATAGAACCTACACTGAAGGAAACCAGAAATGGCCCCAAAGGGTGTCCGCGATTGTCTAGGTAACTGAAGGCTGTTGCTCCAAGTTTGTGTGACGTATAAAAGTTTGTAGACGTTATACAAAAGATCTACAGTAGTATTATCTAACTAAATCCCATGAATCCAACCTTTTATTAGACAACTGGAGAATTGGTTTAGCAAATCTAAACTCAATTGCTAATGTTATCAAGCCGTTGACTATTTTTTTCTAGCCACCTCTTTAGAGTGCCACTGGTTCCTCGATATCAATATATTATCGATCATATCTATCCTACTTCGTTGACGAACATTAATTAAAAGCGTCTAATAAATAGCGACAGAAGACTATCTCATTTAACCTGGTCTGGAAAGTAAGAAGTAAAAAGTGAATAAAATTAAACAAGGATATATAATTTTTCCTGGTCCTTGATCCCCCTCCCGTTAATGCACCCATGGTATCTTAGATACCCATATGTATGAGCTCGATGGAGTCCCCTGCCACTAACTGAATCAAACGCTCATCGCCATTCGGAATGATCCGACTAATCGACAAGATATTCAGTCATTAACTCGTGTCTCCATCTATTGGTCAAGTTAAAAACTATGACAAATTCAATGATTCAAGACTAAGATATCCAGTCATTGACTCGTGTCTTCATCTATTGGTCAAGTTGAAAACTACTAACTAATTAGTCGACCTACTTTTGCATCGGTTGACATTTCTTTAATTTGATTTTTTTTTGAAATGGTGGTTTCAGTTGATTTTTAAAGATTTTCACTATCAAAAAAGAAACAAGATTAGAATATAAGTTATTTTATTTTTGAATTAATTTCTGAATTGAACATTGTTTGAGTGCTTCAGAAGCATTTTTTATGACGGAGATCTCGAAAACTGAAAGACATTTCGAAGCGTTCTCTTTCGGATACGATTAAAAGATATAAAATCAGAAATGAGGGACAGATAAAATGCTCCATTATATACCAAAAAATACAAAAAAGATCCGATATGAACATAATCTATCCATGGGATGAGTTACTTTACTGGTGGCGTTATCTATTACATAAACATTATTACAGCTCCATCTTCAGTATATAGAGATTGTTATTCCCCAATTTAACAGTGGTGGAAATTGTCTACCTAACATTCTATTTCATATTATTAATATACTTAAAATACATAACTTCGAGAGCAATCAGAAGCATTCATTTAACTCCTCGGGGTTAAGTGGGTTAAAAACTGTCCCACCTTTTGCTTAGCTTTTTATGCATGGTGGGATATCTTTTAACCCACCTCAAAAAGTTGAAAGGACTCATAATCAGTACAGTATAACCTTTTGTTTAAAGTTTTTCATTGAGTTGGCAATGCTATGAACTAACGCTAAATGTGTAAATAACTGAAAACAAAAATTGACATAGGTCAAAACGTAAGTTGACACTGTTGTGATTAAGGTTTGACGAATTGTGTGGTGCAGTGAATTTTTGTCTTTCATAAAGGTAATGTTGTTTTTTGGTAAAAAATTATAATGAGTGAATAAATCGCTTATAGTAAAAAAGCTATTTGATGTTTTATACTAATTTTGAAGCTGAATAAGTGAATAAAAAATTCTGTACGATTTGTTTTTTTCTTTAAAATCGTGTACCTCAGAGTTAAAAATAAATCCGTTCCACGCCAAGATCATGAAGTTCTTCAAGAAGTTTTGGAAAAAAATTATGACAGGATAGATTTATTCTGCCCTAGTACACTGACAATTCAAAAAACGTCTATTAGTGCCAACCGCTTGTACGATATAGCGGTACCATTTACAAGTCATTCATAAAGTTTAGAATAGTTGGTCTACTTTATATTACCTCAATTCAAGGAACTTATCACCCCTGTAACTTTGATATATTATATGGAATTTGTAAATTAAAGTCCTACATTTTTTAATACCTTGTATTCATGAAAATAGAATATGTTTCTAAAATTTATTGCATAATGTATTAAAGAATGGTAGGTAGCTAGTTAATTCACGTCGTACTGGAGCAATACAATGGGCTATTGGCGACGGTTCGGGATCAAACCCGATGGGAAAGATCCGAGGACAACACTACGTCATTTTGAACCACGGTCAGATGACGAGGTCACACCTGAGATGGCACCCCACTCTCCAAACTTCCACACCACGCCAACGTGAGGACATTTGAGGCCACGACAGATTTAAAGTGCATCAGTCCCATATGTATGAATTGGGCACTTGCACTCTATTTCCCAGACAAACGATATGGAGAGGCAAGAATAAAATACTGGACGCAAAAGAATACGAACTCCAGATAACAATATATAACTGGTTTAATTGCTTCCTTTACAAGAGATTTTATTAAGCGATTTAGAGTTTGGTTTGTAGTGGGTGCTCGCGAATCCTAGTCCAACCTCCGTAGCGGCCTTAAAGAATTTCGGTTCGGAGTCAGAATGCTTCTTATGTTTATGTTCTTGTTTTTTTTATTGAACAAAAGCAAACTCCCCGTGCACCACAGTACAACACGGGGTTTACAGAAGTAAGTTGATTTAACAAACAGTGGAAAACAATTTAACTAAAATTACAAGATTTTATGAACTTGACAAATGAGTAGAAAAGCAGATTAGATTTAACAAAAACATTGAGTTTCACTGGCCATGTTTTATCTAATTTTCTCAAATCATTTTGCAGGCACATTCTTGAAGTTTTAAATATAGGACAACTAAAAAGAAATGTTCTACATCTTGTGGAACGCTAAAGCGCCGTACGTTTAAAAATTGGATGTGTGCACCGGGCCTTAAAAAGACGTTTACTAGTTTATAAATTGCCGACCATTTTTATACCGGAAATTTACCGACAAACTATCTCAATATCCAGTTTCTACCCAATTTGAGTTCTAGTTTGTGCAACACACAAATCTACTCGAATGTAACATGCCGCCCAATATTAAACTGAGTACCATTTTCACTGATAAAGGAAACCATTTGCTGCTGTATTTCGAAATAGAGGAAGTATTGGAAATTGAATGGAAAGAAGTCTTGTTTATATTTAAAGAAAAATCTCAAAATGATTGGTCTGAGAATTTGAGGACAGTGTTATTGCATCAGTAAGGCGTTTCTATATAAAAGTCTGATTCAAGATACAATGATAGCATATCTTACGTAAGGGTTTTCGAGTGGTAGGTAATTGAATTTACTTCCCAACTACGACCTCGGTTGTTCCCATCGCGATTGGAAAGAATCGAGGACACTTCGTAATTTTGAACAAACTGTCAGATAACACCTGACTCTCCAAACTTTCACAAGTGAGGACATTTGAAGGTAAGACAGATTTAACGTGCATCAGCCACCACGTACACGATGAGTGGATGTATATTATAATTTGATAGATTAAATATCGAGTAGTTCATGTTTAAAAGTTTTAAAAATTAAGTATCTGAGAATATTTGTGCCATCGGTAACTTTAAATATGTCTTTTTGCTGAGCTATATCTAAGAAAGTGCATATAAAAGAATATTTAATTAAAGAGAAATAATAAAGGTAACTATTCATGTAGAGAAATAGCTAAACTTCCAGTTTTACTACCGTGCTTTGAGGTAGGTAGTTAAATAGTGTCGCACTGGAGCAACACCACGGGCTATTGGCGACGGTCCGGAAACAATACCGAAGGGAAAGATTCGAGGAGAATACCACGTAATTTTGAACCTCGGTCAGATGATGAGGTCACACCACGCCAACGTGAGGACATTTAAGACCACAACAGATTTAACGTGCATCAGTCCCCGTGCAGACGATGGTCTTTGACGAGTTCCGAACTCGGAACCGTCCTGTTGCTAATCCGTTGCGCTTCCGACTGGGCTACCGTGGCCTACCTACACTTCTTTGAAATCTTAAATATTCATTTTTCTTTTTAATATAAGTGAAACTTGGTGAAAGTTGGGAAATCAACAAACGGTTTTTGCTATCCAGACATTTTATTTGGACGTTTTTCAGTTTGTTGTTAACGTCTTTAATGATTTAAAAAGTTACCGACTAAAAATTGAAGTGGAAACAAACTTTTTGTATTTCGTGACAAGAAAATGTTAAATTTATGACACAATTGGAAGTAAACCGTGAGGGTTTTTTGAACTTAGTGTCACGAGAATAGTAACTTTAAGGTGTACATATATCCTAGAAGATTTCTTTTTAAATTTTGACTTTAAAAATCCAACTTTTTTACAATAGGTCATTTGTTTGCGCTTAAACTCATTTCAGTGTGAAAAACTGAGATTAAGCGAATCTTTAATTATTTAATTTAGATATAATTATAGCTAATTAGCATGTTTTTCGAACAGTGCTATCTTAAATTCTAACTTGTTCAGAAAGATAATTCCTGTTGGGAATTATTCCTAATATATTATTCTTCATGTTTCGAGCCCCAATCAAGTTCCTAGAAGGGATAGGTTTTTCTATACAACTTTTTCCACCAAGAAAGTCTAAAATCAAGATTTTTTTCAGAAATCTTAACATTTAAAAATCAACTAAAAATTAATTTCTTAACTAATAACTTTGAAGGTCAAAACATGCACTCTGTATTATACAGGGTGAGTCTAAATTGTTTTTACAAAATAAGAGGGGTGATAGTACCCATCCAGAGGAGCAATAATTACCATGGAACATAGGGTCGCATTCCACTCTGAGAGGCAGAAAAGAGTAAAGTCGAAACGCGTCGAGCATGAACAAGTCATCGCCTCTGACGTCGTTTTGTACCACTTCTTGAATGCCACATATCCCGCACGATGGATTGGACGTGGCGGACCTGTAGCTTGGCCTCACCGGACCTCAACCCACTGGACTTTTTCTTCTGGGGCACATGAAATCTTTAGTGTACCAGACGCCTGTGGACTCGGCTGAAGATCTCGTAGCGAGAATCGGTGTTGCCGCAGACAAAATTAACCCAACAGGAATCTTCGAGAGCCAGTCATTCCTTCGCCGTGTGAACTGTGCAACGACACTTTGAGCACTTGCTGTGAGTTTTTCTCTGATCAATCAATCAGATTGTGCAACTTTTGGTATCGTTCATTCGCTTTCCCAACATTGTTGTAAGTTCATGTTGGAATTCCAATTTGACTCTTTTCTGCCTCTCAGAGTGGAATGCGACCTTATGTTCCATGGTCATTATTGCTCGTCTGGATGGATACTATCACCCCTCTTATTTTGTAAAAACAATTTAGACTCACCCTGTATAGATTTTTACACAAAATAATTATAGTAGATCCATTCATTGTTGAGTTATCACTGTTTGAACCAAGCATCCGATAGCAAAACACAGTTCTTCAGAAATTGAGTTTAAAGTTTTAGAAACATGTTTGTGTCAGATACAGTACCTAACAAAAATCCTTGTAACTAGAAAACTACACTGCTGGCCACCGTAAATGCAACACCCTGAAGGAAGCATGCAAATAATATGAAATTTACAACATGCATTAGCGGAGGTGAGATATGCAAATGATTAGAATTTCAGCGCAGACGCACATCACGCGCGCCTGTGGCGCCACTTCAAAGCGCTATTTAAGGCTTGGAGATTTCGACGATTTCAAGTATGGCAATTGTGTTTTTCTTGTGGTTTTTTTCAAAAAAACGATCAATTATGCCTCGGAGAAAACAGCGATCATCTTTTGATCAAGTATCCGAGTTCGACAGAGGAAGGATAGTGGCCTACCGAGATTGTGAATTATCTTTCAGGGAAATCGGTAATCGTGTTGGACGAAACCAAACAACTATAATGCGGATATGTGATCGTTGGATGCAGGAGGGTACGACGGACCGACGTGTTCGATCGCATCCACCTCAGTGCACCACTTCACGTGATGACAGGCATATTGTGCGTATGGCAGTGACGGATCGCTCAGCCACATCACGAACCATAGCACAGCATATTCAGTCTGTACCGCATCATCCAGTGTCTGCGCGTACCATTCGACGCCGTTTACAGCAGAATGGTCTGTCCGCAAGACGTCCATTGCTTCGTCTACCCTTGACGCAGAACCACAGACGTTTCCGCCGCCAATGGTGCGATGAAAGAAGGATGTGGACGGCAGAATGCAATGAAATTGTCTTTACTGACGAGTCACGCTTCTGTCTGCAACACCACGATGGTCGGATTCGAGTCTGGAGACACCGTGGAGAGAGGATGCTGAACAGCTGCGTTATGCACCGCCACACTGGTCCTGCACCGGGTATTATGGTATGGGGCGGTATTGGATATCACTCTTGCCGGTACTTTAAACAGCCATCGTTACATCTCCGAGGTGTTGGAGCCAGTTGTCCTTCCTTACCTTCAGGGCTTGCCCACAGCCATGTTTCAACAGGATAATGCGCGACCACACGTGGCACGCATTGTCCAAGGGTTCTTCGTCAATCGCCAGATTGAATTGCTTCCCTGGCCAGCTCGCTCTCCGGATCTTTCGCCGATAGAAAACATGTGGTCCATGGTTGCTCAACGATTGACCCAGAATACATCCCCAGCTGCCACACCAGATCAACTTTGGCAACGTGTGGAAGCTGCTTGGTCTGCTGTACCCCAAGAACACATCCAAAGTCTCTTTGAATCAATGCCGAGGCGTGTGGCAGCGGTGATCTCCAACAATGGCGGCTACTCTGGCTACTGATTTTGGCAGGAACCACACTTCACAGAAGTCTATAAATTTAATCATTTGATACTTGGTCAACATGTTATCTACAAAATAAATTTTGTTGTGATATCTCTTGTCTTTCTTGGTGTTGCAATTTGGGTGGCCAGCAGTGTATTTTGAATATTGGTCTTGGTATCGTTGGAAAACTAAGGAGTGGAAAAATATTTTGAATTAATAAAAAAGTTTTGATATTCTGTCGATTTTCGTGATTTCTAGTGCATACATGCACCTTAACCTAGAATACTTTTTTACCTACTTCACCTACTTTAACTAACCAGAATTTTTATACCATAATCTCACTGCTAATGAGGTAGCAGGTGGTTGAGGTATAGTAGTGACGTATCTCTCTGAATCAAATACGGGAGCACAGTAGCCTAAAGTTGGAAGAGCATCGAATTAGGAACCGGAGCGTTGCGAGTTCGAAACTCGGTCCAGCCAAAGACCGTCGAGTACAGGGGGCTGATGCACGTTAAATCTGTGGTGGCCTCAAATATTCTCTCGTTGGCGCGGTGTGGAAGTCTGGAGAGTGGGGTGCCAGGTCAAATGTTCTCGTCATCTGACTGTGGTTCGAAATGACGAGACGTTGTCCTTGGATCTCACCCTTCGGGATTGATCCCGGACAATCTACAATAGCTCAGTGTGACGTTAATTAAATACTACCTACCTGAATCAGATATGTACTTAAAAACATAAGAACGTGATACATAATGTGTTTAGAAATGGGCACCCACAATCAAACAATTGGCTAATATCGAAAATCACGGTAGGTATTCTAATTAGCATCGCACTGGAGCAACACAACGGGCTACTGGTGACGGTCCGGGATCAAACCCGAATTGAAAGGTCCGAGGAGAACACCACGTAATTTGGACCACGGTCAGATGACGAGGTCACACCTGAGCTGGCACTCCACTCTCCAAACTTCCACGCCAACGTGGACATTTTAGGCCATTACAGATTTAACGTGCACCAGCCCCCTTTGTACACTACGCTCTTTGGTGGGATTCGAACTCGCAACCCTCCGGTTGCTAGTGCGTTACTTTTGCAATCGGGCTACCGCTGCTCAAAGTCCAAGGAAAGAAATGAATAAATTGTTTGTCAATACTTTAAAATGTTTTTAATACATCCATCTAAACTCCACTTTAATATATTTTCAATGGATCCATCTAAAAGCGAGATCAACCGAAAACAATTCGTTGAAAAACAGTTCGAGAACTGTTTTTCTCGAACTGTTTCCTCGTCCCGTAGTAGCTGATTCTGAATCACCGTAAAGGCTAAAACTGTCCACGGATGTCATTCGGTGGACGGCTGCAATCTTTCACTGAGCCACGTTGTTTGACGACAGCTGGGGATGTGATAATGAGATTAACGTAGATTAAAGCTCAATTTTGACAGAATCAGACACGATTCGGCTGGATAAAATTGAACTGTCATTTGCATATCGAGTCGAGTGCAGCTGAATTCACTTAATCAAATCAAACTGCATAGGTCTGACAATGCATGCCCGTAGCACTGACTGACTGATTGAAAGAATAGTCTAAAACTCTTAGACTGAACCTAAAACTCTTAGATTGAACTTTAAATTCTTAGTTGGGAACGACTATTTTAAAAGAGATTACGTCTTTCTTCCGACAAATTAATTCCTACAAATTATTTGTATAGAAAGAATTGTGAAAATGAATGAAACTAGATTTGTATGTCACACATGTACAGCTAAATGTAAAAAAAGTCGAGTAGATTGTGCCGGTAGGTATTTTAATTAACGTCGCATCGAAGCAACACAATGGGCTATTGGCGACGGTCCGGGATCAAATCCGAATTGTCACGCACTAGTTCTAAACATTTAGGTAGGTAGGTACTTTAATTAAAGTCGCTCTAGAGCAATACAACGGGTCTCATACCATCCGAGGACAACACCACGTAATTATTGAACCACGGTCAGGTGACGAGGTCACACTTGAGCTGGAACCCCACTCTCCAAGCGTCCACACCAGGCCGACATGAGGACAGTTGAGGCGACGACAGATTTAGCATGCACCAGCCCCTTTGTACACGACGGCCTTTGGTTGAATTCGAACTCGCAATCCTCCGGTTGCTAATCCGTTACTCTTCCAACCGGGCTACCGCGATCCCATAGAATCTGCCGGAACCGCAAAGTTTTACTTGATTACGTCTCGTTGGAGCATATTTATTTCGGTGTTTTAAATGAAAGACAGATTCTTTACACCAGTGATTCCCAACTTTTTTATACTTGAGTACCACCTGAGAATTTTGTAGGTTCGTGGCGTACCACTGTTTATGTTATAACTTTTTGAGAAGGTCAAATAAATTATATACACATATGAATAACTTTACAAAAGATATTTAAGTAATAAATAAAACAAAATACAGAAAATAAATCCATAAAACTAGAAAAAGCCGTTTATATGCAATTTTTATTTAACAAATGGGAAATACAATTTCCCAACACTAAAATGTCTTTATCAGGAGGCTTAATGAGAAACTTGCTTATGCTTATTTCTTATTAGAGCTTCTATGTCAGGTTCAATAGTGCTTATCTTTAATCTTAAGTCGTTTTCCACGCAGTCTATTCCTGTACTTGTTTTTCACATACACTAGCTCTGAAAACCCAGGTTCACATAAATACGGTGTTACAAATGGAGTTAAAAATTTTAGTGCTTGACTAAAAAGAGCAGCGCGGGTAGTTGTAATTTTTAATCCAGTACTTTGGCCTGTATTATTATTGAACCCTTCAGCGTACCACCCCAAATGCTCTCGCGTACCACCAGTTGGGAAACACTGCTTTAGACAATTCTACGTTTACCGAAATCTGACGAATTGCTGTTCCGGGTAAACTACGTTCGATGTATTTCTGTTTGGCTTTTCGATGAGTATATGTCAATATTGTGAGTTAAAATTTTTCCAACTGCGATCCAAAGTTTCAATATTCGATTTCCTTTCTAAAATCTTTTCAAATTCACTTTTCCTCCCTCTTCTTCACTCTCACTGTCTTAACCCTCCAAGTGGTTTCGACGAGATATCTCGTCCATCTGCTGTGCGGTCAATTAGCTATCTACCTTTCTTGTCTGAAACAGTAAAATCTCTCGAATGTCGGACTCTGCAGTCATGAAATTTGCACAGCCTCATGTTCCGTTTGGAATTTCTAGGTCAACTCAAGTATTTTCAGCTCGTTACGCTTGTCTCTTAGTACCATAGCAGTAAAATTATGTATAAGCTTTTTAATTTAAAACATATAATGCTTTATCTATAGTTTAATATAAAACGTTGCTCAAGAAGTAACAAATCAACACCAAACGTCAAAAGGCGTTACGAGCCGAGCAATCGGAAGAACACAATCGCGTGAAGCGAACGAAGCTCAAACCAACGCAACAAAACTTCTAAGGAAACAGATGCGACATTGTTTGTCTGAATCAGTTAAAACTGTCGAAGGCGAGTGGTAAAGCACATTGAATATAAAAATTAATAGAAAACACCGTCAAAACGGCAATAAATCAAAATATTTCATAACCGCAAGTATTTTGTTTTCTTCCAGTGGTTCGGTTATGTTTACACTGAAAAACCCTCTTAAGTTCTAGCGAATTTTGCCTTGAATTCCTTTTAACTATGTGTTCTCAGTAAGTGTGTACGGACATCACACTTCTGAGGTACTCGAGTGATATACCTCCCTTTCATTTTTACCCTAGCCTACCCTTCTGTGCTTTTCTTTTTTACTTCCTCCATCATTACATTGTCTGTCTTATGATTGGCGCAGCTTGGTCAAATACGGCCCTTGCACCATAAAACCCGAAAACAACCAACCTGTTCGCGCCGTGTGTATCTGCGTGAAAGTTGTTGGCGCTGCTCCTTAATTGGCGAAACTTTTCATGTACTTGGCGAGCGCCAAGAACGATGCCAATTTCTCAGTTTGTGTCTGATCTCTTGAAGCTATAATACGATATCGCCAGCTTTCTGTTCCTGGAACCATTCTTTGTGTACTTAGGATAGTACAACTCTCTTGTGTTCTTAGAATAGTACATCTATTTCTTTGTACTTAGGACAGTACATCTATTTCTTTGTACCTAGGATAGTACGACTCTTTTGGGTACTTAGGATAGTACATCTATTACTTTCTACTTAGGATAGTGCAAATTAGAGAGCCTTAGGATTGTAAAACTGTTTTGTGTACTTAGGATTGTAAAACTCTTTTGTGTACTTAGAATAATACATCTTTGTACATAGAACAGTACATCTATTTCTTCTTTGTACTTAGGATAGTATAACTCTTTTGTGTACTTAGGATAGTACATCTATTACTTTGTACTTAGGATAGTACATCTATTACTTTGTACTTAGGATAATACAAATATTTTGTGTACTTAGGATGATAAAACTCTTTTGTGTACTTAGAATGGTAAAACTCTTTTGTGTACTGATGATAGTATAACTCTTGTGTATTTAGGATAGTATAAATCTTGTATACGTAGGATAATACAACTCTTTTGTGTACTTAGGATAGTAGATTTCTTTTGTGTTCTTAGGATAGTAACAACTCTTTTGTGTACTTAGGATAGTACAACTTTTTTGTGTACTTAGGATAATACATCTATTTCTTTGTACTTAGGATAGTAGAACTCTTTTGGGTACTTAGGATAGTACATCTATTTCTTTGTGCTTGGAATAGAACAGAAATTAATATAAATAAACATAATTACAGGCCACAAAAATTTGTTTTTGTGTGAGCCCCAACACAACCTTTTAACTACCTTACTAAAAGTTAAGTTACAAGATCGATACATTCCAAACGAATCTAAAAGCGATAAATTATCGATAACATGGCCGTTACGCGACAACAGAAGGCCAGTGCCCGCCATACTTCACTCCCCACGTCGGGAAAACTCCCGATTTGCTTACGTTTATAACTTCAAGGGATGCATTAAACTGAAATTACGATCTTACTACTTTCAAAATAAATTTTTTTACATCGAGGGTAAGGAAAAAAATCTCGCCAAGAAAGAATACAATGCAAATGATTCGCCTGGGTATCGGAGGAAATAATTCGAAAAACATTATCCTCTGAAAAGCATAAAAGAGGCGCTACGAAGCCAAAAAACAAAAATCCCTTTGTGTGAAAAGCATCCCCGAAACATGAAAACTCCGTGGAAAGGGGTTTACAGCCCCGTAAAAAAGGACGAGAAGATTCAAGAATCACCGATTTCAGCTGCATCACACCCGTAAAAAGAGCCCGGAGAATCACTAAAATATCCCTTTTTGGACGATGATGCCCGACTTTTGTTCTATGAAATATATGCATGTCTGGCAGTCGGATATCCCTCCGTGGAGGATTCGCCGCATTCGAAATGCTAAACATATTTATTGGGGTGCATTAAAATAAAGAGGGGAGTCTTTTTCTCTCGTAGGCACGCTCTTTTTTGGGAAAGATTCATTGGGGGAGCTCTTGTCAAACTTATATTGAAACGCATGAGAGCTGTGCGAGGTTCCGCTGGATTTGCCCTTCTGCTGTTGGTCTTTAGGGGGTTGTTCAGAAAACTCCTCAGTAGCCCGGTTGGGAGAGTAACGCATAAGATAACGGAGGGGTTGTGAGTTCGAATCCAACCGAAGACCGTCGTGTACAAAGGGGGCTGGTACACGTTAAATCTGGACTCAAATGTCTTCGCGTTGGCGGGGTGTGGAAATTTGGAGAAGGGGGTGCAAGCTCAGGTGTTGACCTCGTCATCTGAGCGTGGTTCAAAATTACGTGGTGTTGTCCTCGATCTTTCCCTTTGGGGTTGATCCCTGATCGTCACCAATAGCCCCCGTTGTGCTGCTCCTGTGAGACGTTAACCTACCATGCCTTATGTGGAACAGTATGACTTTCAATAGGATGAGTAGATAGGTAGGTTGTTGAGTTAACGTCGCAATGGAGTAACACAGCGGACTACAGGTGACGTTCCGGGATTAGTCCCGGAAGGAAAGATCCCAGGACGACACCTCGTCATTTTGAGCCGCGGTCGGATGACGATGTCAGAACCTGAGCTGACACATCACTCTCTAAACTTCCACGCTATTCCAACGAGGATACTTGGGTGCACGACAGATTTAATGCACCAGCCTCCTCGTACGCGATGGTCTTCGGTTGTATCGAGTAACGAAGTCGCAACCATCCGGTTACTTATCCGCCACCCTACCAACCAGTCTTCCGCCCCCTAAGGCATGGAATTTGTTGTTTGTGAATAATACAACACTGGCTCAGAGGGTTACTCATCTTGAAAGAGTTATTTCAATACAGTTGATTACTGACGGGAACTGAACATGCATTTTTATGAAGTGTGAGGCTGTGTTGTTGCCTTTCATTTTTAGATTACCGGGACCCTAGTCCTATAGGAAAATAATTTTGTGACACCTGGAATGATGCCTGATATAAATAGCGTCATGAAACATTTATTTGTAATTATAAGCAATCTAATTTTACATACAGGGTGAGTCTAAATTAATAATACAAACTTCAGAGGGTGATAGAACACAACGAAACAAACACTTTTCACCATAGAATGTATAGTCGCTAGAGGGCGCTTTCCATTTCGGCACAAACACACGGTCCAACGCAAGTTGGAAAGGAGAAGAGGCCTGAAATATGCAAACAACGCTTTAATGTCAAATAAACATCAATAACTGCTTGACAAAACGAAATAATACAATTAGATCTGCATAAATTAAAGATAAGTACAAGGAACAACGGGTAAGAAAGAAATGACATGTACAAAACATGAGAAACTTTTCACATGGAAAGGAAACGACATGTGCAAACATCAGTCGGTAAATACAACGCAAATGCACAATTACAAAAGCTGTTCAAAATGTCGACCACCACACCTGATGCAGGCCTCGCATCGCCGACGTAACGCTTTTGTACAAGCGTTTGACTGCGCTCTCTAGCGGCCAACCGCTGCACTTGCGACCCTACATTCTATGGGGAAAAGTGTTTGTTTCGTTGTGTTCTATCACTCCCTGAAGTTTGTATTATTAATTTAGACTCATGCTAATATGTTAGACATGGGCATAGAAGTATCTCGTGCCAGGTTGAAGTCGTTTACACGAGGAAGAGCGTCTTATGCCCCTTATGTCGTCTGATCTCTGTGGGTGTGGCAAGCGAGTAATCTCTATGAACGTCTTGATCTAGTGGACTTTTTAAGGGCATTGTAGCTCTAGGGACTTGGCCTAGCTGTTGAACTTGCCCTTAAGGAATAAGAGACAACAGAAGTTTCAGTAAGAAAAAAATGCAATTTTTATGCTAGCCAGAAATAAGTTTTCTTAACTAAGTGATTAAGAACAGGTTTATGCAGAATAGAATAGATTACCCAAGTTTTTCTACCACAATTATCGAAGTTTCAAAAAGATTAATCAAATAAAAGATTTTCTGCGAAGACTATTTTTAGATTGAGAATAATTATTTTGAAAGAAGCAATTATAAACTATCTTTCTGCTAATACGTTATTTTCTCTTCACTGTATTTTAATTTTTATAGTTTTAAAAGTGCTATATATGAGGGTGCTATCGAAAATTTCATTTTAAAAGACATATCGAAAATTTCATTTTAAAAATAGCCTTCGGTTAATACATTATTTTTTCTTCACTGTATTTTAATTTTTGTAGATTTAAAAGTGCTATATATACAGACGCTATATAGAAAATTTCATTTTTAAGACTAATATAGAAAATTTCATTTTAGAAGACTAATATAGAAAATTTAATTTTAAAAACTAGCTTTCATTAGTACATTATTTTTTCTTCACTATTTTCTTTAACTTTACAGTTTTAAATTTTAAAAGTGTTATATATGTGGGTGCTATAGAAAATTTCATTTTAAAATATTATCCGCATACAACTTTTCTCGAATTACATGAGCATTAAAGTACTTTTTGATAGCGGAATGGAAACTTTTACCCACATTTTTTTACATTCTGAAACAATGTGGTACTTACTATATATGATCATTTATTATTTTTCAGAAAAACTATATTTTCCAAATTAATCCCCTACTCTCCAAGGATTAATTTCTTTAGTGAAAATTTGATCCTTTATCGATGTATTATTTTATAATGTTATTTTCTCTATTATCTATTTTTCTTTCTATATCATAAAATGTCAAAACCCGTAACGGTTGGAAAATAAAAAAAAGTTTACTAGTCTTCAAAATTAATGAAACTATTTCATATTTTTATTTCAATATATCTATGAAAAAAGCTATCCCCAAATGTTGTCTTTGTAAGGAAAAATGTTTCAGTTGTGGTTTATATCACTATTGCTTCGCTACAATTGTATAATTTTTCAATGTTTTTAGAAATACAAATGATCTCTGGTTAGCATAATTGTCTTTTAGGAAACTATACCTTTATCTTTTAATCTTTATTTCATAGAATAGTTACACGAGGGTATATAAAGTTCAGACTTTCCATTAAGTAACATCAACACATATCTCCAAATGCCCATAACCACATTTTGTCATTCTCTGTTGAACTTAGCGAAAAGGATAATATTAAGCAATACATAGATGTTGGTATATGACGACTATAAGGATTCATTGTGGATCAATAGATGTAAACGCCGCTTTTCTTTAAATATAGAAAGAAATGTTATTGGAATAGAAATTTGTACTTCCAATTTTAAACAATTTGCATTCAAACACCGATGAAATCTGCAACTTAAATAATATGTTAATTATAATCCTCTAGCAATTGCTCTGTCCAGAATTACGGGAAGTTACACCCCTCTGCACACCCAAGACAAATAGAACGGGGGTTAATATGTAGCTTACGTTACCCACAGGGTTCCAAAGAATAAGTTTACCAAATTTAGTGTAGATTGGTCGAACGGTGTAGATTTGTATAGAGAACAGACAGACAGAGGCCAACTCTGTTTTATATGTATAGATTTTAGAAGTGTTTCATTGTGATTTTCATTTCTGGTTTTACTTCATGCAAAGCATCGTGCAAAATTTATGCTTTAGAAAGACCATTGTAATGCAAACATACTAAAATGCAATCTAATTATCGAATATTATCTCTTAAACGAAAAATACCAACAAATGTAAGTAATCATTTTATTGAAAGAATTCTAAGAAACATTCTATTGGTCAAAAGGGTGAAAAACGCTTTAAAGTCACGGAGGGAAGATTGAAGGTTTTAAAACGCATATATGCGTGAGGCTTCTCACAGTTTACATTTTATACATGTTTTAACGATTTTTACTCAAAACATTACTTTTTCAGGATTTAGGTTAACTTTTCCAGGTTAACACTAGAACGTGTCCGGCACACCCGATAACGCCTGATGGTGTCATTACGACACCGGAAAATAAATCGCTTAAAATAGTGGGAATGATTACTTATGCCTTTAAAAGGCACAGCAAGTCGATTCTCAAATTCGTAGAATAAAGCAATGAAATTTGGGTAGGTAGATGAATTAACCTCGCTCTGGAGTAACAACACGTACCATTTCCGACGGTCCGGGATCAATCCCCATGGCGCCAACATCTCGTAATTTTGTACCACGGTCAGATGACGAGGTGAACACCTGAGCTGGCACCCCATTCTCCGAACTTACACACCACGCCAACGTGAGACACTTTGGGATTGATCCCGGACAGTCACCAATAGCCCATTGTGTTGCTCCAGTGTGACGTTAATTGAAATACTCCCCCCCCCCCAACGTGAGACATTTGAGGACACTATATATTTAACCAGCCTCCACTTACACGACGGCCTTTGGTTGGATCGAGTTTCGAACTCGCACCCGCTGATTGCTCATCTGCTAATCTTCTAAACCGTGGCACCAAAATTAGTTGGAACCCGATGCTTCACGACCCATATTACCAACACCAAAGCCATCAGGCATCCGTTATATATTTTCTATATCCCGGGTGATATAAATCCAAATTATTCTAGGCGAATCATTCCTTTCCTGTGTTGATCCCGGACCCGTCGCCAATAGCCCGTTGTGTTGCTCCGGTGCAACGCTGAAATAAGGCAATTACTTATAGGAGTCACGACTTCGAGTACCTACTGTGAAACTGGAAGTATTACAACTACTGATGTATCATGTTAGTAATCCCTCCCTAGAACAGTGGTTCTTAAACTTTTTATAGTGATCGTCACTCCCTTGAATCTAAAATTAAGTTCTTGTACCCCTTGAAAAATGTGTTCCTATCTCGATTTAGGAAATTACTTCTATTACAAGATAAGTTATTTATTGAAAAATAAACACCATACATTTACACTTACATACAAAAAATTATTAAAATTTTTAACGCCTATGTTGTTTATTCGTAATAATACTTTTGAAGCGAGGTTCCTTTTTTGAAAGAGCCACGCGTAAGTCATCACTTGCATTTAAGCGATTTCTGGCTTTTTTTATGTGTAAAAGTGATGAAAATCCCATTTCACGCAGGTAGGTGGTGACAAATGGGAAAAGTGTTTTAAATGCTGCTTTTGCCAGCTGTGGATAAGGTTCTGTGTATACCAGAATTGTTTCAAGTTTATCAAACTCCATTGGAATACGTGAATTGGCTCGTATTTCAATAAGATCGTCGTTTATTGAATCGCTGTCGGCCATCGAAACTTCTCTCTCGCACCTCCAGGGGTACATACACCCCAAGTTAAGAACCTCTGCTCCAGTGAGTCGTTAATTAAATATATATACCTACCTACCTACCAACCAAATTATTCTAGGTATTGTCAGCAGAATCTCAGTTTCTTCTGATTCCTCTGATTTATTTCCCCGTAATCCGGTTTCTTCATTCGAATTTAAATTGTACCAGTAAGCTCACCAACCATCAGATTTAATTTCGGATAGATCTCAAAACAGATTTGCGATTTTAAGACCTTTTCGTCGTTTTTGAGTCTGATAGGACCAAAAGTCGCCAGTGAAGAACGCTGTTATGGGAACAATCGCTGACGACGCACAAATTTGAGACTAAACACACAAATAAGACTCATCCATTTCCGCTTCGGAGGTAGGTGGGCATTTAATTAACGTCGCTCTGGAGCAACACAACGGGATATTGGCGACGGCCCGGGATCATCCTCCGAGGACACCACGTAATTTTGAACCACGGTCAGATGACGAGGCAACACCTGAGCTGGCTCTCTCCAAACTCCCACACCACGCCAGCGTGAGGACATTTGAGGCCACGTGCACCAGGCCCTTTGTACACGACGGTCTTTGGTTGGATTCGAACTCGCAACCCTCCGGTTGCTGGTCCGTTACTCTTCCAACCGGGCTACTGCGGCCCCCCATAAATGATTCTTAAAATAACACATGGTGAGGTGGGCCACTAACAAATCAACGAAGGGCCGCATATAGGTCGCGGTCTGTGCATTCCTCTTCTAAGTAAATTTAGCTTTAAGAATATTTCTAAATGGATAACACAAAAAATTTCTGTTGACTTAGCAAGTAAAATTATTAGAATTCACAAGAAATGGTCAAAATCCGACAGAAAAATTCGAAAAGGAGAAGGCGACAAACTCGCACCGGTGTCGAAATGACACCAAACGGACGATCGAGTATTCAGGCATTTGGTTTGTTATCTTCGAGTCAGCATTTTCCATCTTTTGGAGTTTTCAGGAAAAGGGTATTTTTGAATGAATTTCCTCAATTCCCATTTTTACCTGTCAGGGAACAAACTTTTCCTTGGGTGAAATCTGAGGAGACTGAATAGACAGTTCATGCAAAGTGCACCCCTGTGGTTTCGATAGAAGTGGATAGGCGCTTTATAAGAGATTCAAAATTTTGTTGGTAGATCATGGAGATTTTTGTTCTGCATTGGATTGCGGGACAGAGGAAATAAAAACTTTCGATAAAATGAATTAATGTTTTTCTTAGCAAACTAAAAATATGCAAATAAATACTTTTGAATATCAAACTTTTTCAATTTGACTCAAAAACCATCAAAGTTGCGTCTTGTTTTTTACTGCGCATATTTTTAATTAACTCAGCGTCTCGAGATTTCCGAGTTGTGTAGTATTGCTTTTACACCACAACACATTCAGGGACTAAATAACCGCATCTATTGGTTGAAAGAATCCATTCAAGTTTTAGAAATATTCTACTGTTTTTTTTCATAATATTAGAATCCCTTGGAAAGATTCCATTGCTCATTGGCTTCGATTAGAATCCTTTGGAACGATTCTATCACTCATTTCCTTAGATTGGAATCTTCTGGAAAGATTTTATTGGCCATTTCCTTAGATTAGAATAATGTAGAAGGATTCTGTTGCTCATTGTGCCTTAGATTAGAATAAATTTGGAAAGATTCTATTGCTCATTTCCTTATATTGAAATCATTTGGAAAGATTCTATTTCTTATTTCCTTTGATTGGAATCTTTTGGAAGGATTTTATTGGTCTTTTTCTTAAAATAGAATAATTTGGGAAGATTCTACTGCACATTGCCTTAGATTAGAATCATTTGGAAAGATTCTATTACTTATTGCCTTTGATTGGAATCATTTGGAAAAATTCTACTTCTCATTTTCTTAGATTGGAATCTTTTGGAAAGATTTTATTGGTCTTTTCCTAAGAATACTTTGGAAATATTTTATTGCTCATTGCTCTAGATTGGAATCATTTGGAAATATCAAATTTCTCATTTACTTAGATTGGAATCATTTGGAAAGATTCTATTTCTCATTTCTTAGGTTGGAATCTTTTGGAAGGATTTTATTGGTCTTTTCCTTAGATTGGTCCTTTAAAGGAAATATTATTCCCAAAGATCCTAATCCTAACTTTTCTTAGATTGCTCCCTTAGAATATTATCCTTAGAAAAGATTCTATTGGTCATTTCCTTATAATGCAATCTTTTGGAAAATTTTTATTGGTCAAGAAGGTCAAAATTAGTTAAAAGTCAAGCAAGAAAGAACGGAGATTGCAAGGTGGAATTATGCGTGTGAACCTCAGAGGATTCAAAGGAAACATCCAGCTTGGCAGAGAATACAGTAATAAGTTAATTTGAATTCTAAAGAACACATTTTTGTCAAACAGGGATATTTAAATTTTTTAGTTCTTCATGCACCGCTCCTTTTTATAAAAAATGTGCAAAAAAAAATTGGGGTCGTAAATGCATTTTTAATGGGCATTTTCCTACACTGTTATGCATCAGTCCAGCCCTGCTAATTTCTATTCATAAGTAACATGCATTCGCGCAGCTTGGGGAATAAGAAAAAACGCGATATGTGGAAGAGGAAAACTTGCTTTTCTTACATAAAAAGGGGCACAAAAGTGACGTGCTTTTTTATTTAAAATTACGTAAAACCACAAATTAAGCTTGATAAAAAACCATTAAAAATAATACGAATTAAGTCTTATCTCTTGTCTTGGTTTTTCCTCAGGCCAGCTTGGGGCCGCGGAAACCCGGTTGGAAGCGGATTAGCAGAGTTCGAAACTAGGTCCAACCGAACACCGTTGTGTACGTGGGGGCTGATGCACGCTAAATCTGTCGTGGTCCAAAATGTCATCATGTTTGTGTGGCAGTTTGGAGAGTGGATGCCAGCTAAGTGTTAACCTCGCCATCTGGTACAAAATGACGAGGTGTTTTCCTTGGACCTTTCCCTTCGGAATTGATCCCGGACAGTCGCCAATAGCCCGTAGTGTGATGTTAATTCAACTACCTACCTTAGGCCAGCTTATTCACCTTCGAGATCTGTCTCTTGAGGGTCTCGAGCTTCATGGGTTAATAGATTTAATGTAATTTATTTATGCGAAATGAGATATTTAATGACATTAAGGTAAAATATTTGTATTAGGACTCCAGACCAGAATATAGCCCCAAAATATTTTTATTAGGACTCCAGACCAGATATGGCCCCAAAATATTTTTATTAGGACTCCAGATCAGATATGGCCCTAAAATTATTTTATTAGGACTCCAGACCAGATATGGCCCCAAAATATTTTTATTAGGACTCCAGATTGGATATGGCCCTAAAATTATTTTATTAGGACTCCAGACCAGATATGGCCCCAAAATATTTTTATTAGGACTCCAGATCAGATATGGCCCTAAAATTATTTTATTAGGACTCCAGATCAGATATGGCACTAAAATTATTTTATTAGGAATCCAGATCAGATATGGCACTAAAATTATTTTATTAAGACTCCAGACCAGATATGGCCCCAAAATATTTTTATTAGGACTCCAGACCAGATATGGCCCCAAAATATTTTTATTAGGACTCCAGACCAGATATGGCCCTAAAATTTTTTTATTAGGACTCCAGACCAGATATGGCCCTAAAATATTTTTATTAGGACTCCAGACCAGATACGGCGTTATTTCGCACGTAGCTGCGTTGAAATTTTCGCAAGCAGATTTCTATATATTTCTTGTATTCTATATATTCAGTAAAATGCAACTTCTTGAAACAATTGACGTTAACCCACCTGGTTGCTGTCTCGACAAGGCATCTCGTCATTTACAAAACTGACCAGATCTTGATAGACGAGTTATCTCGTCATTAGATAAAAAACTGATCAGATCTTGATGAACAAGATATCGCTTCATTAGAAAAAACTGACCAGATCTTGATCTTCATTGCCGAAAAATCAACGATTCCTTAATGACGAAATACCTCGTCATTAGCAAAGTTGGTCAGATCTTGATGAACGAGATATCTCGCCGAAACCACTTGGAGGGTTGACGTTCCCGAATCGAAAGAAATGGATCGATGTTTCCTCTGTCGCTTGAAAATTAGGATCCCACACCCTCTGTGCAAGGAAATTCACTATCCATGCGGTCCCCGAAGATTCCTGTCTTGTCCGTCACTTCTCGGGAAAGTTTCGGGTGCAAATACAAAGCCACTTGCAGAATCGATTGCAAGTTCTTGCCAGGATCGGAAGAAGCATACAAATAGAATGCTTACACGGATCAACTTTTCTTGCTGTGGCCCTCTTTCTTTTAAGGGACGCGGAAGAATGATATGTTTCATAAAAAGTTGCCATTTCTCCTGGGTGTCAGGATTGGCGACAGAAGCTGGGTTGGCGCGGAGGAAAGGAGTTTTGGAAGTGTGCTTTTGATTGGGCGGTGACTTTTTGGATTTGTGTGCTTATGCAGACAACTGGCATGATGAATGAGGTTTTCGGATTTGAGTCCTTTTCAGACTAATGCCGTGCTTTGCGTTCGTCTTGAGTTGAATTGAAATGTAGTGGGTATTTGTTTAGGATTGAACTTTTTTCGTGAAAGTTAGAGCGAATATTTTGTTCATTTTAAAACGCTTAAAAATTTTGTATAAATTTTTTTTATAGTTTGGTTGTTTTTCAGGTTTTATGGCGCAAGGGCCGTATTTGGCCAAGAGCGCTAAACAAAACGACGGAAGAACAAGCAAAAAACAGAAGGGTAGACGAGGGTAAAAATGAAAGCGAAGAAAAATCACTCGAGTGCCTCTATTTTTATTGGATTCATTTTTATACAACCTCTTATGTACCGTTTTGAAATAAAAACGTTACTTCTCAAAAACTACACGTATAAAAGAAACTGACATAACTTCTGCTCATTGGAATTTTTCAAGCTTTTCAACAAATATGTAATTAACTTAGCCCAACAAAGCATATTTTGCAAGAATAATTGCTTCATATAGCATTTTAAAATCACGTGGAGTTTTGCCTTTCGTTCTGATTCATTAAATTTAATACAAAATATACGTCGCTCTATAGCGACGCTAATATAAACTGTATAGACTATTTACGAAATATTCATTCAATTCAACACTTTCAGTGAATGGTTGATTTCATTATTCTTTCAGAACAGCCCTCCCATACTAACAAAGTGACGGTCGAACCCCAGAGAGTTCTCTACAGCGTTTGGCCAACCCAGATTATTTATATACATATATTACAATAACCCCTTGATTTATCGTATATCAGGGTACAAGTGGGGTCTACGTAGATCAGTGGGTTCGCCCACTGTGCTAGAAACCTGCGAGTTGTAGTCGGCGCAGGTTCGATTCCTTACTGGGTGTATTTCTCTTTTCTGTGTCAGTAAAACTTTCTTTGTATGTATGTACCCCAAAAGCCCAAAAGTCACAAGACCATTTAAAAATGGAATAACTCTTTTATGTATAAAAAATTCACATTTACTCTTTTTTTAAACAATAAATATACTTCTTGTAAATTATTTTTAGTTAGTTTTGTAGATTAAGTTCTTCATGTGGCCGCCATTTTGTTCTTGAGAGTGGCGGGATCTTTCTAAAGCGTGCTCCATCACCTCTCGTAATGTTTCTTGGCTTCCTTCAATTTTTTCACAGATGTTGGCCTTCAATTGCTGGATGGTACGAGGTTTGTAACGGTATAATCTTTCTTTTAGATATCCCTACAAGAAAAAGTCTGGAGCCGTAAGGTGAGGTGAGCGGGGAGGCCAATTGAATTCAGAGATTTGCGAAATTATCCGCTGTGTCCAAAAATTTGCCTTGCGAGCTCCATCGTTAGGCGAGCTGTATGGGGAGTAGCCCCATCTTGCAACCTCTGGTGTGTTCTCAACTGCCGAATGACGAATGTAAGCTCTTTAGCACAATTGATCGGTGATTTTGTAGATAAAATTGGATTATTTTTACTCTTTGCTCTGTCATGAATTTCTCCATAACTATTTTCCAAGGATTACATAAAAATAATCTGAAAAAATTATATTTAATATAAATTATAAACAAAAAATTATATTACATATAAATAATAGCAAAAAGTTATATTTAAAAATGGTCTAGTGACTTTTGGGGCCACCATATTTTTTCATTACTTTACGTTGTCTGTCTTGTGTTTAGCGCAGTGTGACCAAATATGTCCCTTGCACCATAGAATCCAACCAACCAACTTATAAAACCCGAATACCAACCAACTTAGGGTTGGTTGGTTGGTATTCGGGTTTTGTGGCGCAAGGGCCGTATTTGGCCATGCTGCGCCGGACACAAGACATACAATATCAAGTAATAGACAGACACACACAATGAAAGTTTTACTGACATAGAAGAGAGAAATACACCCAGGGAGGAATGCACCTGACAGGAATACACGCGCACTCTTGATACCGCACGGTTGATGGTAGGTATTTAAATTAACGTTTCACTGGAACAATACAACGAGTAATTGGCGACGGTCCGAGATCAACCCAGAAGGTAAAGATACGAGGAAACACTTCACTAACCATCAAAGACTGATATTTCTATCATCATGTAATGAGAGGTTGCCTTGGCTTAGTGGGGCCGTCCTGGCTCAGTGGATTTGCCCACTGCGCTAGCAACCCACTGCGAATTGTAGGCGGCTCAGATTCGATTCCTTCCTGAGTGTATTTCTCTCTTCTGTGTCAGTAAAACTTTCTTTGCGTGTATGTATGTCAATTTCTTGCCATTGTCTTGTGTTTGGCTAAATGTGGTCCTTGCGCCATAAAATTCAACCAACCAACTCTTGGCTTACTGTGAAACTAATTTTTGGGCACCACGGAAAATGACAGCATTAACCCTCTTGAAGGTTGTCTCAACGAGTTATCTCGTCTTTAGAAGTAAACTGATCACATCTTGATGGACGAGATATCGAGTCCTTAGAAAAAACCTCACCAGATCTTGATCTCGTCATCATAAAAAAATCGGCAATACCTTGCTGACGCGATATCTCGCCATTAGCAAAATTAGCCAGATCTGGAGACGAGATATCTCGTCGAAACCACTTGGAGGTTTAACGACACTGTCCTGCAACTACAATTCCGAATCAAACCAGACCTTCGTAGCTTGCCCGAAATAACAGCGAACTGAAAGTGAGCTGAAGCACCGACACAAATTGCTTCCGTAATTGACAGACTATCAATAAAGAGAATTCCCTCTCCCACTTACCGTAAAGACTTCCCCCGTGTTTCGGTTGATCAGAGCAACAAAAACTTCAAAAACTGCGCCCGTAAATAGCCTGCTCTAGTACAGGGGAAATGACACTTCCCCATACACCCATCAATCATAAACTCCAAACCCCAATGTCGCCCGGATTCCACCCAGATAATAAAATTTGCATCCATTGCCTTGCAAAATAAACTCCCCCATCCAGTCCAGTGATAAAGATTGATCTACGACCGCACCACACTCGGGCAAACAACAATACTTGCCACACTATCCAGCACGTTAAGTGCAAGGTTAATTAATTTGCCTAGAAGCACTTTAGAACATTTTTTTGCCCTGCTTCCCTCAACCTCGTTTCCGGACGAATAATAAACCCTTACATCGCCGGGGCAATAAATTTGCCTTATGCTGCTTTGCTTATTTATGTCCTTGCCCTTTTTTGCCTTCTTCTCCTACCCTCCTTCCAAGCAGAACTTAATAGATGATTGCGTGCTTTTTATATGGGGTGACATGAAAAGGCTGAATGCACCAAAGGGCAAGCCAGGAAATGAGATTGTGATTAATTTCATAACGTCCCGGCCGTACATTTGAGAGATTGCGGTTATTGTGACTTTAAATAAATCCCCTCCCGGCGTCTCGTGGGCGTTTATTAAAACCAAGGGAACGGGGTCCTTTTAGCGACCCGGACGTGTTGTAACAAATTACTTTCTTAATCCCGCGGTGTAGGAATCGGGAACTGAATAATCCGTGACGTTGTGACGCGTTTTGCTTCGGTGGCAGCTGTTACTCAGAGGGTGTTCAACTGGTAAATGCCCACATACACTCATTCCACTTCAAATGCAAAGCAGGGCTGTAAATATGCACAGTAAAGGACGTGATTTGCAACAGCATTGAATGATTTTAGAGGTTCAAGTTGCTTAAAGCTTGTTTATATTGCCCTGTGAGACATAGGAAAGGACAATCTTGTTATGTATAGCGTGATTTTTAGTATTCTTTTATTGAGATTTATTATTGAGTAATATTTTATTTAGATATTTTATTTACATATTTATACGTATATTTTATTGAGAGAGTTGTTACTCATAGGTTTTCAACTAAGGTGTCAACCCACATGCACTTTCTCCACTTCAAATGCAAAGCATGGCTGAAAATATGCATTGTAAAGGATGATATTTTTAACAGAATTGAAGGATTGGAATTTATATTGCCCGTTGACAGGCTGGAATGTACTGTATTGTTACGTGTCGAGTAATTCTTAGTATCCTATTATTGACCGTTATATTCACAATTCTTTTTCAATTCTGCATGGATTCTGTCACTTGTTCATGTATCTTGAGCACATCTTGAAATCGGCACCAAAGCATCGACCTCTTCTAATGTAGTTTAAAATACATTTATGTATGTAGAACTCTCATTTGTTGTAAAAGGGATGAAAAGAAACATTCTTAACAATTAAAAAATTTTATTTACAATGGATAAGGGAAGTATTTACAAGCGAATTGCATCGTTACATCGGACGTGACCATATGCCACCTCTTCTGGAGTCTTTCTCCGTGTCTCTCTCTGAGAACTGTTTAGGTCGCCAATCGGTCGCATCATCCTGGCGCTTGGTTACTTCCTGGGCCACTGGAAATGGCAGGTATTCTTGTCATTATTTATACCCATATGTGTATCTGAATATAAATTAAGACTGAGTGCCGGACATAACAAATTACTTTCTTAATCCTCCAAGTGGTTTCGACGAGATATCTCGTAATCAAGGTATTGCTGATTTTTGATGATGGCGTGATCAAGATCTGATCAGTTTTTTTCTAATAACGAGATATCTTGTCCATCAAGATGTGGCCAGTTTTGCCAATAACGAGAGATACTTAGTCGAGACAACCACCAGGAGGGTTAATATCCCTGTGTAGGAATTGGATAATCAGTGACGCTGTGAAGGAGCGGTGTTACTCAGAGAGTGTTCAACTGATAAATGCCCAAATGAACTTACTCCAAATGCAAAGCATGTCTGTAAATATGCACAGTAAAGGATGTGATTTACAATACCATTGAATGATTCTTAGAAGTTAAAGTTGCTCAAAGCTTGTTTGTGTGGCCCGATTTACACGTTTAGACGCTGGAACGTACTATCTTGCTTCCTGCCAAGTAATTTTTAGTATCCTTTTTATTGAGAGTTCTACTCACTGTAAGGGGTACTCGTGTGGCTCTTTTTGGGGAAAAGAGAGAACACTTGAAACCCAACAAAACGTTTACTAAATAAGAGTTAAAGCAACAAATGACAATCTTTGTGTCAGGGAAGAGCCTCACAAAATACGATCGGTCTGCTATACCCGATCGTCTTCCTTGTTCTCTCGTTCCTTATGTTTCTCTAACCTTTCTTATATTCCGACCACCCATCACTTAAACCCCTCACAGTGCCACGCGGTCACTTCTCTCTGACCATGTGACACTTGAACCTCTGTTTTCCCCCCATCAAGTAGGGGTTGGGTGAAGGAGTACACTATTACACACTACACTCACAATTCTTTTTCTACTCTCTAATTTATGGATTATGTCAATTGTTTTTCATGTATCTAGAACAGAACATGAGCGTTTGTAAACGATCGTTGAATTTAATTTTCATTGCGCGAGTGCAACTGGCTTCTAGAGTATTTGTAAACGTTGCTGTGTCTTGATATTATATTTATATTAAGCACAGGTGCAAACTATGATGTTAATAAATGTATTTTTAACTATGCACGCGCAAACTATGGCCATGATATGGAATGCGATTAAAAAAATGAATTTAGAATTGAGGATTGGAGACGGAAGGTTGATCAATATTCTTTGTCATTTTGTATCGTCTTTAGTCGTTTAAATGAATGTCTAATTTTTCTTACAAGCTTTCACCTCAATGTATGCAGTCTAAAAGCTTGTCTACAACTATTAAATGCAATCATACTGATCATACACAAAATTATAGATTGAGTCGTCATCTCCGAGATGAATTAGGAACCGACTCGGATTATCAAGGTACTTCCCGATAGGCACCAAAGCATAGAACTCTAGTAATATAGTGCGAGACTAAACACATTTATTTTTATCAATGAAGTTGTAAGAGATTGAAGGGCACTGGGGATATTTAAAAACATTTTACGTTTATTTGGTAGCAAATTCGAAAACTATTAGTGTTTCCTAAAACATTAATGGTATTGTATTTATGAAGTGTATGTTTCTTGAAACATGAAATACATTGCTTCTAACGAAATTTGCTTTTCTTAAGCATATTTTAGAATTTATATTTTTGTCTCAGTCCTGCAATGAATCAAATGGGTGGGTTGTTGGGTAGTTAAATTAATGTCGCACTGGAGCAACACATTGGGCTATTGGCGACTGTCCGGAATCAATCCAGAAGAGAAAGATCTGAGGATAATACCTCGTCATTTTGAACCACGGTCAAATGGCGAAGTCAACACTTGAGTTGGCACCCCACTCTCCAAACTTCCACACCACGCCAACGTGAGGACATTTGGACCACGACAGATTCAACGTTCAACGTTCCTTTGTACACGACGGTCTTTGGTTGAATCAGATGAGCCCGTGGATTTGTTTTATTGATAACGTTATTAGTTCAGGTAACGAAGGATTGCTCATAAAATTTATGAATACAAATTATATCGAGCGCATAAAATCAGACAATTTAATTTATCCCATTGAATTACAGAGCAAACATTAAGTGAGCCAAAATGATGGAACAGCCATGCCATCCTATGCTGCGATGCAATGTGCAATGATTTATGTTTAATGAATAACACTTCCTCCAAATTTAACTGAAAACAAAATGTAAAAACATGTGAGCATGAACCCCAAGGTTTCCTGTGATTCATTATTTCTCACTTCAATAGACGATTGCATACATTTGAAAAAATTAAACAATTAAATTCATCGAATCAATCAATTTAATTTATTTCAATGCATTTGTGGGAAGGAATTAGTAATACTATACCGGATTTTGATGCATATCCATTCAATCGAATGGACCTGGTTGATTTATTCCTTCACTAATATTTCCCATCATTTCAGCTGATATTTTCTCATAATTTAATTAAATATTTTCCAATGCTTGAAAGTAATAAATTTAGTTTGTCTTATTAAGTTTCTGTTAAAGTTAATCCTGCAGCAACATCTGCAAATGAATCAAAGGAACCTACTGATTTACTTCATTTACTCATAATTGAATCTGTGAGAGCAGAAACCACACGAGTCTCGTTTTTTTAAATTTCAGAAATATGGTCGCAGGAGCCACATAAGTCAGTGATTCATGTAGTTTCTGCTCACAACGCATTTTTTTCATGGCCTATATTAACTGAAGGTCCGGACTAAAGTGATTTCACACATTACGTGCAATAAAGTTGGTATTTTAATTAACACCACTCTGGAGCAACACAACGGGCTATTGGCGACGGATCAATCCCCAAAGAAGAGATTCGAGGACAACACCACGTAATTTTGAACCACGGTCAGATAACGAGGTCACACCTGAGCTGGCACCCCACTCTCCAAACTTCCACACTACGCCAACATGAGGACATTTGAGGCCACGACAGATTTAATGTGCACCAGCCCCCATGTACACGACAATTTCGGTTGAACCGAGTTTCGAATTTGCAACCCTCCGTTCTTCCAATTAAGCTGCAGCGGCCCTTAATGTACGGAAGGAATGTTCATAAATGAATTCAAATGATACATCTGTTACCTTCAAAATATGCAAAGCAGGCATTGTATAGAATCCTAGGCATTATACAGAATCCTAGGCAATATATAGAATCCTAGGCAATATATAGAATGCCTGGCGTTTGTGGACAAAGTATGATATTTCACACATTTCCTAGGGATTTTATGCAATGACAAAAGACAAACCGGCAAAGTATAAAGTAATAAGTTTTCTCTTATTTCTTCAGTAGGAAAGTTCTGTATTTTATTTGATTTTTTTTCATTCATTTATTTTTAATGAAGGCCTTTTCACACACACACACACACACATGACTGTCTTTTTAAGTTTTATTTTTTTGTGAGAAAGACAATTAAGTGCAATTTAAAATAAAATTCTTTCTTTCCTTGTTGCAGCAAGTAGGTTTATATTTTATTTTTTCTTGTTTTCCACAATAAGAAAGTTCCATATTTTATTTTGTATTTCTTTTTCATATACGTCTTTTCTCTCTCAATAAAAGCATTTTCATGACTCTCTTTTATTACTTTGCCTAAATAGCATTTGTTATTCTATATGATACCGAGATATTGCATACAATGCCTAGGGAAAATATATACAATATTAAGATAATTCGGATATTTCATACTTTGCCCCAAAACGCCAGGCATTCTATATATTGCCTAGGTTGGTCGATTGGTTGGTTTTTAAGGTTTTATGCCTCAAGGGCCATATTTGACCTATATATTGCCTAGGCATTCTAGACAATGCTTTCTTTTCATACATTGCCGGTAACATATCCAATCTATAAAACCAATCAGTTTACTTTAGACCATTATATAAGTATAAAAATGAATCACAGTTACGGCTCTTGAAATTTCTCCGAACAATCGCAGAGAATCCTTTACGTATCTCACCGACTGCACAATGCCTGCTTTTCATACATTGCAGGTAACATATCCAATCTATAAAACCAATTAGTTTATTCTATTATATTAGTGTAAAAATTAATCGCAGTAACGCCTCTTGAAATTTCTCCGAACAATCGCAGAGAATCCCTTATTTATCTCACCGACTGCACAATGCCTGCTTTTCATACATTGCCGCAACATATCCAATCTATCAAACCAATCAGTTTACTTTATTCCGTTGTATTAGTATAAAAATGAATCACAGTAAAGGCTCTTGAAATTTCTCCGAACAATCGCAGAGAATCCTTTACGTATCTCACCGACTGCACAATGCCTGCTTTTCATACATTGCAGGTAACATATCCAATCTATCAAACCAATCAATTCAATTTATTCCATTGTATTAGTGTAAAAATTAATCACAGTAACGCCTCTTGAAATTTCTCCGAACCATCGCAGAGAATCCCTTACGTATCTCACCGACTATCCCAGGGAGATGGTATTAAATCTCGTTAACCAGCCTACAACAGCGAGTTTCGATAGAGTTTCCATCCAGTGCATCAGATGTCCTATTGTGGGACAACAGAGCAAGCATTAAGCGGGCCAAAAGGCATTCAGCGACAGATACACCCTTTGCCGAAATGTCACGCACAGAGAGAACGCAACAAAAGCTGCAGCTCTGACATCGAATGCACTGTACTGCGAGGCTCCAACCTAATGAGGAGAATCCGTACGTCGAAGATTGCGTCAATTCATACCTCGCGATTTTATGCGAGCGAAAATGAGGACTGACTTGCAAATGGGGGAGATGCGACACAAATATTGTAATTCGAGAATTCAAAATCGTTTATGTTCGAGTGTTCCATGCTGGTATGTTCTAGCAGAGGGGGTGATTTCGATATCCATTCCGAGAAACTTTCGAACGGGTTTTGGAATGCAGCTGCACGATCGTAAACATTGCTGAATATTAAAAGGGTTGGTGTAAAAAGGCTTTGGGTGTTGGACGGTGGAAGTGCAGGTGTGTATTGAAATTCGGGGAACGGGGTCGGTCAGACAGCGATCATTCTGTACTGCGAGTCTCGTTTTAGATTCTGAATTTTGAAACTAAGCGTGAGGCCAATCTAAATGTTTAGAGGGCCGCAGTAGCCCGGTTGGAAGAGTAGTGGATTAGCAACCATAGGGATGCGAGTTAGAAACCAACCAAAAACCATCGCGTACAAAGAAGGTTGGTGCAAGTTAAATCTGTCGTGGCCTCAAATGTCCTCACGTTGGCGTGGTGTGGAAGTTTGGAGAGTGGGGTGCCAGGTCAGGTGGGCCCTCGTCTCCTGACCGTGGTTCAAAAATTACGTGGTGTTGTCCTCGGATGGTCTGAGACCCGTTGTATTGCTCTAGTACGACGTTAATTAAAGTACCTACCAACCTAAATGTTTAGAACTAGTGTGTGTCATAGTTGTGTCCGGTGTACTTTAGGTAGGTAGGTATTTTAATTAACGTCGCACTGGAGCAATACAACGGGCTATTTCGGTGTACTTCAGGAGTATGTTCTTTTATTACTCGATGCATATTTTATGGTTCTAACAGTATATACACTACCTGACATTGAAAATGCAACACCCAGAAGGAGTGCGCAGAACTGGATAAAATTTACAGGGTAGACGTAGCTCACCGAGATATGTAAATGATGCAAACTGCGCAGCTGTCCCGCGCACGGCGAGTGAAAAACCAGGGAAAGAACCTGCAAAAGTGGTCAGTTTCGCACCGCTGTGTTTGCCAGGTAAATCAAGTTGCAATTTGTTTTTGTGTCTCAGAGGAAACGACTAGTAGCGGAGAATGCCAGGACGCCGCCAATCAAGACAGTTCCAGCAAACAGACGACTTCACGTGGGGTATGGAGATTGACCTCAGAAGGGCAGGTTGGTCCATACGTCAAATCTCAGAAGATACCCACCTACACGCGTCCACGGTGCACCAGTTGTGGCACAGACCAAGGGAATGTGGCACTTTTGAGGGGTTCCGGTGCAGCCAGAGTGACGTCAGCACGCTTGGACCGACGCATCTGCCGGCAAGCATCGGCGACCCCGCAAGCCACGTCTGTCGCCCTTTTGCAGCATGTGCAGGATGCAGCATTTGCAGGACCCTTGATGCTCCCATATCGTCCAGGACCATTAACCGCCGATTGATCGCTGGCGGCCTGCACTCATGGCGCCCGTTGAGACGACTACCATTGACCCAACAGCACAGACGTCTCCGTTTGCAATGGTGTCGGGATAGAGCCACGTGGACGACGGAATGGCACAGGGTGGTGTTCTCACGCAGGGTGGAGTCACGCTTCTGTTTTAGCAATGACAGTCGCCGTGTACGAGTATGGCGCCGACGTGGTGACAGGGCCAATCCGGCCTCATCTGTGGAACGCCATACCGCGAGACAACGCGGTATAATGGTTTGGGGCGCCATCGCCTACGATAGCAGGTCACCTCTGGTCCGTATTCAGGGCACTATGACGGCCCAACGATACGTGGATGACGTGCTGCAGCCGGTGACACTACCTTTCCTTCAGGGGGTGCCCAATGCCATTTTCCAGCAGGATAACGCCCGGCCGCACACGGCACGCATCAGCCAACATGCCCTGCAAGGTACCCAGGTGCTTCCCTGGCCAGCTGTCTCCCCTGATCTCTCACCTATCGAACATTTCTGGGACGTCATTGGACGTCGCTTGCATGCGTTGCCACCGGCACGTTCAGAAGACGAACTCTGGCAAATGGTTGACAGGGAATAGGCAGCCATCCCTCAGGACACCATCCGCACGCTCATTGCGTCTGTACCTAGACGTGTTGCTGCCTGTATCGCCGCTCTCGGTGGTCCTACAACCTATTGATCAGACGTTCTTGCTGCTCAGTGGCAAGATGTATAATGTTGCAATAAAGATCACTTATTGCTCGTTGCTGTCTCTCTCTATTTGCCAAATTTCATCACTTTCTGCCAACTCCTTCTTGGTGTTGCATTTTCAATGTCAGGTAGTGTATTTAAAAATAGAACTGTAATCAGTTTTAAGATATAGTTAATTTTATATATTGAAATTGAAAATGCTACTTAAAATTGTGTATTGGCTCTCGTTTGTAAATTACGTACATGGCATCAAAGTGTGATTTATCTCGTTAGCATTATAATACTTTCATCAAAACTGCTTTTAAATTGTAAGTTATATTATATTCAAGTTGGAGGAGTTTCTTTAAGGTTTATATGGTATTAAATATATATACATTATGTATTTTTCGGTATAAAATGGGTATTTATGGATACATATAATTAAGTTGTACCTTATACACGATGAATAAGATATCAACATTGCCAAGTTTAAAATGTATAAAAGGATTGAGCTTGCAATTATAAACGAATTTAACGGTGACGAAATTGTAAATTATTTTAATACAAATATTAGGTTGATGCAAAAGTTCGTCTCGTTTTTTTTTGACAAAATTTAAGAGCAATTTTATTTATTAAAAATTACATTTAATCAATATAGTATGTGTCGTGTTCGGTGACATTTCTCCATCTCTCCAGTAACTGCATAATCCCGCGCTCATAGAAGTTCTGAGGTTTCTGGCTAAAGAACTCATCCAGGTGACGAAACTTTCTAAACCACTTACAGTACGTGGAATCGTCAACGGCACCCTCAACACATTTTTTTCGTCTGCAAAGCATTCTTGCCTTTTCGGAATTAAAAAAAGTAGGGGAGACCACTGTACCTTAGGACAGTTGTACCTACGGACATTTCGTTTTGAAATTCCAAAACAGGTGGGAATATAGGGGGGCGGTTTATAGCGGATGTAAACTAGTGCTAGGCAGTTGCTCACGGGAAGCCGGCTCGTGGTAAAGTCGCCTCAAGGTAAGTAAATATGATATTTTTACTCTTTTTTGAAGCTCAAAGTAAAAAGAATGCATCTCATCTTTATTTTTTCTTTCCCTCTAATTTTTTTATGCTTATTTGTCATAGTCGTAGTTTATTATCGAGGTTTGGATGAATTAGTTTTGATTTTAAAGTCATCGAAATCTTAACCTATATGTTGCTATCTCCCTTTAGAAAACAAAATGGCTTACGTTGTACCTTCGGACAATCTAAGGTGATGTACTTGCGGACACAATCGTTTGCGTCCGCAGGTACATCGGCCATGTTTTGAATTTATTTTTATTATTAATTCGTCATTATTTTCGGTTTTTCTTTAAATTTCCCTACAAAATAGTGTTTTATTTTTGGTTTTCTTTAAAAACCATATAATAACATAGTTGTAAGTTATAAAGAAGTTATAGGCCCTCAAGAGAGTTTTTAAATTGATTTTTTAGATACGAAATCACACTAAAATTGGATATAATGCCTAGGAGTAATGAGGGAAAAAACTTTTTTTATTATATCCGCAGGTAAATCCGGGTGTGTCCGTAGGTATATAAGGTTTTTATACCTAAGAAAAAAAATTACATATCCAAATTTTGAATTTTTAAAAATTCAATATTCAAAATTTTAGATTAAAAAAAATACGACTTTATTCACAAGAGTTTAGAGCATAACCTGAGCGTTTTATTAGGTAAAAATGTGTTTCCCAGCGTCTGAGAAAAATTAAAATGTGAATTTTGTCCGCAGGTACAGAAGTCTCCACTATATGTCGAAAAAAGTTCCATATTTTCTGCCATTTTTGATGCTTAATAAAATTTAGAAAACAACCAAATAACGCAATTCCTTTTTTCGAATATCATCAAAACTATCCGTGTGAAGTAGATAACGCTTCGTTTTTGCAATGCAATACCATTTACCGCTAAAAACGGGATGAACTTTTGCATCAACCCAATAACCTACGTTTTACTTACAAACTTTTAAGGTTAATCGTTTGATACTGCAAGATTGCTTTCAAGCAGATAAAATATAAAAAGTTGAATAGATTATATTTAAAACTTGTTTCATACCAAGTTTGATCCATGCTGTACTATCTACCGAAATCTCCATTTTCCTGTTTTTAATTACATATACGGAGGCCGTGGTAGCCCTGTTGGAAGAATAGAGTATTAGCAACCGGTGGGTTGTGAGTTTGAAACCTGATTAATCCAAAGACCGTCGTGAATGTTGTGGCTGGAGCACGTTATGTCTATCTTGGCCGCAAATATCCTTGCGTTGGCGTGGTGTGATAAAGTTTGTAGAGTCTGATACCAACTCAGGTGGTGACCATATCTGACCGTGGTTCAAAATGACATGGTGTTCTCGGATCTTTCCCTTGGAGATGGGTTGCCAATGGCATGTTGCGTTGCTCCAGTGCGACGTTAATTCAACTACCTATACAACTACCTAACCATGCAGTTAAAGAGAAACATTTTTTATAACAAAGTAATATGGGATAGTTTCCCAACAAAACAGCCTAAAGCACAATCCAGGTAAAAGTGTGACCGACCCGTAAAAAATATTTCTCCTAGACAAAATTCGGGAAAAAGGCTTAACTTTTCCCCGAAATTTTTATTCGAGAAGAGATCTATTTTTATTGGCAAATAAACCTGCGAAAGTAAAAAGTATTTTGTACAGACTTTTCCAGGAAATACATAAGTATATTTTCATTCCACAACAAATGTCTGAGACAAAAGGTCAAAACGTCCTTAAAAAGAACGAGTTTTAAACTTTATTCACAAAACTACTGAAAATCCCCCTAAATTTAATCTCGTTTTCCATCTATCAGGATCGCCAAAGAGCGTTATTCTTGAGATGCATCAATTCAATCCTCGAAAGTGCGACAGTGTTTGAAATAATCAGCATTTATTATTCCCCAATCAAGAGCGTCCTTCCCAAACCGGCATTATTCCATCCACTTTTCCGAACTTAATAATCCCACCTTGCTTTTCGGTTATGCACATTTTTTGCTTCTTTTCTCGTGAAGAGCTTCCAGGAAAAAGCCCCCCCTCGCTCCGAATCTTCATAAATATGTATGGCCACCAAAAAATACACCCGGGAACGAATACTTGATAAATCTTCCCAAGTTCGCTGAAGAGTGAAGCCGACACTTTTGCTGTTTTGTTTCGGAGGCTGGTGGTAAAAACTTCCCTCCCAAGCTCCACGCACGCTGCGCGTTGCGTGCAGGCACGACATCAGGTGGCAAGCGCCACCAACTTGCCACGTTGGTGAGTGTGGGCTCGTAATTAACAGAAATGAACCTCGTATTTCATTAGGAAACTTGAGAGGCGTTCTCGGTTTATGCGGAGTTTGCATCGAAAATAAATTATTTAGCTGTGTGGTGAACGCGCTTTCTTTGCTGCACTTTCGCACGAACATGAGTCTTTGAGAAATGCTTTTCGAGGGGATGTATGATGAAGTCGGCACCGGAATAATTTAAAATTCCTCTGCTATACTTTCACGTAAGCCTGTAAATCATCACACCTGAGGATTGATGGTATTACGAAACCAGAAAGAAATATGAATTTCTAATGAGAAATTCTGAAACAATTCTGTCACGCGTTACCAGGTTGGAAGAGTAACGGATTAGTAATCGGAAAGTTGCGAGTTCAAGACTAGGTCCAGCCAAAGACCGTCGTATACACGGAGGCTGGCTCCTCGGTTCTTTCCCTTGGGGATTGATCCCGGACAGTCGCCAATAGCCCGTTGTGTTACTCCAGTGCGACGTTAATTAATTACCAATTACCAACCACGCGTTACAAAATAATTCTTTCGAAGACTTATTTGTCACGTTAGCGTGGTATGGAAGTCTGGACAGCGGAGTGCCAGCTCAGGTGTTGACCTCGTCATCTGACCGTGGTTTAAAATTACGAGGCATTGTTCTTGAATGTTTCAATTTGGGTTTGGTCCCAATAGCCAGTAGTGTTCAGTGGAACGTCAATTAAAATACCTACCTACGAAGACTTATTTCCATAGACTTTAGTAGGATTTGAGGACAATAATCAGGTTTCATAAAATTACATACGAAATATGTGTTGCAGGTAGGTAGTTAATTAACATCGCACTGAAGAAACGCAACGGTCTATTGCGGGCTGTCCGGGACCAATGCCAAAGTAAAAGATTCGAGGACAACACCTCGTCATTTTGAACCACGGTCAGATTGCGAGGTAAACACCTGAGCTGGCACCCCACTCTCCAAACTTCCGCACCACGCTGACGTATACATTTGAGGCACGACAGATTTGACGTGCATAAGCCCCACGTACTGCGCTAACAACCTTTGTTGTAGGTTGCTCAGGTTCATTCCCTGGGTGTATTCCTCTCTTCTGTGTCAGTAAAACGTACATGGTGTGCGTCTATTTCTTGATATTGCATGGCGTGTCTGGCGCAGCATGGCCAAATATGGCCCTTGCGCCATAAAATCCCCAAACCAGCGAAGCCCCCACGTACACGTTAATCTGGTCGAACCGAGTTTCGAAATCGCATTCCTTTAGGTTGCTAATCCGTTACTCTTCCAACTGGGCTACCGAAGCCCAGTGATAGGATTTCAAATGATGGGCATTTGTAAATTACTTGTTTATAATAAAAATAGTAACAAAACTTACAAACATTTGTAGGGGTCGATGAATGACTGCGTTATGGCACCAAGTCAGTTGTCCATATATCCTCTAAAGGTTAATTAATTCAAAAACAACGTCTATTTTCTGAATAAATTTATTTACTTTTAACAAGAAAGCATATAAACAAATTCCGATGAATAAATATTCAGCTTGCTAACGATGAATTCTAGAGAAAGCAAGCGTAGTTGCTTAGCGAGAGGAGTTTTGTTGTTTGGTGTGTTCCTCGCGCTAAGCAATTCAGCTATTAGTCCACGCGCCTATAGATTTGTGTGAGAACTTTCCAATCACACAAAGTGTGCGTGTCTCACACTTCTCATGTAACGTGTTTGTTGTTACTTATCTACTTTCTATCAAGTTACTATCTATAGTTACTATCTTTCAAGAACCATCTCAGGATGGTAAACAAGCTAGTGTGTGGGACAACCGAACCAGGAGGTGATGTGCTAGGGAAAGACCTGCGATAAATCCCATTTATGCAACCTGTTTACTTCAAGTTAATGAATGAGCCGTGGTAGCTCAGTTGGAAGAGTAGCGGATTAGTAAAAGATTATAAAAACATCTTTAAATTCATATCCATAGAATTTGCTTAAGAGACCGTCTTAATATAAAATTTTCTTCACAGATAATACCAATTTTGATGCCAAATTTCAAATCTATACCAAAATTTAGCCTGCCTCGTATACCAATTTTCCAGTCATTTGGTTCTGCTGTTCCTGTATTATGATCATAGAAAATTTGGAGTACCTCATATTAACTTACATTCGCAAACTTTTATTTGTCTTCCGAAATAATCTTCCCATCACATTGCAATTTTTATTACCCTACTTTTGAGGAAAACGGATAAATCGTTTTAATATTCCTTTTAGAGTTCACTTTTAGCAGCAAAATTTATTATGAAATTAACACGAAATCTATATAACAGCTTCATATATCATAATGGAAATCAATTTAGAAAGACGTTTTATATGACCGTACAAAATTTAAGATTTTTCTCCAGGTTAGTAATTTCTTTTAACAAAAGAGATTGAAAATATGGAATATTAAATTTATTTTATTGAAAAACTCCTAAGAAAGAGTTGAAATTTTATTTTATCTTATAAGAAATCCTTTGAATAGATTTCCATCAAAATAAATGAGTTTCTATTCATAATTTTGTCGAATATTAATTTCTTAATTGATATTGCATATTAAAAATGAACTTAAAAAAGAAACATTACTTAGATTTTGTTTGAGTCTTTTTTTAATAGAAATACAATAAAAAATTAAGCGTGATAGAAAGATTATTTATGATAAAGATTTAAAGATATGAGTTATATATATATATATATATATATATAAAGTTTTTGAACCTAATTTAACGTTAGGTGCTCTAAATTTTCCATACACATAATGCAGAAATGGCTGGACGAATGACCTCAAGCTTGGTATCCGAAATTGAATTTGGAAATAAGTTTGAAATTTAACTTCTAAATTGGGTGTTGTGAGAGGAAATTATAAAGTTTATGCTAAATTTAATATGAAAAAGCAAATTGTATACGACTAAATGTATAGAAAATGCAAATTGCAAATTGTATACGAATAAATTTATACAGAAAATGTCATTCCCCATTGAATGATACCTTTGAATTTGCTCTACTTGAACGATGTGTGAATAAAGAGGGGTTTAATTTTTTTTCTGTAGATATACATCAACTGATTTCTCAACTAAACATTTTGAAAAATAATCGTGATAAAATTTTTACAAAAACAAAGTAATTAAAATTTCCAAAATATTTCATACTAATCTATAAGAAATATCTGTATAAGAAATTTTGTACTTACAAACGTATTTATCATTGAAAAGTAATCGATGCAATATCGATTAGTGCCATATTGGAAATTTTCTAGTCTAGATAACTAGTTGAAGTTTGTTCTTGTTTATATCTATATATATATAATAGGATGTGTGTGTGTATATATGTATATTTTCTATACAAATCTACACCGTTTGAATTTCGTACACTTATACTTTAGAACACTGCGGTTAGCATAGGCTAACTCTTAATCCCCGTTCTATTGGCCCTAGGGGGCTAAAAACTATTCTAAATCGCCATAGAAATAACATTGAGCATAGATTGATTGATTTAGACAGCTATGGTTGCTTTACCAGTGTTGATCGAAAAACAGTTTTTTCCGAAACAAATTAAATTACAATATTTATGTTTGAACTGACTTTTTAGTTCTTCCCATGATGCAAATAAATTATAGATATTTTATTGATGAAGAAAGAATATTTTAAAATATTTATTTTTGCAAAGGAAATTCAAGGAAAGGTTTTCAGGAGGAGTTCAAGGATGATTTTAAAGGAAACTTGGTGAATATTTCAACCCACTTTCCTTAAATAATTTAGTGAATACGTAATGATTTGTAGAATTCTGTTTCATAAGCTTTTTAGGTAAGGCGTGTAACTTATTTTAAAATGTCCGGAATAGATACATGTGAATCCTCCGTTGAAAGCAGTGATTTTCTTTATTAAAAATTCTGTAAAATCGACCTTCTGCTTTTTGAAAATTTGTATCTATTCAGTTTAATTTGTCTACACCGATTACATTTATTTCTAACCCAAGCACCGTTATTCCGAAAAGCACAAACGAAAAACTCATTGATCATAAAAGCGTAATTTTGCTACTTGGTATCTGGCAGCACCAGAATTAATGTTTACTTTTTTTTATAAAACTTTGTAGAACTTTCTAGAAAGTTGGGGAAACGGAAACTTCCTTGGACTCATGATGGAGAACATTCCAGCACCCACTCGATTCTTAGCTGGTCGTATTTAAAGGAAGCTAACTCGGTAAGTCTTCCAGTTTATCATCTTTCAGTGCATCTGACAGTTTTATTTCGCTCTTTTAGTTGATTGTATAAGGAATTCCTACTTTATTTGACAGTGATAGTGTACATTTTGGATTTATATTTCTAAACGGATGCAAGTACTTATTTGATTGTATAAGTATTTCCTACTTTATTTGGCAGGTGTAATGTGCATTATTGAATTAAAGTTCATTATTATTATTTTATTTCTATGATGAGTTTTATATTTTTACATGAATATTATGAATATTTGATTGATAAAAAAAGATATTTAAAATATTTCATTTTTCATAATTTACATTTTGTAATGGAACACGAAAAACTTCAACTCATTAATCATAAAAGCGTAATTTTGTTATTTTAGATTTGGCAAACCAGAATTAACGTTTTATTATTTTATAAATTTGATTTAGAATCCCGTGTTTGTCTATTTGAGTTAACACAGCGAAATGTTGCAGTCCAATTTGAGCATTACTAAATTTCATAAATCATTATCGTCTTTATCAATATTTTTCAAATGTCTTTCTTCGCTCTATTTCAAAATACACACCAGTAGAAATTCGATACTGCGCATCTTTCGTTTTTTAGAATTCTGCATTTTTACGTAGGAATTTCGTTTCTGTTTGCATTTATGTCTTAATCTTTTACATATTGCAATATATTCAGGAATTAAATGTTTATATTTGCGTCCGAAGTATATTGTAGAAGCTATGAAAAAGTTAAAACGTATTTTCCGTACAACTTAAAGGGTTGCATTTTTCTGTGAAAGAAAAGTGATTATTCTAATTCACTTTTCAAGCAAAATTAAACCATTTCAACCCGAGCAATGCCAGGTAATTCAGCTAGTCACTTATAAACCTTGATCTTGAGATAAATAGGTCTAATATACGTCTTTTAAGTCGTTTGCTTCACAAAAGTATTGTTTTATTTTCACACTAATGAATTACATTTTACGTAATAAAATGAGTTTTCTTAAGTTCTACTTATAAGTGAATCATTTTATGAGTTATTTGTAATACAAGAACTTGTATATACAAAAATCTCTAAGTATTCAAAAAGTTTACAATATTTTGAATATATATTTAGGTATAAATATAAAAAAACATTAGGAAACTATTTTGAAACCAGGTGTACATACCCGAAACTTTTAAACACAGTAACTTACTCCTCAAAACAAAACTGTTTGGTTTAAACAATTGAATCCTTAAATGAACCTGAAAGAAGCACTCCTTATATCTGACTTTTCGCGACATCTGCTTTATATTCTATTCTGCTGTATGTCATTCGTAAAATATTGCCATGAAAGCAAAAATTATGCTTTGTGTCTGCTTTGGGATCTAGAATGAAATTTCAGAACGCGCTTCTTGATCCGTGGCTTTATTTTAGTGACATTTTGAAAGAAACTTCTGGAAAGTGACATTTGTTGCAACAGCGACATTTTTATCAAAAGCTTTCGAGGTAAACATTTCAAAAAGTGTCAACTATTATTTTGACACCTCTAAATAGGGGACAGAAAATAATAAACATTAACAAGACAAATATTTTATTAAAATGAATGCCCTAACTTAGCTTTAATTGTTTTTATTAAAAAATAAATAAACCCACATGTATGTACTTGAAAAACAATTTTCTACAGATAGTTGAATAATAGATAGATATAGAGAGGTGGATAGAAAGAAGTGTATATATAGATTGTATACTTAGAAATAGACATAGATATAGATTGATATTAGATAGTGATACATATAAGGTGGATTGAAGAGAGGAGTAAATATAGGGATTGATAAACACAGGCATTTGTGATCGAAAGTTCAGAAAGGCCAATATCAACCCTTGTTAATAACAAGCCGTATCTTAAAGTAAATAACCTATGGATTTTTTATTGAAACGTTTATTACTTTGTTTTTTGGAGGACTTAATCTCTGCATTGATGCTTTTTAAATGACGCTTTTTGTTTTTGTATAGTTTTGTAAAGAATTAAGATGTTTTAATTCACATTCGGGTAGGTAGGTATTTTAATCAACGTCACACTGGAGCAACACAACGGGCTATTGGTGACGGTCCGGGATCAATCCCAAAGATCCGAGGACAACACCACGTAATTTTGAATCACGGTCACATGACTCATTCATTTGGGAATAAATCATTATAAGTTTTCTAATCTGATTAAAGTATTTATTTGCCTATATTCAATTTTTAATTCAGGACTTAATAAAAACTTCAATTCTAGAATGCGAAATTCAAGACAGATTTAATATTGTTATTGTTATTGTTATTTCAATTAACGTCACACTGGAGCAACACAACGGGCTATTGGTGACGGTCCGGGATCAATCCCAAAGGGAAAGATCCGAGGACAACACCACGTAATTTTGAACCACGGTCAGATGACGAGGCAACACCTGAGCTGGCACCCCACTCTCCAAACTTCCACACCACGCCAACGTGAGGACATTTGAGGCCACGACAGATTTAACGTGCACCAGCCCCCTTTGTACACGACGGTGTTTGGCTGGATTCGAACTCGCAACCCTTCGGTTGCAAGTCCGTTACTCTTCCAACCGGGCCACCGCGGCCCACAGATTTAATAACCTCAATATAAATACTTGAGGGCATGAGTTACAGTACACAAACCTCGCAATTTACGAGATATGTATAATCAAGAAGAAATACTATGCATTCTTGCGTTATCCAAATTTCGTTTTTCACACAAGGAAACTAACAATATCTTAGAAGTTTCTCAGTTCAGTTTTACTAGAGTGCTTTAAGACGCTTTCTCACGAATAAAGTTTAATTGACCGATTATATGTAGTTGATCAACAAAAGTTGAATGAAAGCTATAGTGAGAACCTTCATTTCAATAGAGTTGATAAACTTTTTAGTGAATCAAGAAAAGTTTGACCCATTCAAACTTTATCGTTCAAGTGATGAGTCATCCGCCATTTGCTTTCAAGTTGAAACTTGTCTTGAAACGTGTGAACTTCAGTTGACTGTCAAGTTCGTTTTCAACTGGTCACGCTACGCGTGCGTTTTGTTTTTAGATATAAAATAGTGAAGTGTGAAGCTAAATAGTAGTCAATCAAGTAGAAATCAAGTGTGAAGCTAAAATTTTTAGAACTGTATTATAAGCATGATTGTCTTTGGAATCACCGACTGGATAAATATAAAAATTAAAGATTCAAGAGAAAATGCTTTGGGTTTTATTGTTAAAGAAATGGAAACTGCTGGTCTTACTATTACTATCCAGTGTGACGTTAATTGAAATAAATAAATAAATAAATAAATACTATTACTATCTGAGGAACAAAATAAGACGATTAGAATGATGTATAAAAAAGAGCATTCATTGGTTTGCAAATAAAAAAAAGGGGAACGGGAACAGAGGAATTATACGTGCCAAAACTGTTTTGGTACAAAAGAGTGGATCTATTTCTAAATGGTGTTACAAATACAATCTGATGCTCCCAATCGATTTCTTAAAATCCATTGCCTCACCCAAAAACGACGTTTCTTATGATTTTTGCTCATGTTAAATAAAATTGTTAGTTCTTTTAACAAAACTGTTACTATCTACAACTTCACGCACAACTGCCTTCGACGCCATTTTAAAACTGAAACTGTTGAAATGTTCTGTTTGTATTGAAACGTGTGAACGAAAGCTAATTCAAGTCATATTCAACTTTTGTTGATCAACTATAATCGGTCAATTAAATTTGATTCATGAGAACGCTCCTTTAGATAGATATATAAGTGATTTAGATTTAACCCTCCGTGTGGTTGTCTCTACGAGGCATCTTTTCATTAACAAAACTGACCTGATGGACGAGATATCTCGTCCTTAGGAAAAAAACACATAAGATCTTGATCTCGTGATCGTCAAAAAATCGTCAATGTCCTGATAAGGAGATATCTCGTTCTAGGTAAAATTGGTCAGATCTTTATTGACGGATATCTCGTTCGAGGTAAAATTGGTCAGATCTTTATTGACGAGATATCTCGTAGAAACCACTTAGAGTTAATAGATGAAGACATAACAATAATGACACAGATTTTTCGGCAGTTTATTGAATTCTTGTTGAACCATTCTGCAACTAATCTTGGTAGGTAGGTAGGTCGTGGTCCGGGATCATTCCCAAAAGGAAAAATCCAAGGACAACACTACGTAATTCTGATCCACGGTCAGATGACGAGGTCACACCTGAGCTGGTATCCTACTCTACAAACTTCCGCACCACGCCAACGTGAGGACATTTAAGGCCGACAGATTTAAAGCACCAGCCACTTTCATACACGACGGTTTTAGGTTGGATTCGAACATGGAACCCTCCGGTTGGTAATCCGCTACTCTTCCAACCGGGCTACCGCGGCCCGCAACTAATCTTGATTGGTTGTTCGGGGTTTTATGACGCAAGGGCCATATTTGGCCATGCTGCGTACAATATCAAGACGTACAATATCAAGTACTAGACAAACACACACAATGAGAGTTTTACTGTCACAGAAGAGAGAAATACACCCAGGGAGGAATACACCTGACAGAAATCGAACCTGCGCCGCCTACAGCTCGAAGGTTGCTAGAGAAGTGGGCATATCCACTGAGCCATGACGGCTCCAAACTGATCTTGGGGGGGGAAATTTCAATTAACGTCACACTGGAGCAACACAATGGGCTATTGGTGACGGTCCGGGATCACTCCCAAAGGGAAAGATCCGAGGACAACCCCACGTAATTTTGAACCACGGTCAGATGACGAGGCAACACCTGAGCTGGCACCCCACTCTCCAAACTTCCACACCACGCCAACGTGAGGACATTTGAGGCCACGACAGATTTAACATGCACCAGCCCCCTTTGTACACGACGGTGTTTGGCTGGATTCGAACTCGCAACCTTTCGGTTGCAAGTCCGTTACTCTTCCAACCGGGCCACCGCGGCCCCCCAAACTGATCTTGGAAACGGCTAAATAGAGATAGAAGATCCTATATCAACAATGTTAGTTCACTTAATTGCTATGTACTTTTTCTCGGAGTATACAGAGGATATCGGTTTAATTATTTTGTGCACCAATAGAATTATTATTTACTAAAGTTTAAATTTAGTATTGCGTAACATCTTTTACTAATAAATTATACTGAGACCGGGATAGCCCGGTTGGAGGAGTAAGGAATTAGCAACAGGAGGTTTGCGAGTTCAAAACTCGATCCCATCAAGGAGCGTCGTGATGCACGTCTCAAAAGTGCTAACGTGGTGTGGAAGTTTGGAGAGTGGGGTTCAAGCTCAGGTGTTGACCTCGTCAACTGACCGTGGTTCAAATTTCGAGGTGTGTTCCTGGGATCTTTCCCTTCAGATCGATCCCGTTTTGTTGTTCCAGTGCGACGCTAATTAAAATACCTCCTTACCTTTTAAAGACTACCGTGGCCCTACTAAGTGTATGGAATATAATTTATTGCAGAAAATTTAACAACTTTCTATACATATATAACAGTATTGATAAGCCATATTATGAGTTAGAAAGCGAAATATAAATTATACAAAGATGTTTTCATAAAATAATTTCTTTCCATCTGATGTTCGATTTTGGAATAATTTCACCAGCCGTCTCGAAATATATACAGATTTAATGTAAACCATAAAGCATAATTACATTCCTTAAAAGTATTAGCATAAGCATGCCCTAACGATTTGAGAGGTAATAAAAACTTTCAGATCTTAAGTGCTTAAAAAACGTAAAATTACACGACCTCTATCTTTATTATGCTTATCATTGCATGCACTGCAGAGTACGACGAGCTTTTGATCTTGAATTCATGCCAGATTTTCCTGCTATTGCAGATGCAAGCGCGGTTATGGAAAACCGGCGAAAAAATAAAGATAAAAGTCTTATCTCACTCAATTTCGATATTTATTTTTCTGAAAGAACGTTCTCCCTTTTGAATGCGGAATCCCGTATCGTGATAAAAACGAACGGAAGTTACAAAACCATTTCCTGATCTAATTTCGAGGCCGGAAAAAATGAACCTAATTTACTTCTGAAATGAAGATGTATGTTTCGAAATATTCACATCTCCAGAAAGGGGAAAATGTGAGCTCGGGAAAAGTTTTCCGGGAAAACGCTGCTCTCTATTCCTGGCATCCGCTCTCTGTTCCTGAGCAATATAATTCAATAAAAAAACAGTAAGCTCGTGATTTGTTTCGTAATTTGTTAAAAAGACGGACCCGTCTCTGGAAGTGGCTCCATATTTCAATATTTAGAAGATTGCTTCGTAAGATTACGTGATGTTTGTTATAGCTTACAGATTTCGTGTTTTATGGTTTGTGTACGCTACTGAAGCTTCTGAACCTTTGCTGGCTTCTTGAGTACGAGCACTAAAGTAAATGATTTAATATTTTAGTAGTCAGTAATAAACTGCGAACTTCGAAAAGTGATCTTTTTTTCTCTCTCAATTGGTTCCGAAGTGGAATATATCATCCAAGAAATGCAATGTGCATAAAAATAATTATTGTTTCGAATATATGCTGTAACTGTTTGAAATTTCTTTAAGTTAAGATACTCTGTATTTCAATAGTTAGAAAATTGCATAGTAAGATTATTTTATATTTATATGAATTATTTATTTATCTATAAAAATAGTGTGGAACTTATTTATCGCCAACGAAGTGTTACAATCCAGCGACAAAGCAATCATTATGATTTATGCATATATGTATCTTATTTTACTAAAACATTGAATCTCCTACCATTCTGGGGCCGCGGTAGCCCGGTTGGAAGAGTAACGGATTAGCAATAAAGTGTACAAAGGGGGCTGTTGAGAATTAAATCTGTCGTGGCCTCAAATGTTCTCACGTTGGCGTGGTATGAAAGTTTGGAGAGTGGGGTGCCAGCGCAGGTGTGATCTCGTCATCTGACCGATCGACCTTTGATCTGGTTCGAAATATGTAGTATTGTCCTCGGTTCTTTTCCTTCGGGTTTGATCCCTGACCGTTGTCAATAGCCCGTTATGTTGCTCCAGTGCGACGTTAATTAAAATACCTACCTCTACCTTACTTTACAAACAAATTTACGCACTTAGCATACATATTATGGTAGTATGCTTGATATTGCATTCTCCAGGAATGTTCATCTAAAATAAATTGCCTTTAAGACCCTTGAAGGAAAAGGTTTATTTGGCACTTTCAATGCAAGCTGTTATCTCTCTGAGGGGTTAACATTCATATATCCTTTGTGCATGAAGTTTCCCTGCTTGACGTCAAATGAGTTGACCTTGACCAATGGAATTTTTCTCAGGATTCTTTCAATCAATCGATGTGGATAGTTGGAAATCTCCTACCCTCAGAAGGTTATTTAATTTACTTTAATCAAATACCTGATATTAGTACGTACTTATTATTAGTAGACATCATAATGTTTTAAATAATCATCAATCACTTTATGTAACCAAATAATTTTTGTAAATTATTTTAAAGTCTACCTCTTCGAGATCTGCAATTGAAGGTTATATAATCCTGATCATAATCAAAGTTTATGTAACCTTTTAGAAGATATTGCATAGTGAGGTAGATGGACTTGATATATCAATTATCAAGGACCCACGAAAAAGAGTCAGTTGAGACTCATATGTTGCAATGGTTCATACATGAAAGATCTTACAATAACAATCAGGCTTCAAGGGCATCAAAGTGTCCACTTAAATCCTAAACAAGTTTTCTGGTCCCTTATATCCAACACAGAACAAGAGGGAGTCTGGGTGAGAGACATATTTCAATGGTTCATACATGAGGAATATACATCTTAGAATCTCTACCAAGTTGGATCGGATCTCTAAGAGTCGGCTTACCAAATCCTGAGCAAGTTTACTGGTCTCACCTGTACCTTATATCCAACACAAAACCAGAGGGAGCTTGGGTGAGACATATTTTGCAATGGTTCATACAAAAGGAAAAGATCTTAGAGCTTCTACCGAGTTGCAAGACTAATTGTCCACTTACAAATCCCGAAAAAGTTTTCTGGTATCTTGTGTCCTTATATCCAATGGCAGATGGGACCTTAAAAATGCCTTCATGTATGGCTCCAATGCAATTCAGGATGTGAGAGGGAGAGGCTGGTAATAAGCGGAACTTTGTACAGGTGAGATAGGATTTCTGGTCCAATGAAAATTATTGCTATGGTTCTACATGAGAAATATACACTGACGAGCCAAAACATTATGACCATCCCCACATTTTTCAATGAACTCGTCTGGATGACGTGTAGGGCACGTGATTCAGTGAGAATGGTATTTAACTGCTGCTGGAGAAGGTAAGTAATCATTCTTGCACTTACTTTTGCGAGTGATGGGAAAGGCTGCTGATCTAAGCGAATTTGATAGAGGGCAGATTGTAATGGCCCGAAGATTCGGAACGAGTATCACCGAAACTGCACGACTGGTAGGGTGTTCACGATCTGCCGTTGTTAGTATTCATACAAAGTGGATAAATGACGGTGACACCAGCAGTAGACGCCAAGGTGTTGGTCGTCCACGCGTCATCAAAGAAAAAGGACGTCGGAGACTGTCCCGCTTGGTAAAGCAAAATCGGCGCGAGACAGTGGCTCAGCTGACAGCCCAATACAATGCAGGTCCACGCGCAAGTGTTTCGGAACACACAGTTCAGCCGACACTGTTGGATATGGGACTGTGCAGCAGACGTCCCACTCGTGTGCCTCTGTTGACCAAGCGTCATCGTCAACTACGCCTACAGTGGGCCCGAGAACATCGAGACTGGACCATGGATGAGTGGAAGAGAGTTGCCTGGTCAGATGAATCCCGATTTCTCATTCATCACGTCGATGGTCGTGTCAGGGTACACCGTCTGCCAGGCGAACTGTTGCTCCTCTCTTGTACAGCAGATCATATACAGGCTGATGGTGGCAGTATTATGCTTTGGGGGACGTTCTCATGGGCGACTCTGGGACCCGTAGTTGTGGTGGAACAGACCATGAACGCTGCGAACTATCTGAACATCATTGCGGATCAGTTGCACCCTTACATGGCGTCTGTCTTCCCAACTGGAAATGGAATCTTCCAGCAGGACAACGCCCCATGTCACAAGGCTCGGATTGTGTTGGAGTGGTTCGAGGAGCATACTGATGAATTCCACTTAATGTCCTGGCCACCTAACTCGCCGGATATTAATCCGATAGAGCCCATTTGGGATGTCATGGAGCGGCAGCTCAGAGCTCAAACACCACCATGTCCGAATATCTCGACTTTGCGTGACCGCTGCTTAGACATTTGGTACAACCTGTCTCTAGTCATGTACCAAGAACTTGTGGCATCTATGCCCAAGCGAGTTGCAGCTGTTTTGCAGGCCAAAGGAGGCGCAACGCGTTATTGAGTAGGTGGTCATAATGTTTTGGCTCTTCAGTGTACATCTTAGAATCTCTACCAAGTTGCAAGGGTCTCTAACTGTCCGCTTACCAAATCCTGAACAAGTTTTCTGGTCTCTTTTACCCCTCATATCCAACACAGAACAAGGAGGCTGGGTGAGACATTTTGCAATGGTTCAGATCTTAGACCCTCTACCAAGTTGCAAGAGGCTCTAAGTGTTCGCATACCAATCCAACAGGTTTATACAAGTTTTCTGGTCTTTTCTTTTCCTTATATCCAACGCAGAGCAAGAGGGAGTCTGCGTGAGACATATTTTGCAATGGTTCATACATGAGTGGAAGATCTTAGAACTTGTAACTTGATGGAAGTTCTAAGTTTCCGCGCGCTTACCAGTCCAGAACAAGTTTTCTGACCCTAACTAGTATCATTCATTGAATTATGGGTAATTGTAGATATTTATGTTACTCTCTTTTGAAGTTCAATTCGGCGAGCGAGTTGATATAAATTCCGGCAACCCGTCTCTTTTTCTTATCTATTGTTTTCGGTGAAGCAACCCTTTATTTTTAGATAAATTTTCACTTAGCGACAAAACATCACCAACTCTGAATCTTTGCCATATAATGAATGTTATCGCGACTATTTGATTCAAAGTACTCTAAAACATGCTGTTTTAAGTTTATAATGTGAATAAGGAAATGGAAAAAAATATGTGTGTGATATCTTGACACCCATTAAGACCTTATTTATAAGTCTGGAATGAAAAATAATCGGTATTTAAATCAGCTCATAGTGGTATTGTATATTGTTCATGAGGTTTTGTTTGTGGCATATTTTCTAATTAAAATTTTAATAAGCATGATAAACAGTTGCATGAATTCTCTGTCTCCCTACTGACACATCATTCACTCATGCTTTGTGACATTTGTGACATCTTTCATAGTGTCCCCAGACACAATGACTTTAACTAAAGACTTAACGCATTGTTTTAAAAATGCTTCTTCTTAAGGGAACTCTACGTTTTGACCCTCATGTTTTTTTTATTTATTTAGTAAAATAACTTCTCTATCGTAGCAAAATGAAAACACTAAATGAATTTTGATCGCCTTTATGTCCAAAATTCAGGGACATTTCAGTGTATAAAGGAAATTGTTGAATAAAATTATGTATATCTATCTTTTTAATCTTTTAAACAAACAAAACTAAGAATTCTGAGTAGAACAGAACAATGCTATTCTTAACAATGATGAATTTTGCTATTGAATGAATTGTTTCGTGAGCAATAAAATCATCGTCCCAACTTTGAAAATGTGAGAGTATTTTGTTTCCTTTTTATTTGATATTTTTCTGAATCAAATAACGGAAGAAAGTTGATGACGATTTAGAATTAAATCTATTCATACCTTTTGAAAACTTTCGAGTGACAGAAAGTCGGGCCGTCGACCCCCGAGTTGTTTGGTAAGAAACTAAAGGTACAGATGTATCTAGCGTCTCGTCCGGTGGCAACGCTCCAGGAGCGTTTTTTGGCGCACTTTTTATGTCGCCAAGGAAAGAAATCTTAGAAAAAAAAATCTTTTTTATCTTTATAAATATGATATCTTCATAAATCATTCCGCTTGCCGAGGTTGCCATAAAAACGGGAATAACCCTAATAAAGACGGGTTATCTTTACTTGCCATAACTCGCTACTAAAAGTGCGCCAAAAAACGCGCCAAGAGCGTTGCTACCAGACGAAGAGCTAGATACATCTGTACCAAACTAAGTCATATTTTTATGGTACTGTACTATTTGCCCCCGTAAAAGATTCATTGTAGGGGACGTTAAACGGGATGAGCGATTTGACGCCAATTCTGATAACTTGTTTATTAGCTTTCTGAGTGGCAAACACTTGAAATTGGGACACATTTTCATTTGGCGATGAAACGGCCCTATATTGCATATTTACCTTTTGTCATTTGAAATTTTCAAATTATTAATTTTGCAAGAGTTTCTTTAGAAGGGAAATGGGAAATATTCATAGGGTTAAGATGCTTTGAAGGGAACGTTTCGTCACCAGTCGTAAATTTGTCGCCAATTCCAAAGAGTGGCTATATCGAAAGTTATGAAGCAAGAAAGAAGGCGAGTTACCAGAATTGGCTCTAAATCGGTCAGAAATGAATAATGCATTTTTAACCATTCCGAGATAATTAAAAACAAAAATAAAAATATAATTATGTTTGAGCTGATTCTTTATTTCTTCCCATGATATAAATAATTTATGAATATCTGATTGATGAAAAAAGAATACTTAAAATATTTAATTTTGCATAGCTTACATTTTGTAATGGAACACGAAAAGTCGAAACGCAAAACTCATTAATCCTAAAAGCGTAATTTTGCTACTCGGTATCTGGCAATGCCAGAAATTAATGTTTAATTTTTTTATATAATTTGATTTAGAATTCTGTGTTTGTGTATTTGAATTAACAGCGAAATGTTGCGGTTATATTTGAGCATTTCATGTATTATAAATATGTTATTTTAAACAAATCATTATTGTCTTTATCAATATCGTTCAAAAGTATTTTGTCGAATTGTTCTATTCCGAATATATTCAGGAAGTCCAAATTCGACACTCTTGCACACATATTTTTTCTTCAGAATTCCGGCATTTTTTCAAGAATTTCGTTTACGTTTGTATTTATGTCTTCCAGTATTTTACATATTCCAGATATGTTAGTTAGGAGTTAAATTGTAATGATTTATTTATCTTCTTCAAAATATCATACATCGGTAATTTCTTGACGGTATATATATGTATATTTCGATCAACTTTCTTTAAGTGTTTGATACGTAATTGTTTGTAGAATGCTGTTTCATAATCTATATCTATACATATAAATCAGAGTTGGCGTCTGTCTCTTTGTATGTTCTCTATACAAATCTACACCGTTTGACCAATCCACACCAAATTTGGTACACTTATACTTTGGAACCCTGCGAGTACCGCAAGCTACATATTAACCCTCGTTCTCTTAACCTAGGTGTGCAGAGGGGGCTAAATCAATTCGAAATTGCCATAGGAAAAACATTGATCATAAAACGATTGCGGTACGCAACTCAGTTTGTTTTACCAGTATTGATCGAAAATCAAATCTTCTAATAAAATTGTTTTACCAGTATTGCTCGAAAAACAAATTTTTCCGAAACGTTATATTTAACCAATTTAAATTCTAATTATGTTTGAACTGATTTTTTATTTCTTTCCACAATATAAATAATTTAGGAATATTCGAATGATAAAATAAATATTTAAAATACTTAGTTATACACAACTTGCATTTTGTAATGGAACACGAAAAGCCAAAACAAAAACTCATTGATAATAAAAGCCACAGAGTAAATAGCTCTGTGATAAAAGCTTAATTTTACAATTCGGTATCTGGCAACACCATAATTAATGTTTTATTTTATAAATTAGATTTAGAATTCCGTGTTTGCGTATTTGATTTAAGACAGAAATGTTGCGGTCATATTTGAGCATTTCTAAGTTTTGTAAATTTGTGTTTTTGTAAATAATTCATTATTGTCTATAACAATATTTTTAAAGCGCCTTTTTTGAATTTCTCTATTTCAGAATATTCTCATGACGTCGAAATTCGACACGCTTTCTCAGATCTTTCGTTTTCAGAATTCTACATTTTTCAATGACCAGAATTTCATTTCTGTTCGTATTTATATGTTCCATTACTTTCCATATTACAGATATATAATTTAGGAGTTAAATTGCAATGAATTATTTTATATTCCACCAAATACCACTAGACATGGGTAATTTCTTGGTTGTATGTGTATATTTCGACGAACTTTCCTTAAGTCTGGTTAAATACATTATAGTTTGTAGAATTTTGTTTCAAAAAAATAAATGGAAACCTTTTTAAGTAAGGTGTATAACTTCTTATTTTAAAATGACTGGTAAAGTTAAAATAAAGTTGTTCTAAAACAAGATATGTTACGTTAAATCAAAACGGGTAGCCATACGTTGTAGTTCAAAGATATTTCTAAGCTTTGACATATTTTCATTACAAGACGATTAAAATCAATTTAATTTACATTTGTTTTTCATGTTTCATGGATATTATTGAAATCTGTACTCCATAGTCAAGTAACTACATCTATCATTCTAAATAGATACATGGTTTCCATATAGAAACTAAGTCACAATTGAAAAAAGTACCTTAAGGATTCGATTTAAAACTAAATTTTTCTGTTAAAGGAAAGCGAATTTTAAATACGACTTTGCTGATCTTGGAATAATATCATAGTAAGAAAGTATGTAAACTAGGACTGTTGAAAAATAGAAATTTTTTGTCTTAAGTGGCAGAAAGTCGAGGTTGCTTACTTGAAGTTGAAACTGTTCGTATACAACTTAGGTACCTGTGAAACATTCATTGAAAGCAGTGATTTTGTTAAAAGCGTAATGGATTTTGAGTTTGCTTTGTCTACACTGAGGACATTTGTTTTAAACAAGCTCCGTTGTTTCACGTGCGGCTGAATAGAATCTTCAAGAAAAAATGTGTGCTTCAAAATAAATTAACCACGAATGCCGTAACAGTTTAATTTGCCATCCTCTCACAATGATAATGTAATTCGAAAACATCGAATCCTTGGTGCAAGGGTACCACAAATAATAAATACTAGCGTGCCCGTGCGAGAATTCTCGCATGAACAATTCAATCCCCCCACCCCCATCCGTTGTAAGGGTGAAAGATGTAAGCGAATTTTTTCTATCCAAAATATCAAAAAAGTTTATTCAATCCCTATTTACACTTCCTCCTTGAGATCATGGTTAGCGTTGTTCCAACCATTTGTATAAAGCACGTAATTCTTCCGCAAAAAGACCTAATAAGTTTATCTTAACTTTAGAATTTACAAAAATTGTTAAGTTGTACATTTTCAATTTTTTTTTCAAATCTTAATCTCGCTTGAAACATGCGTCTTTTAATATCCGAATATCATCAAATCACGTATTCATAAATTTTTGATGTTTTGGAAAGAAATGAAAAACCAGTTCAATACATAAATAAATAATTCGTCGCGTGTTAAGAGGGGTAAAAGGGATTTATACTATAGAAGTAATATAGATGATGAAAAAAATTGTTTTCCAAGTAATACTGGTAAAACAATTTTATTGGAAAAAATTGTTTTTGCATCAATACTGGTAAAATGAACTGAGTTGCGTACCGCAATCGTTTTACATTCCTATGGGGATTTCGAACTGTTTTTAGCCCCCCTCTGCACACCTTGGAGAAATAGAACGTATTCGTCAGTGCTCCGGGAAATTCTTTCTTTTGATACCTCACTTGTTAAGATTCGTCGCGTGTAAGAGGCGTAAAAGGGATCTATACTATAGAAATACTATAGACTAGTGGTCGCCCAGTGGTCGAAATTCGACCATAATTCATTTAATTTTTAAGTTTGAACGTTAATAAGATTCTTTTGTCAAAGAGTATACCTCTATTTTCATTGTATATAATTTTTTTGAATTTTGTTCTATTACGTAAGCTGCAAGCATGTACAAATACGTCATAGGAAAAATGCGGTATAGCTTGGTTAAGCCATATCTAAAAAACAATAACGCGTTGTTTGACATTTTCTTGGGTTTTTTTTATTGCTATACTGGCCACAAGTTTCGCCAAGGCTACACAGTTAATTTGCCTATCTTTTTCAAATTATATAAAATTTAAATAAAAAATAAATCCAAAAAATGAAATAAGGAATACGTGCTTCGTATTTTTTATATATTTTTTATTGAAACAAAAAAAACCGGGTGGTTAAAAAAATAAATGTTGTCCATTGAACTTGAAATAGTTCGACAATGAATTTAATGATTCAAAACTTCTGTGTAGACGATGTTTTTTGTAAAAACTCTTTCATCGTTTGCTAAATGCCCTTGACCGTTATATTCTGAAATATAAAATATCAAACCATCGAATGATCGAACTCTACTTGATGCGACGTACAATTGACCATGTATAAAAACTGGCTGCCTCAATAAAATTCCAATTTTTTCAAATGTTTGTCCTTGAGACTTATTTATTGTCATCGCAAATGCAGGTATAATTAGAAATTGAGTTCTTTGAAAGTTAAATGGTAAAATAGTTCCGGAATATGTTAAATTTATACGTGGAATCAAAATTCTCTTATTGCGTGCGGTTCCAGTTAAAACTTCGCAATCAATAGTATTACGATGCATAAATTTGATGTGCATTCTTGTTCCATTGACTAATGCTTCCTTTGTATTCAAGTTTCTGATCAGCAAAACGATGCAATTAACTTTCAATACCAACTTATGTGGTGGCAAATTATGCCAAATCTCATACTCCTCCGTGCACGCAATGTGCTTAAAAAGGGGTACAAAGATTTTTCTTCACGTATTAATATATAGATTACAGTATATGAACGTAAACAATGAATGTTTTATTTTGTTTGATTTAATATATTTGTAACGCATATTATACATTAATTTTATCTTTCTGCACTCCTTCTCCATATGAACTTTAATTATGCCAAATCTCATACTCCTCCGTGCGCGCAATGTGCTTAAAAAGGGGTACAAAGTTTTTTCTTCACGTATTAATATATAGATGATTGATTGGAAAACTGAGTGCAAGATTATAAAGACGCTGAAAGTTCTTCATTTTTACTGAAAATAAACTTAATTGGCATTGGTATTCACTCCAAAACTCAAAATCGACTTCTGAAGTCATCGCAGAAAAATCTTTTGTAGTTTGTCTTACAGCAAGAGTGTGACGAATATGAAATGGATTATATGGATGTATATATTATGTATACATATTTGCGTCCGAAGTAAATTGTAGAAGCTATGAAAAAGTTAAAACGATGTTAAATATTTTCTGTACACTTAAATGATGCTTGCATTTTTCTATGAAATAGAATCAACATTTAACCAATTCTACCCGAGCCTCGCCGGGTAATTCTGATAGTGAACTAGTAAAAAATAAGTATAAAAAATAACTATGATATAAACAAACCATCGGAAGACGAGAATTTTACTTACGGTTATCCAATAAGGAATGCGCATATGACGCACGTTCTACCAGAAAAACGCTTGTGCCATCTATATCTTTACAAAAAGTCTCCTAACTCTATTTCAAGATAAACAGCTTGTAAATCATTGTTCTAGAGATTAAGTCACAATCGTTCTGCGTAAGCTGTTTCTAATATGAACTTCCACACTGTGAGACTGTTAAGCTTTGTGGTAGAATTAGTTTGTTAGAAGTTTGGCGACCACTGACTTAGAGGGTTAAATGATTAAGCAGGCTTAAAAGAGCACAAAAATTAACAGCGATTTCGTTACCCCGGCGGTGTTCTTCAAAATTGAGCTTTCGACTCGAAAATAAATTCCCCGTTTGGTGTCACCGATAAAAAGCCAAATATTTGCACAATAAAAGTTATGTTAATCGATTCAGTAAGCTCGTTGAGCTCTAACTTTGCAAACGCGACTCCTCACACGGAATTGGCTTTTCGTCGTATTTGATTCCAACAGGGATATCCAAAAGGGTTTCCGTGTAAGGCCAAGCACCGCACTGTAAAAAGAGGAAATACATAAAAGAGAGGCCATAACTCCATCCCGAAAATATGCACATACCAAATGGCGGAAACGCAACGGTGAAAATCCGCATAAACTGTACATCCGCTTTTCCCACCACCTCCCCATCCTGCAAAATAAAACCACCTATCTACCCAAACGGGATTTCCCCGGGAAAACGAAAAGTGCACATAGGATCCTGTCTCTTTCTCCCGGAAAAAAACGGGAAAGGTAAGAAAGCCATTTCTTTCCTTTCTGGTGCCATGTATTACTGGCGCAATTCCGGCAACGTGGGATAAATCCCTTTCCATAGTGGCACTTTTCCTGCTGTTTTTTTCCGGGAAAAAGGAGAGTGAAATTCCTATTTTTCGATCCTCCTCTCGCGACGGGAACTAAGTTTTAACGATGGGCGGTTTGAGTCTTGTCGTACGGCGGGACGCTTTGGGAAAGGGGTCGAACCGGTGCTTGATCCTTGCCGGCCCACCCACTCTCATGACAGTGACAAAAGAGCCATTGAGATCTTTGTTGTGTCTGACATCACTCGAGGCTTCTCTGGGGACCGTCCACAATCTGCCTCCCGGTGTAGATCAGGGATACGGACTTGTTAAGACCAACGGCTGCGTAGAGTCACTGTGACTTATGGGTAGGTAGTTAATTAACGTCGCACTGGAGCAACACAACGGGATATTGGCGACGATCCGGGATCAATCCAGGGGCCGCCGTGGCTCAGTGGGTATGCCTAATGCTCCAGCAACCTTCGAATTGTAGGCGGCGCGGGTTCGATTCCTGTCAGGAGCATTCCTCCGTGGGTGTATTTCTCTCCTCTGTGTCAGTAAAACTTTCATTGTGTGTCTATCTGTTACTTGCACGTCTTGTGTCTGGCGCAGCATGGGCAAATATGGCTCTTGAGCCATAAAACCCCTAAACCAACCAACCAACCAACCGGGATCAATCCAGAAGGGAAAGTTTCGAGTATAATGCCTCGTAATTTTGAACTAGTCAGATAACGAGAACACCTGAGCTGGCACCACACTCTCCAACTTCCACACCACGCCAACGTGAGGACATTTGAGGCCATGAAGGATTTAATGTGCACCAGCCCCCTTTGTACAAGACGGTCTTTGGTTGGATTAGCCGGTTGCTAATCCGTTACTCTTTCAACCGGGCTATAGCGACCCCAATATCAAAGAACTGTTCGGTTTTGCTATTCAGCATTCCATTGGCAATCGATCGTAAGCATAAAATGTTGAAAATGTAATTGTTTGAAGAAAAGAGCCACCCGTAAGCGCCTCAATAACCTACAAAAATATGCAAGGGAGAAATATTATTTGGGATGACATATATACCTAATCTGACATCAACAATTCACAACTGGAAGATTAATATTTACACTTACCAAATATGACATACATTTCCATAGAAATAAGCACCATCTGTTTAAAATTTAAGCACATCCTTAATTTAAAGCGCAGGACCACCTATTATTCCAAAGTCATTGCAGTGAAAAGACATATAACCCTACTGGCTTTGTGTTATTGCAAACACAATAGAAGATCCAAATCACCCCACAAAATATTCAGGAGAAATTCTTTATGTACGGATCGTTCCAATCAGACGCGGTTTGAGTTCTAAATAAGCAACTTGATGTCCTGTTCATTCGGAAATGCCATTTCAAAGCCATTCAAGACAGCAATTAACGCCACTTAATACTCTGGGGTTCTAACCCTGAATGCTATTTTCCGCGATACCGATATATTGGCAGCCATTCATTGGCTAAGAATGGCATTCTAATGAAGCGTCATTTGGTATTGTCACTTTAACCTCGTTCGTTAAGGGTTCGTGTTCCATAAATAGAATACGAAATGAGCTCGTTTGTAAGAGAATAATGCGAATTCAATGGGCATTAAAACAGCTTTGGTTAGTGGAATACGGAGAAGGTATTAATTAATTGAAGCATATAAAATGGCGCAACACAACTCGTGTGAAATGAATGAGTATGCATGTGGAAAGCATTTTGGAGCATGAGCGTACGTAAAGTTTTGAAGTTTAGGTGTTTTTTAAATATATTTTACTTCTAGTTGGACCCCCCCCACACACACACACTTTTTTTGGGGGGCCGTGGTAGCCCAGTTGGAAGAGCCACGGATTAGCAACCTGTTGGTTGGTTTTGGGGTTTTATGGCGCGAGGGCCGTATTTGGCCATGCTGCGCCAGACACAGTACAATGCCAAGTAATTGACAACACACAGTGCAGGCTTAACTGACTCAGAAGAGAGAAATACACACAGGGAGGAAGGTATCTGGCAGGAATAGAACCTGCGCCGCCTACAACTCGAAGGTTGATAGCGCAGTGGGCATACCCACTGAGCCACGATCACCCCGATTAGCAACCGGAGGGGTTTCGAGTTTGAAACTAGGTCCAACCAAACACCGTCGTGTACGCGGGGTCTGGTGCATGTTACGTCTGTCGTGGCCTCAAATACCCTCAAGTAGGCGCGGTGTGGAAGTTTGGAGAGTGGGATGCCGGCTCAGCCGTTGACCTCGTCATCTGACCGTGGTTCGAAATTACGAGGCGTTGTCTCCGAACCTTCCCCTTCGGGATTGATTCCGGACCGTCACCAATAGCTCGTTGTGTTGCTCCAGTGAGACGTTAATTAACCACATACCTACTTACCGACCCGGGCTAAAACTTTTTTAGTGTTTTTAACGAAATTTTATGTATGTAACTCTACACACTGCTGTATAATCGAATTTTATATAGTTACTAATGGAACAATCGTGCAATCGTTGTATCTTTTATTATTCTTTATAAACCCTCCCGGTGGTTTGTCCTAGCATCAAAAACCACCTGTAGTGACCAACTTCCTGGTGCAAAAACCTGTTCCAAACTGTCACCAGTTCTAGACAAGGAAAAATTTGTTATTCCTAGGTGGATCTTCATTTCCTCTTGGAGTAAGTAATAGGGCAGTTTTGCCTCGTTGAGATATTTCGTCATTAGAAAATTGACCAGATCTTGGACGAGATATCTCGTCCGAACCACTTGGAGGGTTAATCAAAAAACATTTTTGAATTTAAACTATCTCCCCCTCGAGTAAAATTATCCCATATACAATACTTGGGTATAGTTGTCATTTTTTCTACACAAAAAGGGCCGATATATCAAAATGTCATATATTGTGGTGCCTCATATCTCATTGAGCATTGACCCTACATAGATAAAATCGTTTAAAAAATTTTCCTGTAGAAAAAACACGATTATCTAAACCCAATCTGTAATTCTCACTTCCAATACTCACCTGAGCATTGCGAGTTCGAAACTCAATCCTACCAAAGACCGCCGTGTACGTGGGGCTTGGTGCTCGTTAAATCTGTCGTGGTTACAAATGTCCTCGCGTTGGCGTGTTGTGGAAGTTTGGAGAGTGGGGTGCCGGCTCAGCTGTTGACCTCGTCATCTCGTTATGACCGTTGTTTAAAATTACGAGGCTTTGCCCTTGGATCTTTCCTTTCGGGATTAATCCCGGACCATCGCCAATAGCTCTTGTGTTGCTCCAGTGCGACGTTAACTAACTAACTACCTACCCTACCATCGCCAATATCCCAATGTGTTGCACCTGTGTGACGTTTTTTCAACTACCTACCTATTAATCAAGAAACTTTTTGAATTTATATGGGATATATTTTATAGCTGTTATTATTTTCTATACAAAAAGAACTGATGTCAAGTTGTCATGTACGGAATATCTCTGGCCATATTGAGATGTCTTATATCTCAGCGAGCAGGGACCCCGATAAAATTGTTTAAAAAGTTTTCCTGAAGTAAAAACAGAATTATATAAATCCAATAAATAATTCTAACTTAAAATATTCTAAGCCAATGAGACATTTTCTACACACAAAAAATCTACTCATAGATTCTCGTATTACCTAGTGTCTAAATGCTTCTACGAAAGGGACAGGAGATAAAATACATATTTGTGTAAAAAAGTGACCTGGAGTTCATTGTGACATTTCCTTTATCTCGCTCTATCCCAAGATTTATAAGAAGCGGAATGGGGACATAAAACATCGAACTCGGGAAAAAAATGGCTTCTTCCACAGCGGGTTCCAAAGGGCTTATCATTTGCCCCGATAACGATAAAAGAGAAATAAGTTTTGAACTTTAACTTTCCCCCATCCGTGATTTTTATTGCATTCTCCTGGTGAACATGACAGTCGTGATGTTGTACATTCTACTGCGAAAACATTTCAACTTTTTCTGGGGATAAGAGCGTTTGGTATCGCCATTGAAATAAAGAAAAACGTTTGTGAGGGAGTACATGGCATGGATGCCACACGCATGCCGACTTGAATACATCTAGAAACGTATTTAGAAAACAATTTTGGAGATGGCCCTGTCTTCTCCCACACACTGTTTCAATTGTTAACCCTTCAAGTGGTTTCGACGAGATATCTCGTTCATCAAAATCTGACCAATTTTGCTAATGACGAGATACCTCGTCATCAAGATAATGCCGATTTTTTTATGATGACGAGATCAGTGGTCAGTTTTCTTCGAATGACGAGATATCTCGTCCATCAAGATCTGACCAGTTTCCTTCTAATGACGAGATATCTCTTTCATCAAGATCTGGTCAGTTTCCTTCTAATGACGAGATATCTCTTTCATCAAGATCTGGTCAGTTTTCTTCTAATGACCAGATATCTCTTTCATCAAGATCTGGTCAGTTTCCTTCTAATGACGAGATATCTCGTCCATCAAGATCTGGTCAGTTTCCTTCTAATGACGAGATATCTCGTCCATCAAGATCTGGTCAATTTCCTTCTAATGACGAGATATCTCTTTCATCAAGATCTGGTCAGTTTCCTTCTAATGACAAGATATCTCGTCGATGAAGATCTAGTCGATTTTCTTCTAATGACGAGATATCTCGTTTATCAAGACCTGCCAATGGTTTTGCTAGTGACGAGATACCTCGTCATGGCAACCACCAGGAGGATTAATTGTTAACCCTTCTGATGATTGCCTCGGCGAGGTATCTTTCGAAGTATAGACATGTTTACGTGCGAGCTGGGTCGCATGTAAACATGTCTATTCATGTCAGTGTTTTCGTAGTTACAAGCGCCATGTTTGCATATTAAGCCTGTAGAAAATGATAAAGTTGGGTTCTTTTCTAGAAGACATGTAGACTGAAGGAAGCGATAAGTCTGTGACATGATATGAAAATATTCAGTAATACCATATGTACCAAAGTCAACGTTAATTTGGAATTTCTGTGATTAATATACCCTGTGTAGTATACTGTTAGAATCACACAGAGAGTCTTGGAAGTCTAGAAAGGCTTTGAATAAACGATAATTTCGCGACTCCTAGTTTGGAATACACTATAGTATGCTTTTCAGGGGATCATCCAGAAAGACTCGAGTAAATCATATCTCTGGGATTTCAACTAATGAAAAATATTCTGTAGCATACTTTACTGAAATCCCACAGATCGAAATCCTGAAGAATTGAAGTATTCGGTGATTTGGGTACTTCTGCGATTGATATTTCCTGTAGTACTGTTAGTCATGAGATAGTCGTAGTCTGCAAAGACTGAATAAACGATAGATAATAGACTCCTATGAAAAAAATACCCTGTATACTTTTTATAAGCACATAGAAAAATGGAAGTCTTGAATAACTTGGAGGTAAGCGACAATCCGGAAATTCTTATGAGCAAAAACCCTTGTAGATGTTATTTGGTATACCTGATTCCGATTACCATAAAGGAACTACATTACATCCTTCATGAAACGAAACATGCCATTGTGTTTTACATAATTCTTACTATCAGGATAAATGTTGACTACAGGTACTGATATTTTTGATATTTTATTGTATCATAAGCATTCTCACTTTACATTCTACATATTAATTTCACAACAATCCTGGTACCTATTGTCATGAAAAACTACATTACACACCATAGAAGGCGAAATATCCCATTGTAATAAACCTGGTTTTGACTCGCACGGAATAACTACATTGCATGACTTACAAGGCGAAACACTCATTGGTCGAATCCTTCCGTTTATGGTAAACATTGGCTTTAACAGATACCGTAACCTTATAATATAAAGATTCAATCTTTATATACTTTATATGTAAAGTAAAAGTAAGAAAAGTAAAGATTTAATCTTACAATGTTCATTGGTCGAATTTCCGTTTAGGGTAAACGTTGGCTTCAACAGATACTGTTAACTTATTGTATTATTAAGATTCACGCTTTACGTACGACATATTTATTCCAACTATCCAGGTTCTGACTTTAATGAAATAACTACATTATACCCTTTACAAGGCGAAACGTTCCATTAATCGAATCTTTCCTTTTAGGATAAACGTTGACTTCAATAGATACTGTTACCTTATCCTATTAGGAAAGATTCACGCTTTACGTACGACATATTTGTTTGAACTATCCAGGTTCTGACTTTCATGAAATAACTACATTACACCCTTTACAAGGCGAAACGCTCCATTGATCAAATCTTTCCTTTCAGGTCAAATGTTGGCTTCAATAGATACTTTTACCTTATCCTATTAGAAAGATTCACGCTTTACGTACGACATATTTGTTTCAACTATCCAGGTTCTGACTTTCATGAAGTAACTACATTACATCACTTACAAGACGAAACGCTCCATTGGTTGAATCTTTCCTTTTAGGTTAAACTTTGGTTTTAACAGACATCGTTACCTCATCCTTGTATAAAGATCCACGCTTTACGAACGACATATTTGTTTGAACAATCCAGGTTCCAACTGTCATGAAATAGCTACATTACACCCCTTCCGAGGCGAAACATTCTATGGGCCCAAATCTTCCTTTCAGGGTAAATGTTAACCTTACAAATCCCGATGTTATCTAATCATACTATAAGCATTCTCGGTTTTCTCGGGAATAAAAAAACCGAGTGCGATGTGCGGGATTATCTTCAAATGACAGTCACGGGAGATAAATCATATTCTTCTCTCCCAAAAAGCATAAAAGGACACATAAAAAACCATTTCGCCTCTCTCTAAGAAAGCATCGGAATATGCACTGTCAGCTTCGGATTATTGATGCAGGAGATAAATAAGAAAATAACGTACGATAATACGAGGGGGGGGGGGCAAAAAAATTCCTTCTGATGGAGTAGTCCGCGCTCGTGGGGAGAGGGAAGAAAATCGCTTCGTTTCCTCTGTTTCTTCGTTTCCAAAATCATTTTAAATTCGTTATACTTTTGGATCAAAAGAGAAAGAAAAAAAGACGAAGTTGTCGAATATTTCTTTCAAATGTCGGTCCTGGATTTAAAAAAATGGGTTTTCTCCCATCATTTTTTGCCTTTTGTGAGAAGAATGTGTTGGAAGAATATCGCAACAAAAAGATACGAGCGTGAATTTGGTTTTTTTAGTTGGGAAGTGAATTATTTATGTATACAAGAATACCGAGGAAGAAGTAGAGGAAGGATTTTGATTTTCTTATCGTTTCAGTTAGCTTAAGGTGCAGTTTTTTGAGCGCAAGCTTTGAATACGGATTCGTGGATTATTGAGATGTTGATATGTACATTTGATATATTTTATTTAGAGTCTAAACCAAATTACCTAATGCTGGTTCATTTAAAAAAATTGTAACAATGATATAGGAAGAATATATTGAACAGTAAAACTGTACACCTGATTAGCTATGTATACAAGCTATCAGTTTTACTGTTACAAGCTATCAGTTTTACTGTTACAAGCTATCAGTTTTATATTAATCTTAAATACGTGAGCGAATATTTTAATGCGATCCTATAACCTTGTCTCGACGTGGTATCTCGTCATTAGAAGAAAACTGACCAGATCTTGATCTCGTCATCATAAAAAGTCGGCAATATCTTGATGGAGATTTATTTCGTCATCAGCAAAATTCGTCAAATCTTGATGGACGAGATATCTCGTCGAAACCGCTTTGAGGGTTAAAAACAGCCTTTGATGATTCACGAGATAGTTTTGAAATAAGGTAGGTAATTGAATTAACGGTCCGGGATGAATCATGAAGGGAAACATACGACGACAAGACCTCACCGTTTTGAATCACAGTCAGATGACGAGGTCAACACCTGTACTGGCGCCCCACTCTCGAAACTTCCACATCACGCCAGCGCGAGGACATTTGAGACCACGACAGATTTAACGTGCACCAGCCCCTACGTACACGACTGCCGTTGGCTGGACCGAGTTCCGAACTCGCAACCCTCCGGTTGTTAATACGCTACTCTTCCAACCGGGCTAACGCGGCCCAGATTTACAATCAGAGCAACTATCCAGTGATGTTTCTAAGCCCGTAGAAAGTCCTTTTACAAAATTTACATTAGATGCAAATTAGATGAAAGGGTTGTCAGGTGAAATACAAAAAGAAAAACTGAAACAGAAGTATTCATTTATTTTCGAGACTAGTTTACATTACGAAAATTGAAAGAATTAAATGTGCTTGGCAGTTCATCCGCCCATTCTTTCATTTTCGAACATTCTTCCGTTTTTTCAACAATCGGAATTTTACTCGCCAGTGTCTTCATTCCACTTCTTCTTTCGAAAGCGTAAGGAATGAAATCAATTGCGGAACAGCTTTATTGGAACGTAAAAATAGATTGTAGCAATTTATAGTCTGCTACCGCTGAAGAAAAATAATTGAGTTGCATATTTTTTGCACTAAATTAATCCACTTTAAATATATATTTCTTCTAATGCATTCCAGGATATTCAGAGGGAAAATTTCCAATGAACACATTTTATGATGCATGTTTAGAATCAACCATACAAAAGCAAATAAATGAGCTCGAATAAGAGTTGGCGATCGTAATTTTAAGTCCATTAGAGTGCATTTGTTGGACTATCCCTTCAGAAATAACTATAAATTTACATATCTCGCCTTAACTGTCAAGGATGTTTATTTGGGCAATTGAATTTCCATTTCCTAAGTTTAATAGAATTCCTAAGTCTTTGGAATATGAGTGGCAGATAGCGTTGAGGGAATGATAATTAGTTTCAGTGAATCAGAAACACTAGAGAAATGCATTTAGAAAATGCCGAAATACCCTAAATGTGAAATTAATATTTACTAGCAAACCGTGGATCCGTGCTAGCAACTTTCGAGTTATAGGCGGCGCAGGTTCGATTCCTGTCAGGTGCATTTCTCCCTGGGTGTATTTCTTTCTTCTGTTTCAGTAAAACTTTCTTTGTGTGTGTAAAATATGTCTATTACTTGATATTGTATGTCTTGTATCTGGCGCAGCATGGCCAAATATGGCCCTTGTGCCATAACCCCCCCAAAAAATTAACCAACCACATTTTATATCTTATTTAACTCTCCAAGTGGTTTCGACGAGATATCTCGTCCGTCAAGATCCGACCAATTTTTCTCGTCACGAGATATCTCGTCATCAAGATGTTGCCGATTTTTTGATGATGGCAAGATCAAGATCTGGTCAGTTTTCTTCTAATGATGAGAGGCGACGAGGCCTTAATGTATGAGATATCTCGTCCATCAAAGTCTGATCAATTTTGCTAATGACTAGATACCTTGTTGAGACAACCACCAAGATGGTTAAATCCTTTTTATAACGAATACAAGCATCGATATGCACATTGCATATCTCCAAGCGAAATAGAATTTAATACAAATATATGTTTCAAACTGATGTTAATTCATATTTCCAATGAAGTGTAAGGTGAAAAGTTGTTTCACTAATAGTTCCACATCCAATTCAATTGCATTCCATTTACTTGTTCCTAGGCAATTTTTTGACGTCTTAACCTAACATTTTCTTTTCTGCTCTGATTTCTATCCTTCAGATTTCTCATTACCGTTGTCGTCAGAGGGCTGAAGAATTTCAAGCACGTCCATATAGGTTTAGCAATATTATCAGCAGTTGTATGACTAAAATCATGAGGGCTGGTGTATTTTAAATCTGTCGTGTCCTCAAATGTCCTCACGTTGGAGTGGTGTGCAAGTTTGGAGAGTGGGGTGCCAGCTCAAGTGATGTCCTCGTCATCTCACTGTGGTTAAAAATTACGCGTTTTCCTTGAATTTTTACCTTCGGGATCGATTTCGGATCGTCGTCAATAGCCTGTTGTGTCGATGCATTGCGATATTAATTCAACTATACCTATCCCCCTTCAAATTTAAAAAACAAACTGTTATAAATCTTCAATTTGATAAGACAATTAATGGAGGATAAGGAGTTAAAACAAATTTGTTTTTTAAATTTCGTAACTGGATTTCTTGATTAACACTTCTACTGATAATAGAGAAGGGCTGGTTTCAGACCACGATCAATGATTATCGGTTTTTTGATGCAGAATATGTCTTTCCTTTCGAAACCGGGGTACTGCGCTTAATTTGTGAGTATCACAAAAAATGTTGATCACGAAAAATTTAATAACTTCAAAACTATAAATGATACATAAATGAATGATATCGCGTTCAATAGATCATTAAACAAAGCATGTTATAAATAACCATTGAGCTTGTGTCGTCCTCATGGACTGATGCAATCGCAGCGCAAAGTTGAGTCACGAAAGTGTGAGCTACCGCGCACGTTAATTTAATCTAGCACCGTCCTCCTCTGTGCGAGCACGACGTTTGAGGTGTCATTTGTTCCGTCTCTTTGCGCTTTATAAATAATAATATAAACGAAACCTAAATATTTAATGCTTGTTTAGATATAGGATTTCGAAGTGTGGAAATTGCACAATTTTTTTAAAATGTCCAAATATATGCATAATAAACATCAGAAGAATTATAGCAAACGTCTACAGGAAAAAAGGTCGAGAGATGAGGAATCCAAAAAGACCCAGATGTCTGATGCTGAGCTTCAACGGGCTCGGCGGGAGCGCTTGAAAGTTGAGGAATCGCACCGTCAAGGTGGACATATGGCTGATACGAGTGCGCCAAGTACTTCTGCCGTTCAGTTCGACGCAAATAGCATATCTGATGACATAAACGTTTCATTATAGAGTGATGGAGTTGAACCCATGAAGGTAGGTAATGAGCCACAACCATCAACATCAACAGCGAGTGCACCAATTGTGATATATGTGCGGAGCGATGAATATGAGAGAATTTGGGTAACGCTAATAGATATTTTCGTGCTGTATTCATAAACAATGAATTTGGATATTCGTGTAATGTTTGTGATAGACTTTGGTTTGAGAAGGACCTGAAGCAGTCACGGAACACTGGAGTGATACTGTTCCGTAACGAGTTACCTCAGTCCAATGTGAATGATTTCATGTTGTGTAGTCATTGTAGAACAAATTTATCAAGAAAAAATACCACAGTTGTCAAAATCTAATAGCTTTCAATACCCACCGAAGCCAGAAATCTTATGTACATACTTTGTCAACTAATTTGTAAATGTTGTAAATTTGTACAAATTGTTAGAAAAGTAGATATTTGTAATTTAAGGTATGGCGGTATGATGAATTCTTTAGGTGTGTAGAGGTACATCTTTAGGTGTGTATGGTTTGCATTTGTATGTTGCATTTGTATTCGTTGTAACGAAATATGAACATTTGATGTGTGAAATTAAATGCTTTAAACTGTATTGTACTATATTATTTCTTTCGCTCTCATTCGCGCCATATGGCCGCACTGACGTATTCTACGCCTTAAACCTAGCGGCCATGTCCCGACACAGCCCCGTCCGTTTTTTTTACTCCTCCCGCTGGCCTGATTCCTTATATTGTCACTACTGTATGACCCTGGTCTCATATTGAAACTGGAAACTGATAGGCCTTGTTTACATTGAGTTTCGAGAGGGCTTTTCATTGTAAACAAACTACCGTACCGTAAGACGAGGAATTTACTTCATATTAACACGCTTTACCATTTAAGCACTAGTGCTATCTACATTCATATAGAAATCGCCAAATGAAATACCTCCAAATGAAAAACATTTTTTCTTGCTTCAAATCCTCTTCATCTTCTTTAGGTGTGTAGACGCACATCTTTAGTTGTGTAGGGGCACATCTTTAGGTGTTGGAGCACATCTTTAGGTGTGCATTAGCAAATCTTTAGTGTGTAGGGGCACGTCTTTAGGTGTGTAGGGCACATCTTTAAATGTGTAGGGCACATCTTTAAATGTGTAGGGACACATCTTCTTTAGGTATGTAGGGGAGCATCTTTAGGTGTATGGTGGCACATCTTTAGTGTGTAGGGGCACATCTTTAGGTCTGAAGAGGCACATCTTTAGGTGTGTAGGGGCACGTCTTTAGGTATGTAGGGGCACATCTTTAGGTGTGTACGGTTTCCAAGAACCCCAGGTACCCTAGTGATCTATTCTTTTCCCATGGGGTTTACTGCCTCTGGCAAACATGGGGATCGCGACCCCAGGATGCCCAAGCGATCTTTATCTTTCTTCTCTCCATCCCTTTCCACAATTATTTGACATTTGCTTTGGCGCAGCTTGGTCAAATAAGGCCCTTGCGCCATAAAACCCAAAGCCAACCAACCTTGCTTCAAATCATTTCATTTTGATTGATACTGTCCAGATGGTGTGTGTGTTAAACAATACTTAATTTCACTGCCCCGTCACAAGTTTATTCACTTTAAAATGGTCTATAATTTTTCACTGACATGAGTTATCACTGTTTTTAACTTCCTTAATGTTGCTCTGGAAATAGAAAATACCTACACATTTTGCTTGCACCTAAAGTGCTCGACGAAAACTGAAATGAGAGCTATTTAACTCAACATTTCTCCCTCCACTACGAAGCTATTCACTTTTCACTTTCGCAGTCTTTTAGTTTTAGGTCCATTTCCCACTATTTCTCTGAACTACGGTTTTCTTCCGTTGCGTCATTACCCGACGCAAACAAGTATATTTCTCTGTTTTGCCGAGCAATAAAACCGGCTCTGGCTATTTTTCGTAGTCTTGTTTTTAACAAACCTTTCACTTTCAGGCGGAACCATAAAACCTCTCGAAACGTCTGAACTAATTCCCTTTGTGTTTTGCCCCAACTGAAATAGTTCTCCTTTCCCAAAAGAGAAGTATTTATCTTCACAATGTTTCCATTCGAAGAAAATTCCTTAATAGAGTTTATAAATTCCCCGATATTTATGACTTGCTTTCAAACAGAGAAATCTTTCCTTCTCTTATATTCTCATTAATTATTAAAGATTCAGTTCTTGCTTGTGTTTGTTTGATCTTGTTTGTATCGGGATCACCTATGGATTATTTTTACTTCGAAGTTGCTTTCGTTTGTGTAACTTTTTTTCTGTGATGTTTATATGGATTCCAATGTTGAAAATTGGTGTTTATTTTATTTATCGACAAGCATTATTTGATTGCTTCCTAATGAGTTAAGTCAAACTTGCTTAGAGCAGGAAGTATACTATACTTTCCAGATGGGGAAGCGCTTGTGTTTTTTTCCTCAAAAACATTTTCTGTAATTATGTGTTATAAATGAAGACATTATGGCGTTAAAGTCGAGATTCTTTTTTTGTAATTTTTGGAAATTCACAAATATAAATGATTACAAATGTAATACTGTTTTTTTTATCACCGACTTTTTGTTTTACTTGTTGTAGATGTAAGTGAGGGACAGATGGCGCAGTGGGGAGAGACGATGCAGCGATTACAACTCGAATGATCTGCGTGTGTTAGTCTAAAATCCGATTTATATTCAGTCAGATAGAGTAGCGTGTCGTATAGTATTTTTGTTGAATCTACAGCTTTTATCCTCGAATGCAGAATTGGACGTACAAAATATGTCGTTATTAAAAATTTTGAAACAGGTTTGACTAGAATATCATCAAGCGACTCGGTTTCAGTTGTTTATTGCTATTGAGATATAATCTGGAACATTTATAAAGATAAATTGTGATATTATCCTTGTTAATATTACAATTATCAAATGGCTAAGTGCGCCGTCTCTCCCTGACATTTAGGAGAGAAGATGCACCTCTTTTTAGGTTAAGATGAAGCACTGATATTTGTCTCATTATCCATTAAATTTTCCTTAGAGCATTTCTATTGTCATTCGACGCCATCTGAACACTTTTAACTGTTGCCGAAATAGAATATACAAAATTCTAGATTCAAAAATCCTAAAACAGTTTTTGTTATTGCAAAAGCATCGCTATTGTCATTCGGCATCATTTTAAGCTGTTGTGTGGAGTCAGACTACTTACGGAAATGGATGGGCATGAATTCAGACTCATGATATCCGCAGCAGCGACAGAAACTTGTGTTTGAGACAGACTTGGTTCTCATTGGAGTCAATGGGATGAGATAGAGGATATTCATCAGGTTTCAATGCTTGGAATCTGTAAATACAAGGGATGTAATCACTGCTCATGCAAAACCCTCCAGACTTAGGATTGATCCACACTTAGGCTGCACGCAACATCTCGCATCCTTGTACCAGAATTATCTCCTTCGATTTTTGAAGTGTTCGAACTTCTTGGCCGACTTCTACCATACCTGCTGTCATGAAATGTTATTCATATAGCTAGTGGTGTAAACGCTCAAATATTTGACGATTAGATGCTCGATTATTGGCGTCGAATCATTGAGCAGCTCTTCCGTTTCCATTGGCAACTCTGTACGTGAGATGCATGTCAGCCATCTTGGAATTTATGTGATGATCTATCACATGCTAAATCCGCGTTGCGAATGATGGAATTAAAAAAAGAGAACGATCTGGGCAAACTTGCTAAACAGTGTTCTCTTTCATCTACGCGCAACAATTACAGACAAACATTATTTGACCAACAAATGTTTACTTTGGGGTGCCCCCTACCTTTTCGTCTGGAATTAAAATTTCAAATTTTTCATAAATGGTGCCTCTTCCATCTGTTGAAAATCAAATTTCAATTTTCGAATCATACTTCCAGGTTTATTTCATTATATCATTCATTGAAACAAGCGTCAGCTTAAGGATTTGTTCATATAAGGGTTCATATAAAGCAGTGTTTCCTAATATGGGGTGTGTGCACCCCTGGGGGTACGAGAAAGCATTTTTAGGAGTGCGAGATAAGTTTCGATGGATGACAGCGATTTTACAAAATGGCTGTCGTCCATGAAAGGTCGACGTTCCATCGAAGGTCGACGGTCCATCGAAGATCGACGATCTATCGAAGGTCGACAATCCCATTGAAATGCGAGCCAATTCACGAATTCAAATGAAATTTGAAAAACAGGACTCAGAACAATTCTGTTGTACACAGTTAGAACCTTATCCACAGCTGGCAAAAGCAGCATTGCAGATACTTTTACCATTTGCCCCACCTATCTGTGAAATGGGATTTTCATCACTTTTGCACCAAAAAACAAAAGCCAGAAATCACTTAAATGCAAGCGATGACTTACGCGTGTTACGCTTCAAAAGTATTGTTACAAATAAACAACGTAGCTATTAAAAATTGAGATATTGTTTTGTACGTATATGGAAACGTATGTGCTTATTTTCAATAAATAAATTATCTTGCAATAGAAGCAATTTCCTAACTGAAGTAATAGAAACACATTTTTCAAGGGAGTGCGAGAACTTATTTTTAGATTCAAGGGGGCGCTGATCCCTAAAATGGTTAAGAACCACTGATATAAAGGATATGACTCTGGCACAACCTTGCTTTGGTTGGTGACTAATTTCTCCTCCTGGTGATACTTTATGTACAACGTTCTCTGTATTATATAATTCGAGTTTTCAGATATACTAGTATTATATTAGCATCTACTTAAAGTAGTATTTGTGCTTCAAAAGTAATTAAACTCTAAAATTTCGACATAATAAAAACTTATTTTCCTAGTGTTATCCTTAATGTTTACAAATTCAAATATTTAAGGGATTAAAATTATCAGGGAGTATATTTCTGTTTGTTAACCATTCTGGTGGCTATCCTTAAGAGGTACTTTGCCATTAGCAAAACTGATGAAATCTTGATGGACGAGATACCTTGTCCTTAGAAAAAACTTACCAGATCCTTATCTCATTATAAACAAATCGCCAATATCTTGACGAAATATCGCTTCGAAACCACTTCGAGGGTGAAGACGTACACGTTGGTATAAGTATCGTCAAAAAAATAATGTACCTCGAGGTATTTTAGCATAAAAAGAAACTTAGAAATCTTTGAAATTTCACTGTTACTATTTTAGTAGTACCTCAGAAGTTCGTCCTTTCGTTTTGTAAAAATTTTTGCAACTAATGTTGAAATTTAATGTATCGAAAAACTAACGGCAATAAAAGATTTGAAATCAGTCAAATGAAGAATGAATTAAATAATAATTTCATTAACCCTCCTAGTGGTTGTCTCGACGAGGTATCTCGTCATTAACAAACTTGACCAGAGTTTGATAGACGAGTATCTCATTCAAAGAGAAAAAACCGACTAGATTTTGATCTCCACATCATAAAAAAATCGCCAGTATCTTGACGACGAGATATCTTGTCATTAGCAAAATTGTTCAGATCTTGATGGACGAGATATCTCGTCGAAACCACTTCGAGGGTGAACGCGTGAAAATTTCACTTGGAAGAGAAATTAAATGAGCGCAAAACGAATTAGTTGAATGGAACTTCAAATAAATCCAGTCATTTCATCCAGTTTAGACTATCACTTCAAAATTTATTTTGCATCGTCATTACACATGATAAACTATGTAGTTTTGCATAAAACGACGTTAAACAATATTATCATTTATGTGTTGGTACTTACTTTTTAATTTATATTTCTCAAATTAAATAGAAATGAATTTCAAAACATACTGAAGAAGTAATAGAAAAGAAATATAAAGAGATAATGTAAGCAATGTAAACATTTTTGGAAATCCGGGTAGTAACAATGTTCCACACTTTTAAATTAGTTGGGAATCTTCAATAATTCAAAGAGCAATACATTGTTTACCTTCGTGTGCCTTTCTTTTAGGAATAAGGTCGCCTTTGCACAGTTTACTTGTATGTTTCCTTTTCTCTCTTTAATTGTGTTCTTAGAGTTGTTGCTTTTTTAAAAATACATTTAAACTCACATAAGTACACTTAAGCACAATGTTCTGACACTAATTTGCTTTGTTTCTTGAAAAGCTTTCTTCGAAGAATGACAAATAATTCGGTGTTCTCAAACGTAAAATGCTTCTCGAGAATTATATTTTTCGATGTCATGGTTTTTATGCGTTTTTGTATGTACAGAGTGCCTCTGATAAGACTGTAACGACTTCGACTAAGAACCCAGGTTAAAAATAGAACCTTTTATTTTTCTGGAATAGATTAACACTGAGAGAACATCTCACACGATAGTATAGGTAGCGATGACCCCAGCAATGGGAAAGTTCTAGGCTACGGGCCTTTCACAAGGATCTCGGATGAGACCAGATCTGGCGGGGTGCCAACACAAGTCCGCCCAAGCTGGACGTCTGGCCGGGTGGCCTTTCGGGCGCTCTGCCCTGTAGAAATCGGAAGTCCGGCTATCTGCCGCGGGTACTGGAACGTCTGGCCGGGTGGCCTCTCGGGCGCTCTGCCCTGTAGAAATCAGAAGTCCGGCTATCTGCCGCGGGTACTGGAACGTCTGGCCGGGTGGCCTCTCGGGCGCTCTGCCCTGTAGAAATCAGAAGTCCGGCTATCTGCCGCGGGTACTGGAACGTCTGGCCGGGTGGCCTCTCGGGCGCTCTGCCCTGTAGAAATCAGAAGTCCGGCTATCTGCCGCGACTGCTGGAACGTCTGGCCGGGTGGCCTCTCGGGCGCTCTGCCCTGTAGAAATCAGAAGTCCGGCTATCTGCCGCGACTGCTCGAACGTCTGGCCGGGTGGCCTCTCGGGCGCTCTGCCCTGTAGAAATCAGAAGTCCGGCTATCTGCCGCGACTGCTGGAACGTCTGGCCGGGTGGCCTCTCGGGCGCTCTGCCCTGTAGAAATCAGAAGTCCGGCTATCTGCCGCGACTGCTGGAACGTCTGGCCGGGTGGCCTCTCGGGCGCTCTGCCCTGTAGAAATCAGAAGTCCGGCTATCTGCCGCGACTGCTGGAACGTCTGGCCGGGTGGCCTCTCGGGCGCTCTGCCCTGTAGAAATCAGAAGTCCGGCTATCTGCCGCGACTGCTCGAACGTCTGGCCGGGTGGCCTCTCGGGCGCTCTGCCCTGTAGAAATCAGAAGTCCGGTTATCTGCCGCGACTGCTGCGTCCCTTCGCTGGGACAATCTGGGCGGGATGCCCGGGTAGCTTCAAAACTCAAGACCTCACGGGGTCACGTGGCAATCAGAACACCGTCCGAACCTCTCAAAAAACCCGTGCACACCTTCTTATACCTCCCATTTTGGGGGTGGGCTTTTGGCGCTGTCATCGCTTCTCGGCGTAATCAGCGTCCTTTAATTGGTTTGGTGTCAGGGGGGGGGGGTCAAGGGTGCCCACTGACCCAATTGGCCTTTGAACCCCGACGGAAAGTCTCGGTCCAGCCTCTCGCTGTCTGGTTCCCTTCCCAGGGTCGTTCATCATCCTGGGGACCCTCTCTCTCCTCTTTTGTGCACGTCATGTAGGGCGACTGGATGTCGCCACGGTTTCCGCTGGGACTTAGTCGTGGGAGAGGGAATATATTGATACTTCACAAGACATTGTTTAGCAGAAGAATTTAAAATTCGAAAAGACGCTCGAATGCATTGTAATGTTCTCTGTTTGCCATATAAGTAAAAATGTTCTTTTTCTGTATTAAGTCTAATTTACATTTAATGGGGTTTGAACAAAGCATTTTGACTTACACTCTTTTGCCGCGTATTATCATGTCAGAATTATTTCGCAGTTTCACGTGTTTCGAGTTTTGATTCACAATCCGTTCTTGTTTTGGAGATCTTTGCCCCAACTATTAACTTTATTTTGGGAGCTCAATTTCTGATTAATTTTTATGGTGTACGTATATAGAGGATGGTCAGAATCGACAGCACAATAATCACAGCACGCGATTCCTTGTCGAATATCATCCCGGAAATTTTGTGTCCGTTTTTCGATTGAACGTCTCATGACGGTGATATTCGTGTCAAAAGTTTTATGATGTCCCTTACGGTCATTTAAAATTTCAGACACACCACACATATTTTTCCATAATACTAAAAAATAAATTGAATTTTTGTTCTTAAAATGGTCCAAAACCGAGAAATGACTTCTTCATGACTGGCAATTTTTACCCCATGAAGATCTCACTTTGATTTTTTGGTTTAGTGTGTGTTCTGAGTAATATATTTGACCATGCTGCGCCAGACACAAGAAAACTTCAAGTAATAGACATATACTCACAAGGAAAGTTTTACTGACACAGGAGACAGAAATATACCCAGGAAGGAATCGAGCCTTCGCCGCCTGCAACTAGTAGGTTGCTAGTGCTTGCTTGAGCTAAGACGACTGAACGAAATCCAGACCTCATTTGGAATGTAAATAAAAAAAGTTTCCCTGGATAGAATAAAAATGCTTGATTACAATCCATGCGAGATAACCTAGGCAGACCTGACTATATGTTTATACGGACGGATTGGCTGAAAACACCATCAGAAACACAGCAGCTGGAGTCTTGTGGGAAAATAATACTGCAATAACTTCGATTGAGAGATTGCTGCTGTTTGCCTGGCTGTGGATGAACTCAAGACCTGTCCTAAAAACAATGTTGTATTTTTCATCGATCCTCAGGCAGCAATAATAGCTCTTGCCACCCTTAGTAAAATGAATATGTTCTTCTGCACATATATGTAGAAGAAACTGAGCCACCTTGGGCAGGTTAAGATAAAATTTGCCTTACAGTGGATTCCTATTCACTGTGGTATATATGGTAATGAACAGGCGAACCAATAGGCTAAGGCTGGAGCAGACTTTCCCCAAGCTAATCCCTCCTATACGTTCTACGTAACATCAAGAGGCTTATACCTCGTCTATAGACTAATAGATTATCAATCTACAAAGCGATGTCTACAGGAAAGAGCTGGAATGTTTTATTGAGGAATAAAGCTCGTATCCCAGGTTCCTTGCCTGGAGCTGTAGGAGTCGCTTGCTTCCGACTTCTTACCGGACATGACTACCTACACTTCCACCGTAGTGGAGCAGCGAGATCAGCTATCTGTCCCCTTTGCGAACTGGACAGAATGACTGGAGACCACCTCAAGAACTACCCTAAAATTCCTGACAATAGAATTTCAAATTCTAATACTGTTGATAGTGTTTTTAAGTCATATTTTTCCCTGAATGATTAGTGTTTTCCTTGTGATATTTGGTTTGTGCATGATTTGGATTATACCATCCTAAGGAAGTCCACAACAGTCAAGTCAGGTCAGTCAATTTTGAATTTGCTCTCTTCATTGTTTGCTTCATAAAACATTAATGAGCTTATTAAAAAGCATATTTACATCTATGAACGCATGACGAAGTTCTTGCTTAACTATAATAGAGAACATTCAGTAAGGAAGACCAAAGCGTTCTTAAAAACTAGGATTGAACTATTTATTGAGTACTGGTGTGGAGTTCGAAAATAATAGCGAATTCTTATAACTATTTATTATTTAACTCATGATAAATTTAATGTTAGAGATGACTTTTATTTAACTGTGTAGGATTTCTGTATAAATAATTTTCCATGTCAAAGAAAAATTCCCTAAAAACCTTTTCAAACTTTAATCACATAATTCTGGACTAAACAAAAATGTATAATTACATACTAAAACCAAATTATCTTTCATTCTACTCCCAAATTTTTCAGGGAAATGCGAAGAATGGGCTTGTTTTATGACCTTTTGAAAAGCATAATTCACGACAATGATCTTTATCACATATTCAAAAATTGTATTATTTGAAATCTTATTTAAACGGACATGCTAATAAAAAGTTAAAAATTCTACTGCAACGAAAGATAGTTACCAATCATCGCGGAATGTATCTGTTCACAGATTCGAAAATGTGCATTTTTTGTAGATTCGGAACTGAAAGCTGTTTTCGCAATACAAGGTTAACTCTGACCACTGCTCATAACATAAGAAATATCATCGATGCATTTCTGACAAGATTGCTTGTACTTCAAAACATAAGTTCCAATTTATCAGCGGGATGCAATACTGGTCTACTTAATTGAATCCAAAAAATTTGGAAAAAATTAGGGAACAGTCAAATATCTAAAGCCGAAATTCCAACTTTTAATGAGTTAAAAGATTTCCTCGAATGTCGTTTTCGAACTCTTGAAAATCGATCGGTAATTCACCTCATCCCCAACGAAATAACTCATTTTAAGCCAAACCAAAGCAAAATTTACCATTCATACAAAACCTACACTTGTGCATTTTACGATCAAGAACACGCAAGTGCAAAATGTTTAAACTTCACAAAATTATAACATTCCGAGAAAATGGATCTAGTCACGAACAAGTTACTGAGTTTCAATTGTCTTTCTTTATAACATGCCGTGAGACAGTGTCCTAGCAAATTCAGTTGCCGTCTAATGCAAGAAAAGACATCACAGCCAACTCCATCATGTCATTCTACAAAGCGCTAATCCCGTGAGGAAGTTAGTTACACAAGAGATTTCGACTGAATCGGTAAGACCAGTGTATCATCGTTGACTTCAAACATCTTTACCAGAAAGGTAAGGTTATCTTATTTAGTACGGCATAAGTTAAAGATTGGTTGATTGGAGTTTTATGGCGCGAGGGCCATATTTGGCCATGCTGCGCTAGACACATGACATACAATATCAACACACCAATGAAAGTTTTACTGACACAGAAGAGAGAAATACACCCACCTGGCAGGAAACGAACCTGCGCCGCCTACAACTCGAAGGTTGCTAGCGCAGTGGGCATACCCACTGAGCCACAACGGCCCCCAGAAATTAAAGGATCTCTAACCAGGGAATTGAGATCATTGCTCGAGCACTTTTGGATCAAGGATTCCAATCTGGTTTTATATGAGTGAATACTGCCTTTAATGAATCAATGTGAAAATCAAGCCTATCTCAGGCTCTGAAAGGTACAGCTTTGATATACGCCTCGATTGGTGGCAACGTCTTTGGCGCGTTTTTTGGCATTCTTTTTGTAGCGAGTTATGGCAAGTGAAGGTAATTCAACTTTATTAGGGTTATTCCCGTTTTTATAGCAACCTCGGCAAACGGAAAGTTTAAATTTTCATTTCGAATATTCTAGAATGTTCTTTATATTCCCGTTAAATTGTCCTTTGATTTCATCTGTTCTTTTAAAAATGTTTATTTAATTATTTTCCATTATTTTCCATTTCATGTAAATTGAAAGAATTGCGTTTAGTTTGATCCAGTGCATTCGCATAAGCTTGTATCGTTTCTTGCTATTTGTTTTGAAAATCGTTACATTTTTCTATTTGAACATGCCTTTTGTATTTAGTGTCGTATATAAGTTTCAAGGTATTCTTTCGAAAAATTTGAAGTTTAATTTTTCTGATGGTAGGGAATTTTTGGAATTGAGGGAGGGGCTAATCTTTTATTTTGCATACATTTATGTCAGATAAGCAGTTTTTTTATTCCCTTAAGTAATCGGGATTAATTAAATCGGAATTATTGTGCGAAAAATTCTACGCTCCGACGAAGTTTTGTGCAAGAATTGTAATTAGTGCTAATTATTTTCCTTTAAAAAAGCATGTTTTTCTAAGTTTTCCAACTTTTCCCATTAATTAGTTTCCGCTATTGCTTATTATTTTCTATTAAAAAGAGATGATTTTATTCTAAAAATTCCTTACTTGGCGACATAAAAAAGTGCGCCAAGAGCGTTGCCACCAATCGAGACGTATATCAAAGCTATACCCTCTGAAATTTTAACTGGAACATTTTCTGGAAACATATTCGTGGCATTAAGCTTGATGTTCCCAACCATTTCCCCCCCCCCCCGGAAAAATAGACTTAGGAACAGATTTCCCCTAAATAATATTGGATGGTGTACTTAAATCTTAAGACCCATGGCCCAAAATACCATTTTTGACTGGGTTCTTACAAGTCCTATTGTAATTCAAAGAGAATATCAAGGAGAAAATCCAAAGTGGTACAGCTTGGATACAAACTTTGTAGTAATGCTTTTGGTGCGTTTTTGGCGTGCTTTTGTAGCTAGTTGTGGCAGGCGAAGGCAATCCCGCTTTATTAGGTTTATGGCAACCTTGTGATTTTTCAATCTTATTAATTTTGTAAATCATTATCTTTTTGATTTTACCATGCATTTATAACTCTAGTTTGCTAAGATTAAAGTGATCTTTTATAAGATTTATACTATATGGCCTGGCTCCATTAGACTTAAAACTAATACATTATTACTTGGACACACTTCTACAACAATATTTTAGAAAAAATAACGATTTTTGAATTAAAATACTAGGTAATAGTAGTAATAATACTACTATTACTACTAGGTACTAGTACTACTAGGTAATAGTAGTAATAATAATCAGTTGTATGGAATTTTTTTTCTATTTTTAAAATCCTTTTCGTTAATTTTTTAATTATTTCCCGCTAAGCCTAAAATGGTGTTTTCCTAGAAAATTCTTGGCGACATAAAAAGTACGCCAAAAGAGTTGCCACAAAAAAGCCTTCATATCAAAGCTGTAAAATAAAATTAAATCCATATGTCGCAAGCTTTGAGAACTATAATTCTGCAGATAAATAACTTTTCACTCTGAAATGTATTACACTTGAAAATGAGCACAAGAATGACAGATAGGAGCAGACTGGGCACTTTTTAGCTTCTGAATATCTGTAAAAGCCAAATGTCAGAGGGCTGAACTTAAAACATTGGCTGTCTTTATACTTGAACAAAAGTGAATCCGATATTCATTAATCTTTTAAATGCTTATAAATATGAAAGACGCATCTTTCTTATCGTCTTTTTGTTTCGATATTTTTCGCTTCGAAATTTCACCCCGATGAATAATGCAGCAGCAACATCAGAACTGCTTCAACTATTTTCTAACTTTTATTTATAGCTGCACACGTATGCATGAAAGGACGTCGCTCATATGCCGTATGGAATTAGTTTATTTTAAGGCTTAAAAAGTGCAATTATAATAGTATGCTCAAAATGTTTATGAAGTACCATTTTTTTGAAATGTAAGATTTTGCTAATACTGTTTACTTATATATATTATCAACGTCGTTTATAGTTAAAAATATAAAACGTTTACTTCGCATATTTGTATGAATTAAATTTAGTGATTAAAACTGACGGATTGGATACTTTTTTTAATTTTTTTTAAAGTTTGAACATACTAAACTCTTGAATAAAAGGATTAATTCACGAATTTAAATTTAGTATTGAATTTCTAATTTAATCTCTCTTAATTTATTTAAATTTAAAGTTATAAATTAACTATATCAAATAATTTTGAGAACGCCTTTGTCATATCAAGTAATTATTAAATCCTAAATAAAACGTGCAGATATCATTACTATTTTATGAAAATTACTGTTATGCACATGCACATCTTTCGCGCTCAACCTTAGTATCACATTGAATTAATTCTTGGTGTTTGTAACTCAGGGATACCGCAGGCCGCTAAAAGGCGATTTTTGCTACTATTTTTCAACCTTGGCGACGTGGTATCTTTTTAATCAAAATCGCCCAAAAAGCTTCTAATTTCAAAATTTTTGTGACTGTTTGAAAATTCCCTAAAGGTCAAGGAAAATTTAGTTCCCCTTTTTTAACTTATAGCGGACGGAAAAAATATTTTTTCGACTTTCGTTTGTGAGAAAATTTTTCAAGGGACGCCAATATCGCAATTTGGCGCCAAATCATGATAGAAGTAAAAGAAAAATATAAGCAAAGACAAGAAAATTAATTAACGTCACACTGGAGCAACACAATGGACTATTGGCGACGGTCCATTCCGAAGGGAAAGATCGAGGACAACACCACGCAATTTTGAAACACGGTCCGATGACGAGGCAACACCTGAGCTGGCACCCCACTCTCCAAATTTCCACACCACGCCAAAGTGAGAACATTTGAGGCCACGACAAATTTAACGTGCACCAGCCCCCGCGAACACGACGGACATTAGCTTGACCCAGTTTCGAACTCGCAACCCTCCGGTTGCTAATCCGATGCTTTTCCAACTGGGCTACCGCGGCTTAGAAAGATATAGGAATCTGTTGCTAGATTGTTATATAAACCCAATTTAGAAAATATTTAGTTTTTTATATTAAAAATTTAAATTTCTTTTCGAGATTTTTGTACTTGAGTAACAAAAATTGCTACTAAAATAGGGTTTAACTCTTTGAGGCATACGGTTTTAAAGAAAAAAAACCCAAGTTGCACAGAATTGTTTATTCACTTTATTCAGCTTCAAATTAGTATAAAACATCAAATAACATGTTTTTTTTTATTTTAAAACGATTTATTCACTCATACTAAATTTTTACGAAAAAAACATTTGCCGTTATGAAAGACAAAAATCCACTGCACCACACAATTCGCCAACCTTAAACACAAGTGTCAATAACTTACTCATGTGTTTTGACATGTGTAAATTTTGTTTTCAGTTATTGACACATTTAGCGTTAGTTCACAGCATTGCCAACTGAATGAAAGACTTGAAATAAAATATTAAACTGTATGACTATGAGTCATTTCAACTGTTTGAGGTGAGCTAAAAATATCCCACCATGCATAAAAAAGCTAAGCTAAAGGTGGGACAGTTTTTAACCCAATTAACACCAAAGAGTTAAGAGACTTTTTGCTACTATTTTTAAAACATTTCTGCTACTAATGCTACTATTTCACAAGTGCTTTGATATGGCAGTCCTGGAAACGGATGCAATAACACTTTTCTTGGATACTACTCTTTAAAGTGTTATATAAGTTAATATTGAAAACTTTCGATGCAACTGGATTTCAGTTTCGTAAAATTTATTTTATAGCAAAATCTAAAATTTTTTACTATCAGCGATTCAAATAACTCAATTTCATTTCCATCTTATCGAGGGCAGGCTACAACAGCACCGAGCTACATGATGAAAAACGTAAACATAATCCTATCTACCGAAGATCTAAAAGTACACGCGAAACGAGACAAGTGAGGGGCCAAAAAATTCACTTTTATCAAAGGAAATATGTCGCAAAATTCTAAGGTTTCGATCGTTTCTATCTCGTGAACACATACAAAGAAATCTAATGGTGCTTTTCAAGTATGAAAAGAATTGGAACGAAAGTCGCGTTGAAAAAGCATATTTTCTTCACAAGTTCACTTTTAAGTATTTCGCCTCTTTTGAGTTCAACATTCAAAGTATTTTGCCAAGTTTCCATGGACATACCACTCTCGTCTTGATGGCGTTTTCTTTCTTGTGCACTTTCTAGCAGTATGGCAATTTCCAACACTTTCATAAATATTCGTTTCCCTGTGTAACCTAGATGAATGAGATTTGAATCCATGTGCCTACTCTGTTAAGATTAATATGTACTAGAGTTTTTTAAGAATAATATGAGGGCGAAAAGAAAACAAGTAACAGGAAACACGATTTAGCCCGCAGCTGCAATTAATGCCCCTGTCATGTTATGACTTAAATAAGTGATGTCATCCCTCTACTCTCTATATTTTTATATCTGCAATTTCTATCTTGCTATGTTTTTTCCGGTTTTTCCGGTTAAACACAGCGTTTTACCCCCGCATTGTAAAAGCTATATACACAAATCTCTTCACAGAGGTAATATATTTGTAGGATGAGATTCAGGAATGGATTTTATGGTAATTATTTTTTAACCGTTTGTAGAAAAACATACTTCCAATCACGTGAAAATGTTGAAGGCATCATATATTCTACAAAGGCTCAGATAGGTATAAAAATACGAAATTTATTTTTTGCATCGGCTCTTTACCAAACCACTTCAAGTTAAAAATGTTTTCGAGGTTAGTCAAGTAGAAAATTTCCGTGCATCTAATTATATCATACATTATATTTCATATAAATACTCATTAAGTTACATAAATTAGAATTTTATGACTTAGACCAGTGGTTCTCAATCCAAGGACCCCCTTGAAAATTAAAAATTTTCGCGGACCTATTTAGATTTTTAAATTAAGAGGGGCACATGAGACCTGCGTAAGACCATAGGGATAATTAATTTTCACCTTAATATAGGAGTAAAATACTTAGCTTATAGAGTAATATACTTACATTATAGAGTAAAATACTTAGATTATAGAGTAAAATACTTAGATTATAGAGTAAAATACTTAGATTATAGAGTAAAATACTTAGATTATAGAGTATTTTACTCTATAATCTAAGTATTTTACTCTATAATCTAAGTATTTTACTCCTATATAAAAGCAACAGGAGGGTTTAGAGTTCTAATCTCGATTCAACCGTAGACCGTCATGTGCGTGGGGGCTGGTGCATGTTAAATCTGTCGTGGCCTCAAATGTCCTAACGTTGTCGTGATGTGGAAGTTTGGAGAGTGAGGTGACAGCTTAGGTATTTACCTCGTCATCTGACCATGGCTCTAAATTACGAGGTGTTGTCCTCGGATGTTTCCCTTCAGGGCTGGTCCCGGAATGTCCCAATAGGCAGTGTGTTGCTCCAGTGCGAACGTAAATTAACTATATGCACTATCTGGCCATTCGTCACCGGACACCCCTCGAAAAGCGCTTAGCATCATCCGTACACGTCATACAACTTATAAAAGACGTTGAACGGTTAGAATATTTTTATAGCAGCTACTGCAGTGAATATGAACAAACGACGCGAACTTAGTGCAGAGGAATGATCGTTGGAGCCCATAGGTTTGGGCATTTGTGATTTATTATTATTACGTGATTTTTCCGACATTACATTATTTATTATTACATTACGTGACATTTCCGACAAATTTCAGATACCCAGATCCACAGTGAGTGGTGTTATTTTGAAATGGAAGCGAGAGGGGGTTATAATATGCCAACCCAGACCCAGTAAACCGACTGAATTGATAGATCGGGACCGTCGAAGCCTAAAACGTGTGGTAAAGTCAAACCGCAAGGCTTCCTTAGAAACGGTGGCAGAAAAATTTCGATCGGCTTCGTCTAATGATGCAAGTGATCGTACCGTCCGCCGGGAGTTTCGTGGCACTTGGTTTTGATGGCCGAGCAGCAGTTAACAAGCCAAATATCACACGTCTTAATGCGACCCGTCGATTACAGTTGTGCAAAGAACGCCGTCACTGGACTGTAGAACAATGGAAAATCATCCTATGGAGTGATGAATCACGCTACAAGTTGTGGCAGTCCGACGGACGTGTATGGGTTTGGCGAATGCCCGGCGAACGATATTTACAGGACTGTGTCGTACCCGCAGTGAAATTCGGAGGAGGTGGGATTATGGACTGGTCCTGCTTTTCGTGGTATGGTCTTGGTCCTCTTGTTTTAATTCCTGGAATCATGAATGCCGAGGCGTACAAAACAGTTCTGGACAATTCTGCGCTACCGACACTGTGGCAACACTTTGGTATTGGTCCATATCTGTTTCAGCAGGACAATGCTCCATGTCATACAGTAGATGTTATTAACACGTGGTTTGAGAAAATGGGCGTGGAAAAACTTCATTGGCCAGCCCAAAGTCCAGATCTCAACCCCTTGGAACACCTTTGGGATGAGTTAGAGCTCCGGTTGAGAGCCAGTTTGAAGGATGAATAGAGCAAGATTCCTTCAGAAACGTATCGAAAATTGGTGGAAAGTCTTCCTTGAAGAGTTGCAGATGTCATTGCGGTGTAAGGTGGCCCTACACGATACTGATGTCGTGCTGGGTCCGCTAACTTAATAGTATGGGGTGTAGGGTGACGAATGGCCAGATAGTGTACTTGCATGCCATACTTTATACTTAGGTGTTCGATAGATTACTAAATTTTAAAACGTCACATTAAGGATAGTGATGACAATTTAGATGTTATGAAGTAAAATAAGCTGTAAATATTATACACTGATATTAATTACAAGGTATTAAAATCAAGACTTGCAAAATTGTAATAGCACCATTAGAATATATACTTTAATCTTAATGTGAACAATGAAGCTGCTTTTTAGCAATTAGTTCGCAATGTTTGGTTTAATGTCTGATAATTTCAATATTAAATCACTCTCAACTTCAAGTCGATTTCAAACCAATAAACACTGGAAAGAATAAAAACTAGTTGTTTTGTATTTTAAAATTTTGATTTTAGAACATAAAAAAAATCGTAGAAAATTATGGAACATTCTGTTCTTTATTTGAACGTTCTCTATTTTGGCTAGTAAAATATTGCATATTTTCCGCGGACCATCAGAAATTTTGTCGCGGACCCAAGGAGGTCCGCGGACCACACTTTGGGAATTACTGATTTAGACCCCTTGGTGTGTCGGAGACTTCATTTTTAGCAAAGCAATTGGTTCTTTAAAGGATCACGTCTGAAATAAAGCGTGAAGTCACGCGTAAATTCAAAATACCTACTCTTAGATTTTTCTTTCTGCGGTGCCCCTCTAAAACTGGGGGGGGGGGCGGCGTGGTAGCCCGGTTGCAGGAGTAATGGATTAGCAATAGGAGGGTTGCGAGTTCAAACCCAACCAATGTGTGTGTGTCGACAACTTAATATTGTATTGTGTCTGGCGCAGCCTGGCAAAATATCTCTCTTGCGCCATAAAACCATCTAAACCAACCAAACATCGAATCCAACCAAAGACCGTCATATACAAAGGGGACTCGTGCACGTTAAATCTGTCGTGGCCTCAAATGTCCTCTCGTTGGCGTGATGTGGAAGATTCTAGGATAGGGTGCCAACTCGGGTGTTATTCTCGTCCTCTGAACCTGGTTCAAAATTACGAGGTGCTGACCTCGGATCTTTTTCTTCGCGTTTGATCCCGGACCGTCTTCCATTGCCCGTTGTGTTGCTCCAGTGCGACTTTAATTAAAATACCTACCTATCCTCTAAAACTGGTGACAATTACAAAAATTATAAATGTGTGATACTTCAGTAATTATTCTGATAGAATATGAGCCCCTCTTTTATTTTCTAATTCAGAGTATTAAAACAATTTTCTATTAGGAAGTAAGTGTCTTGATTGCTTGAATCAAAGCTCGAATTTTTATACATATACTATTTCATGTTGATAAAATGAAAAATATAGAATTAAAGAGTTAAAGTTAAATTGAAAAGTTAGTTTTGATTCTTTCGTATGAGTTACAAAGCTTATTTTATAAATTTATGCTTTTAAAGTATTAGGGAATTAACGATTATAGTAGATGCACTTAAGCAAATAATTCAATGTAAACATTTAAATAAGGTTTAAGCATTTATTCGTTGAATAAGAAACAAAAACACTAAATGTTCTTCCATAAACCACTTAAAAACAATTTATTCCAATTTAGGAATTAATTTTATGAAGCCATGAAAATACTTCGTTACGCCGTTTAAAAAACAGAAAAATTATTTGTTTGAAGATAAGTTGCCATGTTTATTCTCCGCTTGGAATCCTTTAGACTAATTATTTAATGCGTGTGATACCTTGTTATAAAAGCTAATTTATTGACCCGATAAAACAACACCAACATACCTCTGGGAATAATTTAAGCTGTTTACAAATGAACACCGTTTTTTACTATCGTGTTCCATATACAAAACAACATGAAAAAATATTTTCTGTTCGCAATGCTACGTCTATTTAATTGCGAAAACACAAGAAATCAAGCAAAACGTCTCAGACGGTTTAGTCTCATATATCCCACTCTCAATATATGTGCAATATTAATTTTTAACAGACTTTCGCCAGAACCATCACAAGAACACGTGAAACTTGAATCCGTCAGTTAAAAACTGAATAACTCCAATTTTTAGAAAATTTTGTTCAATGATGTTTTCGCGTTCTATAAGCCCAGAATTTGAACTGCCGAGCGAAAAGGGATAAAATCTAGTCTTGGTTATGGGAGGAATAAGTTTCCGAGGAATAGCTTATAGAACTCAAATCACTAAATAAATGTAACTTCAAAAATTCGAGTTATTCCCTTTTTGAACTGGATGATCCAGTTCAAAAAGGGAATAACTGGAAGTTTTGGAATAATTGTGGACTTACTAAAAAATTCCGACTTGCTTGGTATTTTTTTTCGTCTTGCTTTCTACGAGATGTAAATATGCGTGATACTAAAACAGCAGATAATGGAGTTCAATCACGTTTTCCACCGAGCTAGGAAAAAAGAACAATACAAATTTTACCACAAGCACTTGAAAATAGTTCCTTCCTTCTTGAGAATTTTTTTTCCAGATCGTTCATGAAAAACATAAAAAGTATTCTAACAAACTTTTTAAAGTGAGTTAACTCTTGAAATGTTTAGAATCCTTCCTCAAAAGAAATAATTTAATATGCCGCCAGTCATAAAAACTAATTCATACCATCCGATGAAACTAGTCACTTACATCTCTCTGAGAGTTGTTTTTTATCTGTTTACGAAAGAATGTCATGCTTTACGATGTTGTCTCACAAACAAAAGCGACGTAAGCAAAGATATTTTCTGCTAGCGAATGCTACGTCTTTTTAATTCCCTTTTGAACTAGACGATCTACTTGTGGATATACCACAAGATTTCAACATACATTTTTATTTCCTTTAATCTTCCTTGCTACGAGATGTAAGCATGTGTGATACTAAAACAACAGAAGCGGGACTTTTACTTAGAGAATAAAAAAGCAACAAAAGCAAAAAAAGCAAAGGATTCCATTCCAAAGAAAAGGCCGATTGAATCTTTCCAATTAATTTAATAATTAGCAGTATAATTTTTCTAAAGGATTCCATTCCAAAGAAGAGGCTGATTGAATCTTTCCAACTAATTTAATAATTAGCAATATAATTTTTCTAAAGGATTCCATTCCAAAGAAAAGGCCGATTGAATCTTTCCACCTAATTTAATAATTAGCAATATAATTTTTCTAAAGGATTCCATTCCAAAGAAAAGACCGATAAAATCTTTCCAATTAATTTAATAATTAGCAATATAATTTTTCTAAAGGATTCCATTCCAAAGAAAAGGCCGATTGAATCTTTCCAATAGATTCTACTCTCAGTAAATGAGCTATAGAATCTTTCCAAATGAGTCTATTCTAAGGGGGAAGGAGCAATCAAATGTTTCCTAAGAATTCTATTCTGAGGAATAGAATTCTTATGTAGGTAATAGAAGCGTTTCAAACTAAGATTCCATTTTAAGGAAATGAGCAATACAATCTTTCGAAAGGATTCTATTTTAAAGAAATGACAGATAGAATCTTTCCAATGGTTTCTTCTCTAATTAAATGAGTTATAGAATCTTTCCCCAGATGAGTATTCTGTGGAAAGAAGCAATAGAACCTTTCACAAGGATTCTATTCCAGAGAAAGGACCGATAGAATCTTTCCAATGGTTTCTTCTCTAAGGAAATACTCTATAGAATCTTTCAAAAGAAGTCTATTCCAGGGAAAGGAGCAATAGAATTTCCCCTAATAATTCTATTCTACAGAATGGGTCAGCATAATCGCTCCAAACTAAAAGGAAATGAGCGATAGAATCTTTCTAAAGATTGAAAGAATCCATGGATTCTTTAGAAGTTTAATTAGTCATTTTGTGTGTTGTGTGGTAAAAGCAACCCTACTTTTATTCTGGAATCTCGACGCTCAGAGGATTAAATACAGTTCCCTCCCACTTAGGAATTTCTGTTTTAATATTCAGATCCCTCATGAGGAAACATAAAAGGCATCACAACAGCTTTTTCAAATGAGCTAACTTGAAACGTTTGTAATCCCTTCAAGGGAAATTATTTAATGCGCCATGTAACCGCAAGTCATAAAAAACTAATTCACCATCCCGATTAAACAAAGCACCAACATCCCTCCGGGAGCTCTTTTTGTTATCTGTTTACAAAAGAACACATGCTTTACGATGTTGTTCCATCACCGAAGAGCAACAACGCAAATAAAAATATTTCCTGCTCGCTAATGTTATGTCTATTTAATTGCAAAACACCAGAAATCAAGCGAGACATCCGAGTCGGTTTAGCCTCAAATACCTCACCCACAGTCTAATGCTCAACAGCGTGCAATATTAATAACCGTTACTGTCACCACAAGAGCACGTGACCTTACTTGTGGACTCTTCTAGAAGGTTCCGGGGTTTTCTTTCGTCTTCCTTGCCGCGACATGTAAGCACCCGTGACACTAAAACAACAGCAGATAGCAGGGCCAGCGTCTAGGGACCAAGGGTGTAGGAAACTAGAAGAAAGCCCTGGACGACGACATGTCAACGCTGGATCATGGTTTAGGGCAAGCTTAAGTATTCTTTCATGAGGGTAATAACACAGATGCCATTAATCTTCCCCGGCCTCATGGAAATAAAAAAGGGTTTTCGAGGCTGTTCTTTGGGGCGTAGAGGAGATTATTTTGTGTATAGAGATAAAGGAAGAGTATAGGAGGGGAGAATTTAAGGCAGAGTGAAAACAGTATTAAATGCAGATTTAGAGAGGCCGGAAGTGTTTAATTTGTTTGGAGCTTAGCGGGGTTAGGCTTAAAGGAAATAAATAGCGAAGTATTAATGTGTGTTTAATACTTTTTTGGAAAGTTCCTTCTTCTGGTAGCTTGTGTTTTAAGAGCACCATAACGAGTGATGGGAAAATAAAGTAGGGTTTGTTACTGCGTCGCTGAGAACACGTTAATATTCTGAAGTAATAGTAGCTTCGATAACAAGTACTGACAGCTTATTTTAAAACACCAAACTGAGAGAAACTACGTTAGCTAACTATTTTAATTTTTGGAAATTTAAATTGGACAATGATTTTCGATCTACTGAAAATGACGTGATAAGACGTAATCCACCAAATTTACTTTATTTCAAAAACTAATGGGAGTAGCAAAGTGCGTTTTAGGTCGTTCTCTTATTTTTATTGTTAATTTTACATTAATTTCCAAGTATTTTGGAATTCATGATTATGAGTCAAATAATATTTTATTAACTCGTAAAAAGTCGTGTGTGTGTGTATTCCTAAATTATCTTTCTACTAAAATGACTTCATTACGCGAATCCTAGCAAAATCTACAATATATTGCCTTTTTAAGATTACTTTTAGTGTGGAATATACTTTAACCTCCAAGTGGTTTAGACGAGATATCTCGTCCATCAAATCTGACCAATTTTGCTAATGGCAGGATATCTAGTTAATGAGGTATTGCCGATTTTGTGATAACTAGATCAAGATCAGGTCAGTTTTTCTCTTTGGATGAGATACTCGACAATAAAGTTCTGGTCAAGTTTCTTAATCACAAGATACCTCGTTGAGACAATTACCAGGAGGGTTAATGAAATTATTATTTGAATCAGAACGATCTTCGTATGACTGATTTCAAGTCTTTTATTGCCGTTTGTTTTTTCGATAGATTAAATTTCAACATTAGTTGCAAAAATTTATCCATTAGTTGCAAAAAGATGGAACGAACTTCTAATGAGATACGAATAAAATGGTAACCGTGAAATTTCATATAGCCTTCTAAGTTTCTTTATAAGTTACAATGACTCGCGGTACATTATTTTTCTGTTACTTACGCCAAAGAGCGACAAGAGAACACAGTACAAACATAGAGCAGAAATTTGACTTGGCGTATGAAAACAGACAAGTTCATGTACTCCTAAATACTATATTTCCCTCTGAGGTTCACCACGAGATTTTCGAGTAGTGCAGCGGGCTGCGATAGCCCGATTGAAGAGTAACGGATTAGTAACCGGAGGGTTGCGAGTTCGAATCCAATATATATATATATATATATATACTTCTCACAACAGATGCTAAATAACACCTCCTCAACATTTGAGAATTAGAAATGATTTAAAACGAGGAGCAAAAAGTTTTCTGTGTCAAAACCATCACAGCATAAAATGAGTTGTTTATAAAAATACATATGTAAATTGGAGGATTATAGAAATGTGAAATCAAGAGCCCTTTAATGTCTATTAAATTAAAACAAATCATAGCACTAACAGTAATTCGACAAATGATGCATTTATTAAATTGATTTATTTTCATATGCAACTAAGAGTACGCAAGCATTATATTCATAAGCATCATACAAAATAATTTCAATTTCGTTGTATACGTATTTTGTACCCATCAATAACTATATACTGAACGATAACTGTATTTTATAAAAACGAACTACCATGCATCACACATCATCTCAAGAAAATTAAAGTAACTCAAAATATAGATATTACTTTTTAATCTATTGAATAAATACGAATCTATCATTGAAATAAAATCGGGAAATATTCTACATATTTTTAACATATATATGAAGGAATTCTACTGAATAAATTTCAAATTAATAAGAAAAATAAAGTTTAGGTTTTTGAGACTTCATTTCACTCATAAAAATTAGTGTTTTCTGTTACGCAATTTTCTCGAAAGTTGCTATATGTTTTACTAATATTTTTATTCTACAAATAAAAGTTAAAATTTTTTTATTTTGCTCCATTTTTAGTATTAATGTACTTACGATAAATCAACTACTAATTACTATAAAACACACAAGTTAAAATAGACATTAAAATTAAGGGTACGAAACCTATAAATTCGAATCCATTTGTTCTCAGTGGATAGACTTATAAAAATTAAAATCCCTTCTAAGAGAAAGTTTTAATCTTTAACTTCCAGAACTTGGAGAGTTTTTAATAAGCTCTTACTCTTATGGAATATCGAACTAAGGAAAAACATCGTAAATGAGATTTTGTGATTCTCGGAGTCATTGTTTGCGCGTTTGAAAAAGACTCTTGAGGAATCAAGACGTTCTTTTTATTGGTTTAAACTCGCGTCGGTTTTAACGGATTTACTACTTGCTTTCTTATCTTTACGATTGTTGGGACAAAAAGAAGACAAAAGCGGAATATTTTTACGCCGACTCTTCTATCCATTTCCCGTCGTAAAACAAGCCATATAATTTCCAATAAATTTATTAAGCTTATTTAATGGATTCTCCTTCTCTATTGCGTGTAAATGATTACTTAAGCTGCTCGAAATTTTAAGTAGTTTCAAAAGTGAATGTCAAAGTATGAGTAATCCTTTCCATCTACAAAACAGGATTCTTTGCTTACACATTAAGGGCATGTAATGAATTAGCCTTGAGTTGTCTATCGATATCTCGGAAGAATAGTTTAAATAATTTCTGTAGTTAACGAACGACTAATTGGTAAACTTTTTGAAGCAGTATCTATCTGGATCACAGTTCAAATGAGGCGTTATCGGTTAATGGTGTAGTTAACGATACACTTGCATACATTTCAAGTGGTAATTTACAAGGTAATTATAAAGTTTTACTTCGAGATTAATTACTCTGTTTCAACAATGAAAATATTGCCAGATAGGTAGGTATTTAATTAACGTCGCACTGGAGCAACACAACTGGGTACTGATGACGGTGCGGGATCAAACCCGTAGGGAAAGATTCGAGGACAACACGTAATTTTAAACCACGGTCAGATGACGAGGTTACACCTGAGTTGGAACCCCACTCTCCAAACTTCCACACCACGCCAACGTGAGGATATTTGAGGCCACGACAGATTTCACGTGCACTTGCCCCCGTGTACCCGACTTTGACTGGACCGAATATCGAACTCGCAACCTTCCGGTTGCTAATCCGTTACTCTTCCAACCGGGCTACCGCGACCCCAAATATCGCAGAATTTTGCACATCGTGTGAGAATCCCAGTATAGGCATAGATGTTCCTCATGGCTCGTAATGCACTAAAAGGTATTGATTTCGGTATAGTTAGCCCTTATGTTGGAAAAAATTGCATTGTGAAAAAAATCAATCCGAAAAGTGTCACGGCGACCCAGTTTTGGTTGGGTTTCATGGCGCATATTCCGTCATGGCGCAAAACGCTAGAAAATGTTAAGTAATGGTTGGTTGTTGGATGGCGCAAGGTCCAATGATGGACCAAACTGCACCAAACGCAAGACGAAATGAAAAATTTCTCTCAATAAGAAGAGATAATAGACAACGAGGAAGGACAAAAGGGCTAAAGCATGTGAGAAAGCGAGGACAGGTTTGCCACAGGCGACTAAGGCGACATTTTGCTATTATTTTTCAAGCTTGGCGAGGTAAGCGCACATTATTCCTCATCGGACGGACGGCACGCATCGCACGGATGGCACGCATCGCACGGATCGTATTCATTTAGCGTATTGCGCACACTGCATTCGGAGCATCCGCATCTCACTTAGAAACTGACGGGAAAATGCCGGCCATATTCCTTTGGAGGCAATACTTCCGTTTTTGTTTGGTATAAAAGGAATATCTGCAAAAAGATTAGATACGACTATTAAAAAAATAACAATTTTTTAAAGAAAATCATGGTTTCGATCTGACGTAAAATTTTACTCAGATTTGAAATCAGTTGAAATTTTCCCTCTATCTCGAACCATCGCAAATATATAAACTTGGATTAGGGGAATAACACAATTTAATGTATAACGTCAACATCTGGTGCCAACACTACTAGGAAATTTCGGATCAGTCATCTGCATTATACAGACGGAACGGATTTTATTATCTCCGGAGTCTTCGTCGGAATTGCTGTCGTCCGATACGTACGATGTGTATAGGTGTGCGCTGTCTCATTCAAAACAATGTAAGTTATTCTAAAATCCGATCCGTACCGTCCGTACAATGCGGATTAGCGTGAGATTACCTTACGCTAGTTGCACAAACATCGATTTTCGATCGTACGGAAAAATATTGTATGATATTTTATCGAGTGTTGCTTGCACACAACACGGTTTTTTTTCTGTGTAGTAAGTGCAGTCGTTTGTTAAAAGCTCGTGAATACACATATCAAGTTGTATGGAAAATGAATCCCAAACGTGTTGTAGCTATGTGGTTGGTGTATCGTTGTCTCAGGCGTCGTAACCGAATTTACGGGGTTCATCCAATTAACCAGGAAAGGGAACAAGCTACACACTTTTACAAAAATTTCGAGATGATTAGAAGTTCTTCAGCTATTTTCGTATGTCAATATTATCCTTCGATGAACTGCATGAACGACTTAAAAGTGAAATCCAACATACGAATACGAAAATGAGAAATAGTATTCCATCAGAAGAAAGGCTTGCTGTGAAAAATATTTAATAATATATAATAAAGAAAGTGACAAAATATTTAATATAAGTCACAGAACTCGTTTTTTTTCCTTGTCCTCCATATCTTCAAATCCTTATTTAGTTCATAGCAGACGTCTTTCCATGCATTTCTGGTAGCATTTCTATCTTTGTACAGTCGCGGAATAAAACGAACCACTCCACCTTATTCGAGCAATTTTAACGGTAGAGAAAATTCAAAAATGGCGTTTGACGGGAACTAACGTCTTCCATAAATTTAAATGCATAGAATTTGCATAATGGCCGTCTTATAAAAAAGCACCAACTTCATAATTTCCAATAGAAACCCCCTATTTCGACACACAATTTCGAATCTATATCAAAATTTAACTTCAGATACCAAATTTCATGTCATTAGGTCTTACCGTTTCGAAGTTATGAGTATAGAAATATTGGAGTTCCTAATGTTAAATCACTTTCTCAGACTTTTATGGATATCTTCCTAAATAAGATTCCTATAACGCTGATATTTTGTGCCATGTTACTGTTATGCAACCCAAACAAAATCCACCTACTATTTTATTTTATAAATAGATTTTAGTATGCAATAATAATTATTAAATTAATATTTGAAAAATTATGAATTGGAACCTTACTATATTTTGATGGGAATCGATTCAGGACTCCTAATATGACCATGCAAAATTTCAGTTCATTCCAATCGTTAGTTTTTGAGTTACATTAAATTTTCCTCATTATTGCGATTTTAGGGGGTAACTAAAAATTTAAAAAACGTCTGACAAACCTCGGATAATAATTCTCGGATCGTTTGCACGCGCTGACAAATAAGTTTGAAATAGTATTCAAATTTGAAATTTCGGTAACTATAACTACAATTAATCTCGATCTACGAATACGGATTTTCAAGGTGGAGATGATCCCTGAAATCGACTGCAATTTTAACATTGAATATCTTCGCATATAAAGATAGTCATGAAATTTCATATTTAGACTAATTTAACGATGCCGAATCAAAACATAGTGTTTCTATTGGAAATTTTGTTGCTTGTGCAAAATTGGATATGAAGACGGCCCCTAATGCATTTTGTTGCATTTGAATTTGTAGAGGACGTTATTCCCTATTGAATGATATCTTTGAATTTGCTTCTACTGTGACTAGTCCTCGAAATAAAGAGGGCTGGTTCGTTTTTTTTTCAGTGACTATTGTTTTGTCCCATAGCACTGGTCTTATTTGTACCAATGAAATAAGGATTTCATTATCAATATTTTCTGCCATAATTAAAACAAAAATAATACTAACGTATAACAAACTGAACTAACGTATAACAAACTGAAAATAGTATTTGAATACACAAGTAATTGTTGACAAATAAAATAGAACACACAGGAAGTCAACTGACGACAGGTTATCGTACGAATATAATCGTGGAGTGTGCAAGCGTACAATGGGCTGTAGTGTCAGTGGACGATAGCAAAACGGCGATCGTGCCGCGCCGTATCGTGTGTAGATCGAACCTTGTGCAAGCTCCCATGCTTTTCTTCGTTCCACTAAAAGAATTTTATCGTACGATATTTTTCCGTACGATCGAAATCGATGTGTGTGCAACTAGCCTAAGTAATTCTAAAATTCGATCCGCGCGATGAGTACCGTCCGTACGATGCGGACTAGTGTGCGCTTACCTTAGGATAGCTTTTAAAGCAAAATCGCCTCAAAAGCTATTTCCAAAATTTCTGGCGACATTTTTAGGAAATTCGCCAAAGGCCAACGGAAATCCCCCTTTTTTTAAACAAAGAGTGAGTGGAAATTTTTTTTTTCGAATTTTTCTTTAGGGGGAAAATTTTCCAAAGGATCAAAGTTTTAGCACCAAACAGTGGCAACCATGAAAAAAAGACTCATCGGAATCTGTGGTCGGTAGATAGTTATGAAAACCTTATTAAGAAAATAATTTTAAATTTTAAATTTCTTGGTAATATTTTTCAACCGTTTGTTTCATACTCAATAAGCACATTTTGTGTTATAGCGATTCATTTTGTATCTGAGTAACGCAAATTGGCTGCTAAAATACGGTTTAAGAGGAGACTTTTTTGCGACTATTTTTAAGAATTTATGATATTATGCTGCTATTTTAGTGCTTTGACATGCAGCCGAGGGTAAATCGGATGAGGAAAGATCACTAGTTCGGGGTTGTTATACCCGTTTTTCACTTGAATGGAAGTAAACCTCCTGAGGGGGTCAAGTAATAAACATACACATACAAGGGAAGTTTAACTGATACAGAAGAGAGAAGTGCTTTAAGGGATCGAATCTACACCGCCTACAACTCCCAGTTTTGCATCGCTGCTAATAAATTAATAACCCCTTATATATTGGGGCCACGGTAGCCCGGTTGGAAGAGTAGCGGATAAACAACAGGAGGGGCGTGAGTTCGAAACTAGATCCAACCACCGTCGTGTGTGTGGGGACTGGTGAACATTAAATCTGTCGTGGCCTCAAATGTCCTCACGTTGGTGTGGAAGTTTGGAGAGAGTGGGGTGCCAACTCAGGAATTGACCTCCTCATCTAACCGTGGTTCAAAATGACGAGGTGTTATCCTCGGATTTTTCCCTTCGGGATGGATCCCGGAAGGTCGCCAATACCCCGTTGTGTTGCTCCAGTGCGACGTTAATTAACTACTTACCGAACTAGGTCTAGATGTCGCTCAGTCGTCATAGCTCATACAAGCGATAGCAACCTGCTTGTTATAGGTTGAACGAATGATGTTATCAATAAAGTAAATCCGAGGGTCCATTTGATTCCAACCAAAGACAGTCGTGTACGTGGGAGCTGATGCATGTTAAATCTGTCGTGGCCTGAAATGTCCTCACGTTAGCATGATTTGGGGAGTGAGTTGCCAACTCAGATGTTGATCTCGTCATCTGACCGTGGTTCAAAATTAGGAGGTGTCCTCGAGTCTTTCCCGATTGGATAGTCGGCCAAATATGGCCCTTGTGCCATAAAACCCCAAAACCAACCAACACTTCAGGATAGATCCCGGAACGTCGCGAATACACCGTTGTGTTGCTCCAGTGCGACGTTAATTAACTGCCTACCTGCAACACATATTTCGTATGTAATTTTATGCAACCTGATTATTGTGCATGCAACTTAATTCTATGCAAATAAGTCTTCGAAAGAATTATTTAGCAACGCGTGAGAGAATTTTATTGAACTTTCTCATTAGAGAAATTCACATTCTTTTAAAACCATCAATCCCCAGGTGCGATTATTTACTGGCTTATGTGAAATATCCGGTAAAACAAAGGGATTTTAAATTATTCTGGTGCCAACCGCATCATACGTCCCTTGAAAAGGAATTTCTCCAAGACTCATGTTCGTACCCCAGCGCGACGTTAATTCAACTTATATACATAAAGGATTTTATAAACATTCTTAGTTTTCTTCTGTAACGATTCATTCTTAAAATGAAGCAGAGAAAACAAAAGCGTCTTCACAAAGACACGTTAAAACAAAAATCAGCATTAAAGCACGTGCAAGACTACAACCAGAGTAGAACGCTGATCTCAACTTTCTTCTTTTAGCTAGCATATTTTTAAGCAATGAGTTAAAAATTCACTTCGAAATGAAACACCCTCGATTTCGATAAAGCTTGAATTCGTTTTGAAGAACAAGGGCCAGTTTCTTTCCCCTAACAAGCCCAGAAGCCTAATGGAAGAGTTCTGATACACCGGATCTCGTTCACTAATTGGCCAAATGATTTCCCAGATAAACTTGGTAATTGAAGGGAGATCTCAGGTAACATTCGCCATTACAGAAGCTGGATTTTGCTATCCCGTATGAGAAAATGAGATTCCTAATTATACTAATAAGACTCATCTACCCGAATTTCCCCAATATATCCAAGTAAATAGTTTGATAAGAGGACTTCGTTGAAATATTTATTTCTCGGAAAAAGTTTCCCTCGGCCGTAAATTGTGAGCTTTTTTCCCTCATTCGACTAATATTCGTTGCGGAAATTAAGAATTTTTCTTTCGGATAAATGATAAGAAGGTGGTGTGGGAAATCAATATTTTGAATAATTTATTAAATGGGTTTACTGTTTTTTGAGATGTGTTCTGGGGGATTAATATCCACTCTAAAAGGATTGCGTTTTAAGTTCTTGTATTATTAATTATCTCGTATTTTAAAAATTGCTTCGAAACAGGAAGGGGAAAGCATTGCTTTTTTACACGGATAATATTTAAAATTGTTTTCTCGTGAAGAATGCAATTTTAAGTTTGGAAAGGTTCGTTAATTAGCGTTAGTTCGTAATTACGTACTGTAGGCATGTGTTTCGGAGCACGTGGTTAGCTAGAAGTCTTCAATCAGTCATGCGTAATTGTTTCGTTTAATTAAACAATTATTTTAATTTTCTGTGTATTTAATTTAATTTTAAAACGAACAAATACTTCAAAGTCATATTTTACATATATTTTTTCATTTTAGGTATTAATACTTGAATGAATTACTACTGCATTTTTACTACGCAAATATATTATACAAAGCGGTGCATGATTCATAATTTAAAAGCACTATTCGACAGGAAATAAATTAATTCTTTTATTCATTCATGTACACAAAGAATCCGTTTTTATGTCAAATTCTGTACAACTTTCATAATTTCCTATGTCAACGACTCCACATTTCAAATCCATATCAAAATGTAGCTACGGTTTTGGTTTGGATTCATTTGTAATTGTCTGTGAAGGGATTGGCGAAATTGAATTTAAATGCCCTACCTTGGTCACCAAATTTGGCGACGAAGCTAGAATTTTGGCTGATATTGGTAGTATTCAAATTAAACAATTGAACGGCAATTAATAAATGTAAACTAGTATTCCGAACTAGTTATTCAAACATGTAAAGTCTGGTTCGTAGGTATTTTAATTAACATCGCGCTGGAGCAACACAGCGAACTATTGGCGACGGTCCAGAATCAAACCCGAAGGGAAATATCCAGGACAACACCACGTAATTTTGAACCACGGTCAGATGACGAGATCACATCTGAGCTGGCACCCCACACTCCAAACTTCCACACCACACCAACGTGATGACATTTGAGGCCACGACAGATTTAACGCGTACGAACACCTGCGTACAAGACAGTCTTTGGTAGGATTCTGACTCGCAATTCTCCGGTTGCTAATCCGTTACTCTTCCAACCGGGATACCACGGCCCTTTAAAGAAGTCTGTTGATATGATTTAAAAAATTTTAAAACAAATGCATTAAAATTATTTGGATCTCAAAAGTTCATCAACATTGTCTCTGTTTTAGAAACATTGTTTGGATAATTTATTAAAAATAGTATTGGCTAACTGAATCAGAAAATTTAACATGCAATGGATGTTACATTTAAAGTTATTTAAGTCTCTTATTACTTAATGTTTATTAGTCTTTTTTTAAGACATTACATTAGATTAAATAACTTAAACGTAGCTAAGTAATGGCAATTGAAAATACAAAAAAGCGCTTCGAACGTATTCGAACATATAAGGAAAATTTCGATGACTGAAAATGTAATGGATTCGTAACAAATGAATTACAAATATTTGGATTTTGAAAGTTCATAAACACTCTCTACAAAAGAAACATTGTATGAGAAATTTAGTAGAAACAGTATGGGAAACTGAATTAGAAAATTAACGGGTGGATTTTATATTTAAAGTTACTTAGTTGAACCAAGAAAAGCATCGTAATTGTTAGAAACGTGCAAAACTGTTATTTTACGGTAACAGTGCTAACGGTTATTGCTAATTTGTTTAACAGTGATAGTAGAAATAGTATAGGCGGACTGAATCAGAAAATTCAACAGGCAGGTAAATTTTATATTTAAAGTTGGGTGAACTAAGAAAAGCATCGTAATTATTACTGACGAAATAAATTTTTATTTAACGATAACAGTGTTAACTGCTACTGCTAATTTGCCGAACAGTTATTTTTAATTTCTAATGCACTGATGCTCATTGAAATATAATGCGGTGGGTGGGACAATATAGATTGAAATGTGAATCGGATGATCCATTTCAAAAATAGAAATGAAATTCTATAGACATTAAGATTATTAACGATATTTTAAAGAAACATTTATCGTTAAGTTTGCACTTACACTGCACTCCTGATAAAATATTCATTTGTGTTTAAATATCAAAGAACCAAACATTTTATTTGATTACCGGGACGGGCCAGTTGAAAGAGTAACGGATAAGCAACAAGAAGCTTGTGAGTTCAAATCCAACTAAAGACCATCGTGTACATGAGAAGGCTGGTGCACGTTAAATCTGTCGTGGCCTCCAATGTCCTCACGTTGGTATGGTCTGGAAGTTTGGAGAGTGGGGTGCCAGCTCAGGTCTGACCTCGTCATCTGACCGTGATTCAAAGTTACGTGGTGTTGTCCTCGGACTTTCCCTTCGGGATTGATCTCATACCGTCGCCAATAGCCCGTTGTGTTGCTCGGGTGCGACGTTAATTAAAAACTTACCTACCTTGATCGTCTGGAAAATGAGCAAAATAAAAATTTCATTGTTTTAAATAAAAACAATAATTTTGAAATTGCTAAGAATTTTATAATAAAGTGAATGTTATGGGAATCATTTTCCCTCTCTTAAAATTAAATCGTACTTTTTCTGAGAAGATATCGAGAAAAGCTGACGCGATTTTAGAAAACAAATTAAAACGATAAAATTAAATATTATTCCTTTACATTAAATGGATTCTATTGTTACGTCGATCGTAATACTGATGTGTACTTTAAAATCCCTTACGTTTTCTAATTTAATTTATTCTTCTCGCCAAGTCTTCTGAAAACTAGTTTTACGTAGTAATTGAACTTGTTAAAAATGTCCGTTGACATAATTGCTCTCGCTGAATGGCTTGATTAGAGATGAAATTCCCACATAATTAAAATCTTTCCCTGGAGGAAATTTTTATCTCGCTTATTCACTTTTGAAAAGAATTGATGATGACACATATAATTTTTGGCTTCGAAATCAAGGGAGAAGAAGAAAGTTTGCTTTCATTTTTCAAGGAAAAAAGGAAGACTTTTTGGTATAATTTCATTTGCTGTTATTTTTTAAAAATTTTCTGACATGTCAGCTTCTATTAAAAATGATCATTCTCTTAAATGCACTCTGTGCCAAAAACTTCGGAACTTCCCGAAGCCAATGTTCGATCGGAATGAGAGGTTTTTGAAAATCCTGTGATGGTTTTGAACCTTTTAACCCTCCAATAGTTTGGACGAGATATCTCGTTCATCAAGATCTGGTCAAATTTGCTAGTGACGAGATATCTCGTTATAAAGACCTGCACGACAGGTTTTTTTTCAGGTAGGTATTTTATCTACGTCGCACTGGAGCAACTCAACGTGCTATTGACGACGATCCGGGATCAAACTCGAAGGGAAAGATTGAGAACAACACCACGTAATTTTGAACCACGATCAGATGACGAGGTCTACACCTGAGCTGGCACCCCACTCTCCAAACTTCCACATCACGCCAACGTGGGGACATTTGAGGCCACGACAGATTTAACGTGCACCAGCCCCCTTTGTACATGACGGTCTTTGGTTGGATTCGAGCTCGCAACCCTCCGGTTACTAATCCGTTACTCTTTCGATCGGGCTACCGCGCCTCCTTCTAAGCTAGATAGATATTGCCTATTTTGTATGATGTATGATCGAGATATGGACAGTTTGTTTCTACTGACGAGATATCTCGTCCATCAGGATAAGTTTTGCCAGTGGCGAGATACATCGTTGAGACAACCTCCAGGAGGGTTAGTAAAGAAGAGTGGTTTCAGGGACTAGGTTTCTTGTTCCTTTGGACCAAGAGGAACTAGAAACCTAGTCCATGAAACCACACTTTAACCCTCCTAGAGGGCCAACACACTAGATATAGAGAAATGATGGCTACATAAATATTTAGAGAAATATTTATTATTGTAGAATTACATCAGAAAGGTCATCGGTTTGTAAGTTGTAAAGTTCCCTTTATCGGCGATATATGCCGATATACGGTGTGGCATGGATTCAAACAAAACCCATGTCCTGTGTCAAATTATGCCAAGCATTCTGCGGTTGCTGCTTCCCCTTATATTCCGAGGTTAGTGCACTCGACAGCCTAGCATATCCAAGACATACTCAATGGGAAACAGATTGTGAGTCTATTTCGACATGGAGAGATGTCTGGCCAAGGAATGGTTACAACACCACCGAGGCACTCCTTGGTGATATGAGCTGTGCGTTAAGGTGCACATGGCATGAAAGGCAAAACAGTATGTTGTAGGAACTGTTGGACATATCACTGCGCTGTCAAACTACCTCATACCACTGCTAGAGGGGATCGGCTGTCGTAGGTCGTCCCATGATATTGCACTAGGACAATATGTTGTAGGATCTGTTGAACGTATCACTGCGCAGTCAAACTACCTCATACCACTACTAGAGGGGATCGGCTGTCGTAGGTCGTCCCATGATATTTGCACTAGGACAATATGTTGTAGGATCTGTTGGATGTATCACTGCGCAGTCAAACTACCTGTTGGGTTTTATCGATTGAAGACAGAGTTTTATACTTTAAAAATAAATTTTATTACGTAGCCAAGTCTTATGGTTTAAAAACATAATTTCAGAAAACAACAAGAAGTCTGATCAGCCCATGATCCCCAAAACTCTTCACACATTATCTCCTCTTTTATACATTCAGATTTACACAATTTACAATATTGATGTGCCCCACACGGCACTATAATTGGAGGTTTGAGACCGATTCCAACATGCGGCCCCATCGGTTGTAAAACCTCAGCAGATGTATTACAATTCAATATATATATTTATATAAATCTAACAAAATATTTTTGTAATAATATTTTTAAATTTATTTAACAATAAAGGCTTTGTTAAAAAGTCAGCCAAATTATTTTCCGATGAAATATAACTTACGTTAAATAGTTCATCTTTTATTAATTTACGAATAAATTTGTACTTGATATCAATATGTTTAGTTTTCTGATTTTCCTGACTATTTTTTGAAAAATAGATAGCAGATTGATTATCACAATATACTTGGGGTCTTATGTAATCACACAAACTTAATTCATTTATAATTCTACTAAACCAAATAACTTCTTTAGTGCAATCGGTTAGTGCAATAAATTCAGATTCCATTGAGCTAAGAGCTATGCACTTTTGTTTAGAAGATTTCCATGATATTGGGATGTTACCAAAATAAATTAAATAGCCACTGCTTGAATGTCTGTTTGTGAGACCACATCCCCAATTTGCATCAGAAAAAGCAATCAAATTTGAACTTTCTACATTGGAAAGATTAATTTTAAAATCCTTTGTAAGAAAAACATAGTTCATAATATCAACAACGTAAGACCAGTGTTTGTAAGTATAACCATTACAAAACTGAGACATTATATTAACAGCAAATGCAATATCTGGTCTGGATCTATCTGACAAAAACGATAAACATCCTATTAAGGAACGATAGGGAAATTTCCTCATTAAATCATTTTCAATTATTTCTTCCTCTTTAACCTTATCAGGTAAGTTACAACCAATTTTAAAAGGTAAATTCACAAAACTTTTAGGAAGATCTTTGAATTTTGACATTAATTTTTCAATGTAGGTAATTTGATGTAAATAAATCGAATTTTCAATTTCTTGAAAGTTTACGCCTAACAAATATTTAGTTTTACCTAGGACTGTAAGATCCAATTTTTTGTCCAATAATTCGATTACGTCATTTATCAAATGTTCTCTTTTTGAAAACAAAACCATATCATCTACATAAACAATTAAAATTACATCTTTAAATTTGTAGACACAATTACACCAATTTAACTGAGAAAATCCTAATTTAGTTAAAATACCGTCTAATTCCAAATTCCATTCTCTACCACTTTGATGCAGACCATATATAGCCTTTTCCAATAGACATACTTTGTTTTCGGATCCTTTCAGCACAAATCCTTTTGGCTGTTTCATGTATATAGTATCCTTAAGGTGTCCATATAAATATGCACTTTTCACGTCAACTTGACAGTGATACCAACCCAACATAGAAATCAATAGTACAAACAATAATTTAACAATAGAAAAATTCACAACTGGTGAAAAAATATCTTTAAAATCAATGCCGGGTTTTTGCTTAAAACCTTGAGCAACAAGACGTGCTTTATACCTTTTAGGTATATTGTTTTCGTCCATTTTTATGCTGTACACCCACTTACTTCCAATTATGGTTGTATTTGGGGGTGTGTCCACTAATTTCCATACTTGCCTATCCTTCATTATCTGAATTTCTTCATTCATGGCAGTATTCCATTTAATTTTATCCTTACTTGCTTGCGTTTCTTCATAACTTTTGGGGATTTCGACATTGTAACACTGATCATACATGTCGTACATCTGTTGGTCTAAAAAATTAGATTCATCACTAGAAGTAGATGGCACATTAGAAATATCCACATTAGGATGTTCAGTTTCTGGCTTAAAATTGAAATTTACAGGATCAAACCTAATCTCGTTTTTAGTACAGTACTTTTTAATATCATTTAAAGATCTCATTCTCAAATTTTCAGGAGAATAATAGTATACATCTATCCTATTGCTTTTATTTCTAGGTTTTTCGATTCTTCGCCAATTTGAAATGTTAAGACTTTTTAAGTCCTCAGTTTTAACTAAATCTTTAGAATCTAAAACTTGAGTTTCACTTTCCGATTTTACTTTTATATTTTCATTTGATTGATAAATAGGAATATTAGAATTAAGATCGAAAGAAACGTACTCAAAGTTTTTACCAAATAGTACATCAACAGCTTTCTTACTTTCGTCGATATGAACATGGACTGTTTCAACTATTCTCTTCTCGTTTGGGATATATATTCTGTAACCTTTAGTTTTCAAACCATATCCTGTCAAAATACCAAGTTTTGCTCTGGGTTGTAATTTATTTCTCTGTATTTTAGGAATATGAACATATGCCAAAGAGCCAAAAATTCTAAAATGTTTTACTGATGGTTTGAAACCAGTCCATATTTCGTTAGGAGATATACCCTCAGTTAATTTGTGTTCGCATCTATTTTTAGTATGAATAAATGCTAAAAGTGCTTCTGACCAAAATTGTGGTTGTAAACCACTGTCTTGAAGCATAGCTCTGACACAATCCATGGCTGTTCTATTGAACCTTTCTGCAATGCCATTTTGTTCAGGGGTATAAGTTGAAGTTCTTTCGATTTTTATTCCTAGATCATTTAAAAACTTTTTAAATTCTTTGTGACAAAATTCTAAACCATTGTCAGTTCGGACACATTTTAACTTAACATTTAGCTGTCTTTCAGCTTTAACCAAGTATTTTTTAAAGTAATCAAAAACTTCATTCTTATTTCGAATAATATAAACAGTTACTTTACGTGAAAAATCATCAATAATAGATAAAAAGTATTTGTTTCCACCTAGAGAGTTAACTGGAGCAGGACCCCACAAATCCATATGGATCCTTTCCAAAACATTTTTAGTTTTCCTTTCGTACATATAGTTTCTTTTTAAGGATATTCTAGTGGATTTAGCAATAGCACAAATCTTACAATTTTTATCTATATTCTTACAATTAAGTTTTTCAATTCCTTTTACACAATTAATTTTACTCATATTTTCAATTAAGGGCATGTTAACATGACAAAACCTACGGTGGGCTTTTTCTAGATCTAAACCAGTTACATATGTATAATTTTTAATCTTGGGATAACCTTTTAAGATATACAATTTTCCAATTCTGGGAACAGTAAACAAATATTTATTATAACTATTATAAATAATCATTTTGTTATTTCCCCATTTAATTTGGTTTCCCACAAGGTCAATACGAGCACCACTAATTAAATTTTTTCTCATATTAGGCGAGTATAACACATCTTTTAAAGTTATATCATAATTTCTGTTTCTATCTAAAACTGTAAATTGAATATCACCCATACCTAATACTTCCGAGGTGCTGTCCTTGTCTCCGACTAGGATCTTCTGTGGTGGTAGTTTTCTGAATGTCGTAAACATATCGCGTTCTTTACAGAAGTGGGCAGTTGCAGCAGAATCAATGAGAAATTCCCTCGGTCTTTCATTTGGAAAATTTGAAACTGCATAGGCACGTTGAAGATCAGTTTTTGGATTGTCCTCCATATAAAATAATTCACCACCAGGTTTCTGCCGATTGCTTTTCTTGAAGCACTTCGATTCGTAATGTCCCGACTTTTTGCAGTAGTTACAGAATGGTCGCGGCCCCATACGACAACCTGTCGACTTTCTTGGGCTTGAAGGAATTAATTCAGGGTCCAGTACGCATCTGCTGTGATCAGGAGTAGACGCCCGTGTCTTCTTGCATCTAGATGACCTGTTTCTTGTAGCATAAGCGTCGGCCACGATACTTAATTTTGTGCCTTCGTCCTTCCGCTTCAGGTCGATCCGGCTGGATTCTGTTATTAAATGTTTAGACAAATTGTCTAGCGTGAACTCGTTGTCATCCATCCTGTATAGCAGTTGTACCAGATTATCGTATTCGTGAGGCAAATGTCTTATTAGTTGAAAGCAAACTAAGAGGTCTGGGATTTCGAATCCACCTTCTTTTATCTGTAACAGCTTCTCATGCACTCGTTTGCAGAAGAGTCCAATGGATTCGTCCTCCGGCTGGTAGCGGATTGAAAAGAACTCGTCCACAAGGCCTGCCAATCGTGCTCTAGATGCTGGTTCAAAGTTGGTCTTTAATATATCCCAGGCTTCCTTACCGTCCTCAGTAGATGAAATTAAGACTTGATATTTTCGGTCTATGCCCTGGTAGATAGTTGTGTATGTCCTCTGCTTCCTATAACGATAGTCTCTTTTTTCTTGTTCTGGAGCATCTTCCAATAATAGAGGTTCCGTTTTAGTGATAAATTCCCAGCAGTTCCGGTCCATTAGCAATACCTTCATGTCCGTCTTCCACGTGGCATAGTTGAAATCCGATAACTTCGGGAAGGAAAACATGGACATTTCTTGAATACCCATCATACTGGATACCGGTAGTGGCAGAATTCAGGTTCAGCTTAAGGTCTGAGGCCCATAACCAATTGTTGGGTTTTATCGATTGAAGACAGAGTTTTATACTTTAAAAATAAATTTTATTACGTAGCCAAGTCTTATGGTTTAAAAACATAATTTCAGAAAACAACAAGAAGTCTGATCAGCCCATGATCCCCAAAACTCTTCACACATTATCTCCTCTTTTATACATTCAGATTTACACAATTTACAATATTGATGTGCCCCACACGGCACTATAATTGGAGGTTTGAGACCGATTCCAACACTACCTCATACCACTACTAGAGGGGATCGGCTGTCGTAGGTCGTCCCATGCTATTGCACTAGGACAATATGTTGTAGGATCTGTTGAACGTATCACTGCGCAGTCAAACTACTAGGTCGTCCCATGATATTGCACTAGGACAATATGTTGTAGGATCTGTTGAATGTATCACTGCGCAGTCAAACTACCTCATACCACTACTAGAGGGGATCGGCTGTCGTAGATCGTCCCATGCTATTGCACTAGGACAATATGTTGTAGGATCTGTTGGATGTATCACTGCGCAGTCAAACTACCTCATACCACTACTAGAGGGGATCGGCTGTCGTAGGTCGTCCCATGATATTTGCACTAGGACAATATGTTGTAGGATCTGTTGGATGTATCACTGCGCAGTCAAACTACCTCATACCACTACTAGAGGGGATCAGCTGTCGTAGGTCGTCCCATGATATTTGCACTAGGACAATATGTTGTAGGATCTGTTGGATGTATCACTGCGCAGTCAAACTACCTCATACCACTACTAGAGGGGATCGGCTGTCGTAGATCGTCCCATGCTATTAGCACTAGGACAATATGTTGTAGTATCTGTTGGATGTATCACTGCGCAGTCAAACTACCTCATACCACTACTAGAGGGGATCGGCTGTCGTAGGTCGTCCCATGATATTTGCACTAGGACAATATGTTGTAGGATCTGTTGGATGTATCACTGCGCAGTCAAACTACCTCATACCACTACTAGAGGGGATCGGCTGTCGTAGGTCGTCCCATGCTATTGCACTAGGACAATATGTTGTAGGATCTGTTGAACGTATCACTGCGCAGTCAAACTACTAGGTCGTCCCATGATATTGCACTAGGACAATATGTTGTAGGATCTGTTGAATGTATCACTGCGCAGTCAAACTACCTCATACCACTACTAGAGGGGATCGGCTGTCGTAGATCGTCCCATGCTATTGCACTAGGACAATATGTTGTAGGATCTGTTGGATGTATCACTGCGCAGTCAAACTACCTCATACCACTACTAGAGGGGATCGGCTGTCGTAGGTCGTCCCATGATATTTGCACTAGGACAATATGTTGTAGGATCTGTTGGATGTATCACTGCGCAGTCAAACTACCTCATACCACTACTAGAGGGGATCAGCTGTCGTAGGTCGTCCCATGATATTTGCACTAGGACAATATGTTGTAGGATCTGTTGGATGTATCACTGCGCAGTCAAACTACCTCATACCACTACTAGAGGGGATCGGCTGTCGTAGATCGTCCCATGCTATTAGCACTAGGACAATATGTTGTAGTATCTGTTGGATGTATCACTGCGCAGTCAAACTACCTCATACCACTACTAGAGGGGATCGGCTGTCGTAGGTCGTCCCATGATATTTGCACTAGGACAATATGTTGTAGGATCTGTTGGATGTATCACTGCGCAGTCAAACTACCTCATACCACTACTAGAGGGGATCGGCTGTCGTAGGTCGTCCCATGCTATTGCACTAGGACAATATGTTGTAGGATCTGTTGAACGTATCACTGCGCAGTCAAACTACCTCATACCACTACTAGGTCGTCCCATGATATTGCACTAGGACAATATGTTGTAGGATCTGTTGGATGTATCACTGCGCAGTCAAACTACCTCATACCACTACTAGAGGGGATCGGCTGTCGTAGGTCGTCCCATGATATTTGCACTAGGACAATATGTTGTAGGATCTGTTGAACGTATCACTGCGCAGTCAAACTACCTCATACCACTACTAGAGGGGATCGGCTGTCGTAGGTCGTCCCATGATATTTGCACTAGGACAATATGTTGTAGGATCTGTTGGATGTATCACTGCGCAGTCAAACTACCTCATACCACTACTAGAGGGGATCGGCTGTCGTAGGTCGTCCCATGCTATTGCACTAGGACAATATGTTGTAGGATCTGTTGAACGTATCACTGCGCAGTCAAACTACCTCATACCACTACTAGGTCGTCCCATGATATTGCACTAGGACATTATGTTGTAGGATCTGTTGGATGTATCACTGCGCAGTCAAACTACCTCATACCACTACTAGAGGGGATCGGCTGTCGTAGATCGTCCCATGCTATTGCACTAGGACAATATGTTGTAGGATCTGTTGGATGTATCACTGCGCAGTCAAACTACCTCATACCACTACTAGAGGGGATCGGCTGTCGTAGGTCGTCCCATGATATTTGCACTAGGACAATATGTTGTAGGATCTGTTGGATGTATCACTGCGCAGTCAAACTACCTCATACCACTACTAGAGGGGATCGGCTGTCGTAGGTCGTCCCATGATATTGCACTAGGACAATATGTTGTAGGATCTGTTGAACGTATCACTGCGCAGTCAAACTACCTCATACCACTACTAGAGGGGATCGGCTGTCGTAGGTCGTCCCATGATATTTGCACTAGGACAATATGTTGTAGGATCTGTTGGATGTATCACTGCGCAGTCAAATTACCTCATACCACTACTAGAGGGGATCGGCTGTCGTAGGTCGTCCCATGATATTTGCACTAGGACAATATGTTGTAGGATCTGTTGGATGTATCACTGCGCAGTCAAACTACCTCATACCACTACTAGAGGGGATCGGCTGTCGTAGGTCGTCCCATGCTATTGCACTAGGACAATATGTTGTAGGATCTGTTGAACGTATCACTGCGCAGTCAAACTACCTCATACCACTACTAGGTCGTCCCATGATATTGCACTAGGACAATATGTTGTAGGATCTGTTGGATGTATCACTGCGCAGTCAAACTACCTCATACCACTACTAGAGGGGATTGACTGTCGTAGATCGTCCCATGCTATTGCACTAGGACAATATGTTGTAGGATCTGTTGGATGTATCACTGCGCAGTCAAACTACCTCATACCACTACTAGAGGGGATCGGCTGTCGTAGGTCGTCCCATAATATTTGCACTAGGACAATATGTTGTAGGATCTGTTGGATGTATCACTGCGCAGTCAAACTACCTCATACCACTACTAGAGGGGATCGGCTGTCGTAGGTCGTCCCATGCTATTGCACTAGGACAATATGTTGTAGGATCTGTTGAACGTATCCCTGCGCAGTCAAACTACCTCATACCACTACTAGGTCGTCCCATGATATTGCACTAGGACATTATGTTGTAGGATCTGTTGGATGTATCACTGCGCAGTCAAACTACCTCATACCACTACTAGAGGGGATCGGCTGTCGTAGATCGTCCCATGCTATTGCACTAGGACAATATGTTGTAGGATCTGTTGGATGTATCACTGCGCAGTCAAACTACCTCATACCACTACTAGAGGGGATCGGCTGTCGTAGGTCGTCCCATGCTATTGCACTAGGACAATATGTTGTAGGATCTGTTGAACGTATCCCTGCGCAGTCAAACTACCTCATACCACTACTAGGTCGTCCCATGATATTGCACTAGGACATTATGTTGTAGGATCTGTTGGATGTATCACTGCGCAGTCAAACTACCTCATACCACTACTAGAGGGGATCGGCTGTCGTAGATCGTCCCATGCTATTGCACTAGGACAATATGTTGTAGGATCTGTTGGATGTATCACTGCGCAGTCAAACTACCTCATACCACTACTAGAGGGGATCGGCTGTCGTAGGTCGTCCCATGATATTTGCACTAGGACAATATGTTGTAGGATCTGTTGGATGTATCACTGCGCAGTCAAACTACCTCATACCACTACTAGAGGGGATCGGCTGTCGTAGATCGTCCCATGCTATTGCACTAGGACAATATGTTGTAGGATCTGTTGGATGTATCACTGCGCAGTCAAACTACCTCATACCACTACTAGAGGGGATCGGCTGTCGTAGGTCGTCCCATGATATTTGCACTAGGACAATATGTTGTAGGATCTGTTGAACGTATCACTGTACAGTCAAACTACCTCATACCACTACTAGGTCGTCCCATGATATTGCACTAGGACAATATGTTGTAGGATCTGTTGGATGTATCACTGCGCAGTCAAACTACCTCATACCACTACTAGAGGGGATCGGCTGTCGTAGATCGTCCCATGCTATTGCACTAGGACAATATGTTGTAGGATCTGTTGGATGTATCACTGCGCAGTCAAACTACCTCATACCACTACTAGAGGGGATCGGCTGTCGTAGGTCGTCCCATGCTATTGCACTAGGACAATATGTTGTAGGATCTGTTGAACGTATCACTGCGCAGTCAAACTACCTCATACCACTACTAGGTCGTCCCATGATATTGCACTAGGACAATATGTTGTATTATCTGTTGGATGTATCACTGCGCAGTCAAACTACCTCATACCACTACTAGAGGGGATCGGCTGTCGTAGATCGTCCCATGCTATTGCACTAGGACAATATGTTGTAGGATCTGTTGAATGTATCACTGCGCAGTCAAACTACCTCATACCAGCATTAGAGGGGATCGGCTGTCGTTTGTCGTCCCACGCTATTGCACTAGGACAATATGTTGTAGGATCTGTTGAACGTATCACTGCGCAGTCAAACTACCTCATACCACTACTAGAGGGATCGGCTGTCGTAGGTCGTCCCATGATATTGTAATTAGACAATATGTTGTCCTAGTGCACTTTTCAGTGTCCTTGTCACGGCAGTTGGTGTACATTCCAGACTACGTACGATTTGTTGATCTGCGTGCCGCAATCCCATAATACGACCCCTATCAAAGTCGTTCAGATGAGTATACGGTATTCGGGTGGGTCGTCCATGGATGGCAATTTAATGACAGCACCAAACCAGCGAGCCTCTTCAATAGAGTTCAGGATGTATACATTTGCCAGGGAATGCCTTGGACGTTTAGAGGCGTCGAAACTTTAACTCTCCTATCGGTTGTCTTGACGAGGTAAGTAGGTAGCAGTTAATTAACGTCGCACTGGAGCAACACAGCGAGGCTATTGGCGACGGCCCGGGCTCAACCCCGAAGAGAAAGATCCAAGGACAACACCTCGTAATTTTGAACCACGGACAGATGACAGTCACACTTGTTGGCAATAGCCCGTTGTATTGCTCCAGTACGACGTTTATTAAGTAATGCTTGAGCTGAATTGACGAGGTATCTCATCATTAGCAAAACCATTATCAGATCTTAATGGAGGAGATATCTCGTCATTAGAAGAAAACTTACATGATCGTGATCGCGTCATGATAAAAAATCCAGCAATATCTTGATTGTGAGATATCTCGTCATTAGCAAATCTGTTCATATCTTGAAGGACGAGATATCTCATCGAAACCATTAGGAGGGTTAAAGAAACAGAAAATTAAATTTTGTATGAAAGCTATATTCATAAGGTGGTAAGTCTCTTTTAACCCTCTGAGGGGCATACAGTCATATATCCGTTCGTCAATCTGCAGTCTTCCTTGCATGACTTTTAACCAGTTTTGATATTCTTGACCAATATTTCCTAGGCTTCTCTGAACGAATCGATGTGATAACTTTGTCGCCAAATGTAGTAAATATATCGCCAAATGTTGTAACTTTGTCGCCAAATGTGGTAAATGTGTCGCAAAATGTGGTAACTTTATCGCCAAATGTGATGTAGATAGAAGAAATACTAAACTACAGAGGGTGCCTTGAGATACGAGTGCCCAACATACGAGTTTTTTGAGATACGAGCCGTCACTAGGTCGATTTTTTGCCTTGAGTTACGAGCCAGAACTTGAGATACGAGCCTGCTTCGGTGACGTCACAACCACCACTCCGCTGAGATTCCCGAGTCTTGCGCGTCGTTCAGTTTCACATATTTACCTCACCTGATGACAGTTAACGTGTCACAAAATCAATCAATTTCTTAATTTGGTTTGACATTTATTGTTAACTGCCACCTGGAGGCCCGAGTCCCTTATTTTTTTTTTCATTTTTCTTTTCTCCGGCCAGATGCGTCAATTCTGAAAACGGAAAAACGGGGTGATGTACAATTATTTAGCTAATTTGTTTCCGCATAACCATGAATACAAAGAAGGTGAGTGTAAAGAAAAGGAAAAAGGTAATATCCATGGAATTAAAGAGTGAGATAATAGACAAACATGAACAAGGCGTAAGAGTAATAGACTTGGCAACGCAGTACGATCCCTCTACTTCTACGATATGTACTGTTCTGAAGCAGGACTCGGTAACGGCTATAACTCCAGATAAGGCTATAACTAAAGCTACTACATTTGTTCATTATAAATACATTATAAAATTTTGAGTGTTTTTTTGGGGGCTGGTACGAATTAATCTCATTTCAATGAATTTCAATGGGGAAAATTGAATTGAAACACGAGCATTTTGACTTACAAGCTCGGTCAAGGAATGAATTAAACTCGTATCTCAATGTACCACTGTACTCGAAAATCTCGCTACACTCAGAGGGTTAATTTAATCAAACGTATGCACAATCACAAGTGCTCTTTCCTATAATGTTGTAATTATATAAAATAATGTCAACTTAGAAATTGTTAAAAGCTATCTAAATATTTAAATAGGAAGTGGTATCACATTCCTACATGTACATCCCAATCAATATGCTAATTGGAATTTTTCTATCATTACAAACTATTGCTTTTTTCTAGAATATTAATTCGCCTGTTTCTAAAGGCATGCACAGTGTTGTGAAATTTCCTACTCGAAAGCCGATGAAAAACGTGCTTTAATATATCTGATTTATTGATATTCTAGAAATATGGAATATTTGCATTATAATCAGCGCATTTTTATTTACTTCAGAAAAGCGAAGTATCTGCTTTGAATATTTATAGGAGTTATATGAAAGGGATATATGCCCTCTGGAAATTGAAATTATGTAAAAACGGTGTGTTGAGATTGTATTGGGCCGATCCACATTCAATCTGCTTCTAACCTAATTTCGAGAAAATTTATGCTCTATTTGTAGAAGCGAAATAGAAAAAGGAGAAATTACTTCCTTTGTATGATTGATATAGCAAAGAAGTAAATATGTTTATATTTCGCAAAGCCTCTACAATGCAAAGCGATAGAAGTTTGGAATTAGATTTTAATTAATGTTTTGGTCGTTTTTTCAAGTATGGTGTTCTCTGTAAACATTACTAAATTTCTATTACTATCAATACATCGATATTTTTTGTCTTATTAAATTATTCTCCAAACTAGTTTTGACAGCGAATCGTAAACTAGGCATTGAATGACGAATTTTTACATTATTTTTAACACCCGAGGAGCCCACGCGTATATATACGTTCAGTATCTTAGTCTTCCTTGAGTGGTTTTTTTAACCAGTTTCCACCTTCGTGACTAATAGAATCTTTCTTTATCCTTCTCTTAATATTTTAAAATTAATAATGAAATTAAAATAGCATACACTAAATCACCAAAACGCTTTTTTAAAGCTTAAAACACGAGTATGGAATTAAAACGAGGCTTTTAATGAATTCATTGATAATTGTTGTGTTTTTTAAGCTTTTAATGAAAGCAGAGCACAACGAAACAATGAATAAAAACGCGTTTGTTTAATGTCGTCATTTCAAGATTAAATGTCATAAATTTATAACCTCTTAGATTATATAATAGTTTAGAGAGAATATATAATAAGAATATAGATTTAGATTATATATTAAATTTAAAAATCTCCATCTTAATGATGCTATTTAAAATAAAAATCACCTGTATATACATATTCAGGGGCAACGGTAGCCTGGTTCGAAGAGTAACGGATTAGCAACCGGAGGGTTGCGAGTTTGAATCGAACAAAGACCGTCGTGTACAAGGGGGCTCGTGCACGTTAAATCTGTCGTGGCCTCAAATGTCCCCATGTTGGCGTGGTGTGGAAGTTTGGGGAGTGGGGTGCCAGCTCAGGTGAGACCGTAGTTCAAAATTACGTTGTGTTGTCTTCGGATCTTTCCCTTCGGGTTTGATACCGGACCGTTGCTAATAGCCCGTTGTGTTGCCTCCACAGTGCGACGTTAATTAAATATACACCTACTTCTTAATGTTCAGGTTTTTATTTCTTATGAAGTAATTAATAAATACGATAATTAGAAATTGTAATTGAAAATTATAAAACGCAATTCTAACTTAATAAAAAGACGCGACCTTTTTCTTTCAAAGTGTTGCAGATAACGCTATACGAAAAATACCACTATTTATTATTTCGCACTTTCATACGCCCATATAATAGGTAGGGAATAATTAAAGAATCCAATAAAGCGTAAATCACAGAAGCAGTTTCATCCCCTACTGAACGCTCGTAAAAATCGCATTTTACCATAAATCATCGAAATGAAATTTTAAAAATCCAATTTAATAAGAGTTCTGAGTCTCACTCATTGGTCACGCACTAAACGAATTTAATAAGATCCAGTCGATTTTTCACGCTTCGATTTGCAGGAATCTTTAAATGCAAGGAGAGCAAGAAATTGAATCGAGTTTAATCGCCATAGAAACGCAGCGGTATTATTCGAGGATTAATCATCGCCGTGCAATTAAAGTCACTTAACAAAAAAATAATAATCTAACTTTGTGAGATAGTAGATTGTTTTGATTCTCCGAGATAGGAGATGAGAAAAAATGTAATTGCTTGGAACGCCGAGAAAAAAAAAACACTGTTACTCTTTCCATGTGTATTTTTAATTGTTACTATTTCTGAGAGTAATTACCCTAGCGATGAATTTAAAACTGCTTTCTAATTTAGCTTTGGTGCTGGCTTGGGTTATGTTTCTAATATGAAATGCTACTCCTGATGAAAATGACTTTTTTAATGAGTTTTAAGATGATATTTTGAATTTAATGCGATGTAATGAGACTTTTTTTCGCCACGGTGCTTTTTTCTTCCCTGTGCATAAACTTTCAGCCATCAAATATTTCCCCTTTTTTGTTTTTAGGAAAAAACCAAGTGTTTTTTATTGTTTTTTTTCCGTGGTTATTTGAATCGCAATTTCCGCGGCGCCAGATTTCTATTTATATTGCATTTTAAATGAAGCGGACTGCGTTTTCTCTTTTCGTGGGATGAGGAAAGTGCTTTCCGGAGATTTCTTCTGTTTCTAGGCGGCGCTTAATGAAATTCGGTCTCGCACTGCATGAAAGTTAGATGAGTTGGAGATTTCATGCATTTTCATAAATTGTAATTATTTTTCTTTTTAGTTACGCGTATGCGATTCCCTCAATTTTCGCGATGCTAAGGAAATGATTAGCAGCTGCGAGAAAATGTGTGGAGGCAATTATGACACTTAATATTTAATTGAAGTTAGGAAAAATTAGGATTTATTTCATATTGTTCGCGAAACTCGCAAATTGAACGTTAAAAATTCAGGAAGCACGACTTTTTAATTTCGCTTATATTTTTTAAAAGTACGTTGAAAAAAGTACATTACGTACATTCACAAAAGCATGTAAAGCATATTGTAAATATGACAATTAAGCAGGAATATATGAACAGGGAGTGATTACGTTTTATTGTTCACCTGTCGATTGCCTTTTGGTTTAATTTCTTCATTATAGACATCTACTTTACTGATATGAACTTTGATGTAACTTTAAGTACGTTAACGTGTAACTTTTTAACTAAAGTGTTATCATTGAACTCTGATTGAACTAAAAAAGTTTGAATTACCTTCTTGCTTGACATATAATTTTGAACGCCGTTTCGAAGATATAATGTAATTTTCATAAATATAACTAGTACTCTGTTTTAAAAAATATACAAGACTTTCCAGGATATTTGCCATCATAGTACGCTCTAACAATGTGGAAGATCATCTGGAAAAATGATTCCCTTCGTGATTGATCCCGGACAGTTTCCAATAAGGCGTTGTAGTGCATCAATGTGACGTTAATTAACTACCTACATACAAGAAATGAATTTACCTTTCTATTACCTATGTTAGAAATTGGCTGACTTAATGTTGGCTTTTCACTTTTTCAATTCATCTTTCATCTGAGAAAATCCAACGATTAAATTCACCCCATAGGAAATTTATCCGTTAATGTGTTTATTTTAATATATGCTTTACACCATTGCAATGGTATAAAGTACACATATGTACAATTTTATGTACTATTCGCAACAATCCATTTTTGGAAAATAGTACATAAAACTGTACTGTTGTACCATTTCATGCAGGGTGGACCGCACATAGCTCACACTTCCTTGTCGAAACCAACCCGAAAAAGTGTTCTCCGTTTTTCGATCGAACGTGGCTTTCCGGAGATTGCACACGCATACAGCTGATCGTTTAAGACAGGGCTGCCACTGGCGACTTTTTGCTACTATTTTTCAAACTTGGCGACTAGGAGTATCATTTTGAGCAAAATCGTCTCAGAAACTCCTATTTTCAAAATTTTAGCGTCTTTTTTTAGTTTATCAAAGGTCAACTAAAATTAAGTCATTTTTTAAAAGCTAATAGCGGAAAATTTTTTTTTTCGGATGTTTCGTTAGAGAGAGAGAGAGAGAGAGAGAGAGAGAGAGAGAGGGAGAAAAATTTTCAAGCGACGCCAATTTCGAAGTTTTGACGCCAAGTCATGACGACCATTTCAAAATTTAAATTTCTTGGCGATATCTTCAACGTCACTTTCATACGTAATTGGTACATATTGTGTTTTAGACGATTCATTTTATATCTGAGCAACTAAAATTGCTATTATATATAGGGTACAGACAGACCAAAGTGGTCGATATTGACCCCCAGGGGTCGATAACATTGTTGGGGTCGATTCGGGCTCAGGGGTCTCGATAGAAAAACCCGAATCAGATATTGAAAATATCGAATGTAACTTACAAGATAAACTTATTGAATTGTCAGTTGATCTTGAAGCTAAGGTGCTTTTTAAAAATAGGACTTCAAGTTACTTTTGGTCCAAATATAAATGTTGTAGAAAGATATCTAAAACTTTCTGAAGTGATACTCCCCTATTTGCTTGCATTTCCAAGCTGGTACATGGTTGAAGCTGGTTTCAGCCAAGTTAATTCCATTTTAACAAAACAGAGAAATAAGCTAGATATAGAATTCCGTGGCGATTTCAGGATTAAACTAACTCATTTTGAACCCAACATTGCTAAACTTGTCAAGAGTCACGAAGCACACAGTCCACATTGACGACGTTAGTAAATTGTATACTAAGTTAATAAAAGTCTTATTTTCATATATATAAGGAAGATTGTATTCTTGTTATTTTGTTATCTAAATTTTATTTATCCCTCCTATCAAATATGTAATTTTAAGAAGGACGTCAAAAACAAAAAACCCTTTTGACGGTAAACCAATATATATATTATATTATACATACAATAAACACTCTAACTATAAAATAAACCATCCAAAAACTCACATAAGCATCTTTTTCGCTTGTCCTAGTATAATTACGTAATAGTAAAATTAAAATAGAGGGGTAGATAAGAAGTCAAGAAACTCTTGAAGGAGTTCGACGGTCAAAGAAGTTTGGCGACCCCTGGTTAAAGAGACTTTGCTTCAAAAACATGCTACTAAAGCTATTATTTTACAAGTGCTTAGGCTGTGGCAACCCTGTGATTCAGTATAGTGCTAAGAATGAGTCCCCAATAATTACGAACATGCAGTTTAATATGATGCATATGAAATTCACGGTTCTCTGAGCTCACTTTCGTAACCACTCAATAAGGCACTTCTAGGGACTCATGTTGGTGGAGCTTCTTGACTTTAAGGACTTCCTTATGCGTCTACTTCCGAGAGGTCTCTATCTTCATACACTCTTTCTCTCTGTGTCTCCATATATTATAATTACATATAACTTATTTGAGACCATGCTCAATTCAAGTTAGTTCTCACGAAACCACTAGTGTAAGAAACAAGCTCAAATTATGTTTATTTGAAAAATGTTAAAAGCAATTAATTATGTTTCTATTTTTAAGTACACTTGAATTTTTTTAGACATTGAACCATTAAATTTCTCAGAACACTTTAATTTTCGATGTCGTAATTTTTTTACGTAAAATCATTTTGAGAAGCAAGAAAGATAAGTAAAACTATCCGCCAAAATGTGGAATACTTACGTATAGTATACATTACATTAAATTAAGTAAAATACATACGAGTATAATGACAAGTGTTTTAAGATTGTAATTACATTCTTTGTTTCAAAAACTCATACCAGTATACAGATAAAAGGCTATATGATTTATTCGTGTATTCGAAAACTAGTTTTAGAATACACGAACTATTTTTTTAATTTAAATACTTTAAAAGATTCAGTTTTTTCTCTAACATTAGAAGGGAGATCTTGATATTGAAGTATCAGTACTGGCTTCACCATACTAAGAAATGCGAAACAGTTTATTTTGTAAATAGTTATTCTAAACTAAAACCACAATAAATTATTCGGAAATTATTTTGACAAATAGCTTAAAGTTTTCGTGGCATAATGCTGAAATTTAAATTCTCCAGGGATTCATACTCGCCGTGTGTGATGAATAAAATATTCATGAGCTCAGGCCTGATGGTCCGAAATCAATTGTACACTCACTTTCTGTTGATATATCGAATTCAAAAAACAGGAATTGTTCCCGAAATCCCGAATTTAACCTCCTGGTGATTTGCATACGGAAAGAGGAATGTTTGTGACAAGCAATACATCCCGGAAGGCATATTCAAAGCAGAAAAACCACAAAGCATTTGAATAAGAGTAAATAAATCTGAATTTCAGTATCTAGTGTTCAAATGTATTATTTTAAGCTGGATTGTTCGGATCTTTTTTGCAATACCAAAGATAGCTCTTGAAATGTAACCAAATCTTTAAAAACCTGTTATTTATTTCTAACAAAATGAGAGGGTTACATACGAGAAATATCAGTAACTTTCTAGGTTACTGATTTTCTTAAACATTGTCTATCGTTAAATTATGTTCTGAATTTTATTGTTATGACGTTGTTTTACCATTTTGATAAACAACTATAAATAATACATTATTTGAAACAGGTTACTTAAAATTGAAATGTCTTCTATGAGGGTTAGTGTTCTGAGGTGTTTGCTCTTTAATTTTTTATGCTTGAGACACGGAATTTTATCTGTAAGCACTGTACTTCATGTGTGACAGCTCACATTTATAACTGTTAATTTTGTGATTTGACTTTAAGGGATAGTAGCAATAATGTTTTACGTTTATATTTTGAGCCTGGGTTGCGTTGAAGAAATGTAGATTGAAAAATTGACCATAATAATCACTTTGTCTTTCATTAGAAAAATGCAAAATATAATTTAACACACAATCATATATCCGCTTGTCAACTTGGAGTCTTTCTTGCTTGACTTCTTGTACATTACTCCCTGGGTGAATTTCTCTCTTCTGTGTCAGTAAAACTTTTATTGTGTGTGTCTGTCTATTACTTGATATTGTATATCTTGTGTCGGGCGCAGCATCGCCAAATATGGCCCTTGCGCCATAAAACCATAAAACCAACCAACCTTGCTTGACTTCTAACCAGTTTTGACCTTCTTGACCAGTAAAATCTTTTCAACGGATTCTGTTCCAAAAGGAAATAGGTAATAGAATCTTTCCGAAGGATTGCATTCTGAGGAAGGAAAAGTGGAATATTTCCGAAGGATTCTATTCCAATAAAAGGAACAGTAGAATATTTAACAAAGGATTATATTCTAAGGAAATGAGCAATACAATCTGTCCAAAACGTTCTTTTCTGAAGAAAGGAACAGTATGATCTGTCTAAATGATTCTATTCTAAGGAAAGGAAGGATTCTATTCTAAAGAAAGGACCAATAGCTGTACTGTGTTGTGGGATAAAATCAATGCTACACATCTCGAAAATTTCGCTACCCTCAAGTGGGCTGAACCTGGAAGTTTCTAGGTTCGTGAGCTCCATTACATACTGATTTTCTCATTCATTTGAGTCACCCCTTTTAATCCTCTGAATGGTTCACACGCATAATTCCATCTTGCAACCTGCAGTATTTCCTGCATGTCTTGAGGCAGTCGTGGCTCAGTGAGTGTGCTCACTTCGCTAGCAACCTGTTGTAGGCAGCGCAGGTTCGATTCCTGTCAAGTGCATTCTTCCCTGGATATTTTCTTTTTCTGTGTCAGTAAAATTTTCATTGTGTGTTTGTCTATTACTTGGTATTTTTTGTCTTGTGTCTGGCGCAGCATGGCCAAATATAACCCCTGTATACATGGCCAAATATGACCCTTGAATGACCCTATAAAACCCTAACCAACCAATCTGCATGTCTGGTAACCAGTTTTGACCTTCTTGACCAGTGCAATCTTTCTTAGGATTCTTTCAACCTATGGATGTGGTAATTTGGTATAATTGTGTGTTGTTTGGTAAAAGCAATATATACTACTCTATTCAGAACTCTACGCACAGAGGAATAATTCTGTTACTCTAATAACTAGTATTTGTAAGTATTTTTTTATTATAAATAGTATTAGTATTTTTAAATAGAACCTGCTTATAAGTAAACGTTTTATTTTCGTGAATCAAACTCATTACTCAAAATGATATTTCAATGACTTCATGTATGCACAGATACGATGATTTTGAAACAGTAGTTAAATTCTCTCATGTAGTTGATAGACACCTCTACGCATCTGATATACATTAAGGGGCATAGCTATATCGATTAAATGCTGCGATGTAAGAAAACTTTAAAAGCGGCATAAGACTCGGTTGTAAAGAAAAATAGCCACTTTTACTTGTTCTCGAGTTAGTGGTGCGAAGAAAATTTAATATATTTTTTTCGTAAAACTTTGGGAGCTAATTTTGTTTCTCACCATACGTGGATGGTAAACTCAGCTGAGCGTGTAGTCGTATTATCTTGCAACAGCTGTTCTGTTATATTAAACAACGGCTACACTGATAGTGCGGAGGAAAAAAAATTGCAGTTTCGCTTTTTATCGATGCTAGAAAATTACAAACAAAATCTGAGCTTCAGAAATCAATTGGGACCTTTTAAATACTCACTCTAACTCTAGTTACTGGAACAGGGCATTTCGTATTTCATTTGGAAAATACTTGTAATAATACCTCCAATTGGTTTCGACGAGAGATATCTCGTCCATCAAAATCTGGCCAATTTTGATTTTGACGAGATATCTCATCGTCAAGACTGCTGATTTTTTTATGACGAAATCAAGATCTGGTCAATTTTCTCCTAATGACGAGATCTCTTGTACGTAAAGATTTGGTCAGTGTTGCTAATGACCTACCTACCTTTAAATGTTTTGTTTTATCATATTGAAACTTATTTTAACCCTCCTGGTGGTTGTCTTGACAAGATATCTCGTCATTAGCAAAACTGACCAAATCTTTACGGACAAGAGATCTCGTCATTAGGAGAAAATTGACCAGATTTTGATTTCGTCATAAAAGTCTTGACGATGAGATATCTCGTCAAAATCAAAATCTGGTCAATATTGATTTTGACTAGATATCTCATCGTCAAGACTTTGCCGATTTTTTTTATGACGAAATCAAGATCTGGTCAATTTTTTCCTAATGACCAGATCTCTTGTCCGTAAAGATTTGGTCAGTTTTGCTAATGACGAGATATCTTGTCGAGACAACCACCAGGAGGGTTAAAATAAGTTCCAATATGATAAAACAAAACATTTAAAGGTAGGTAGGTATTTTAATTAACGTCACACTGGAGCAACACAACGGACTATTCAAAACATTTAAAGTAAATTATGGTTTTCTGAAAGATTTATTTGCTAATTTTATTTCAAGTTGAATTAATAAAAGTATGAATCCTATAACGAGGGGTTTATAACGGTTTCTTATGACGCAGAAAATTTGCCAACATTTAATCATTATGGATATGCGTCACCCCATTCATTGGGGGCCGTAACCCACTTGAAAGAACAACGGAACACCAACCCGATGGTTGCAAATTCGAAAGTAGGTCCATTCAAAGACCGTCATGTACCCGGAGACTAGTGCACGTTAAATCTGTCGTGGCGCCAAACGTTCTCACGTTGGCGTGGTGCGGAAATTTGGAGAGTGGGGTGCCAGCTCAGGTATTGTCTCTTCACATGATCCTGGCTTAAAATTACGAGACGTTGCCCTCGTATCTTTTCCTTCGGGATTCATCCCGAACCGTCTCCAATAGCCCGTTGTGCGACAATAATTAAATTAGCTCCAGTGCGGCGTTAATTAACTACCTACCTCGATCTTTGGTTTTGAAGAATTGGAGACGCGAGCTGTCATCATTTTAAAGAATTTTAACTGCTGAGATTAAAGACTTTACACATGAAGGCTATCCACGAATGTAAAATGAAAACAATTAGGTGTTAGCCAGTTCCCAAGAACTTCATCCTCTCGATCTTGCATCCTAGAGCTCTCTTCCTTCTCCTGCATAGGTGTTTTCGACGTGAACACTGGCTGGTTTCCCATTGGTTGATTTTATCCAATGGAACGGGAAATCCGCTGTTGCTAGGGTGAATTAGGGGTTGACGCAACAGTCTCAGGTTGCGTATCCCGTTTGTCACGTGGCTGATGCAACAGTCATCTGATTGCTTATTCCGGTAATCACATCTATTAATCTGAATTGTAGTTTCCCAAAGAGGGCTCTACCTCCTCTGTGGACGCTGATGGAGTGTTTTGGGAGGCAATGTTAGACTCAGGGGATTGAGGTGCAAGTATGGGCAATAAGCAGATGCTAAAAAAGTGTGGACTAAAAGTGTTTTATGTAACCACATCCACTTGACGATATAGACTCATTACAGTGATGCATTGTCGCTGATATTTTAAAATTAAAAAGGATCCGACGGTAAATAGTTGTCTGGAGTTTCACGGATGTTGCCGACGAAAATGAAGCCTACTGTAGTAAAATTGGTAGCACACAACACCAGGTTCATCTTTCTCATTAGTGGTTATTTTTCATTTTACCGATTTTATTGACATTAAATAACCAATAATAGTGAGCAATCTAGTGTGTTTGTGTGGAATTTATTTTATTTTAATAAATATTTTTTGTTTCATTATCAAGTTGTTTTAATTCCAAATTAGCTTTTGGAAATTCTAAAATCACACACACAGCATAAATGCTTATAAATGCGGATTTGGTATTGCGATGGAGTTTTCAAGAATGAGCACAGCAAAAATTATCTTTAAAGGGGACATTGAGCCCCGAATGTTTGGGAACTGCTCTAAATAAACTCGTATAAAATTTTAAAGCGATTGAATTTAATGAAATTGTGTTGTAATCGTATGTGACATAGTACGAAACATTACTAACCTTCTCAAACGTTAACTCACCAGAATGTGAACCTCAGATCAGAACATGAAGGGTCTCTTGAAGTATCTCCTACAGAAAAGCCAACATGAAGTATTAAGTAACCTGAAAGCACTTGGTTTTTGCGTAAATGAGCATCTATTCCAATCTCCATTTACTCGAAGAACGTTAAATTAGGTAACCGATTATCTGTCTAACTAAATTCAAATATTATTAACTTGATTATTTAATTAAAAACCTCAAAATTATTATTTTTTAACTAAGAACTTATTTTTTAATGGAAGTACCATATAATAGCATAACAAAAATACTACCTTCAATGACAACCATCAACAAGATTTGTGTATAGTTCTTACACAGCACGGGTGTCTAGAACAGACAAATTTAACACTCTTGAAGCACTGTTTTTTAATTTTTTTACCAATAATTTTTTCTCATTATTCCAAGAATAAGTTCGAATCCAACTAAAGACCGTCGTGTACACGGCGGCTGGTGTACGTTAAATCTGTCGTGGCCTCAAATGTCCTCACGTTGGCGTGGTGCGGAAGTTTGGAGAGTTGGGTGCCAGCTCAGGTGTTTCCTCGTCATCTGACCGTGGTTCAAAATTACTTGGTGTTGTCCTCGATCTTCACCTTCGTCTTTGATTCCGGACCGTCGCCAATAGTCCGCTGTGTTGCTCCAGTGCGACGTTAATTAAAATACCTACCTACCAACGATAAGTTCAACATCTGAATCCGAAAGCTACCTAACTTCGTCTTCACCGCTTATATCAGCTTCAGTGGTATGACGACTAAAGATTTCAGCATCACTTAGTCTTTCATTTTCCGATAGATCTTTTTCATTAGTATCTAAAATACCTTTTAGCGACACTAATGATGGACCTGTTAGCGACACTAATGATGGACCTGTTAGCGACACTAATGATGGACCTGTTAGCGACACTAATGATGGACCTTTTAGCGACACTAATGATGGACCTTTTAGCGACACTATGATGGACATTTTAGCGACACTAATGATGGACCTGTTAGCGACACTAATGATGGACCTGTTAGCGACACTAATGATGGACCTGTTAGCGACACTATTGATGGACCTTTTAGCGACATTATTGATGGACATTTTAGTGACACTAATGATGGACCTTTTAGCGACACTAATGATGGACCTTTTAACGACACTATGATGGACCTTTTAGCGACACTATTGATGGTCATTTTAGCGACACTAATGATGGACCTTTTAGCGACACTATGATGGACATTTTAGCGACACTAATGATGGACCTGTTAGCGACACTAATGATGGACCTGTTAGCGACACTAATGATGGACCTTTTGGCGACACTAATGATGGATCTCTTATCGACACTAATGATGGATCTCTTATCGACACTAATGATAGACCTTTTAGAGACACTAATGATAGATCTTTTAGTGATGCTAATGATAGACCTTTTTCTTTAGTGTCGTTAATAAAGCGCAGTCTTATTCGTAAGCAATCAGTTTCGGAGCCATATCTTGCACAGTACCAGTATCATATTTTCAGTTATTATATATGCGTAAATTCTAAAGTAAAATTAAATTAAATTGTGCGGGAAATATATGCGAGCGGATACTTTTGTCAAACTTTGCTGAAAGCGACGTACAAATATTTTGCGTTACCCAAAAAGGCGTGCCGGGTATTTTCTACTCCTATTGTTAGAAATTGGGGTTGCCTCGACAATGTGTCTCGTCATTGGAAAAACAGACGAGATCTTGATGGACGAGATATAGGGCTCGTTCGTAAACGCGAATAAATACCGGTTGTACGAGTTATTCGAACCGAGAGTTCTAAGAGTATCTCAGATTTTCTAGTGTGAAAAACAAGCCGTTTCATGAGTGACTGGAAACGAAAAAAATCGTTTGATGGTTGGTTAGTTTTGTCAGTTCAGAAGTTGGCCACCGAAAAAGTAGATGTGAACGTTGTAATGCATCTCTATTCATGGTTTAGGCTCATTTTTAGATTGAGTTTATGAAAACAAATTGCCAATTACATGGTGAATGAGACTAATGGTTCGTAAATACAACTTCAGAACTGGCGAAACGGAGGTCATGTGAAGGATTATTTTTTGCTTTGCACTTTTTCAGAGTTGTTTACGAACGCGGTTATCGTGTCATTAAAAAAAATCTGACCAAATCTTAATCTCGCCATCATAAAAAATCGACGATATCTTCGACAATCGAGATATCACGTCATTAGTAAAATTGGTAAGATCTTAATGGACGAAATATCTTGGCGAAATCACTTGGAGAATTAATTTTCGTTATATAAAATCATTAGGCCTAATATTTGCCTTCTCTGTTCCATAAATGCATACATACACATATAGTAATTTATATTATTGTATTATGCAAATGAGGTTTAATAGAGAATAACAATACGAATTTTATCTTGTATTGTATCTCTTCTATTAATGATGTTGTGTAACTGTACTTTGATCAGACAACTTGAGCCAAGTTAAGTTAACCTCGATAGAAATCCAATATTTAATACGCAGAGAATTTTCATTAAAATCTTGGTAATATTTGCATCTATTACAGCATATTAAAACGAGTCAGATAAGGTTTATGAAAGTTCTAGTACCAGTCTTAAACAGTCTATACACAGATTAGTGTCACACATAGAAACAAAGTTACACACCATTACAGAAAAGCTTAAAATTCATTACCAGCCCCTTTCGCTCAAATGCTTTTACTCCCTTAATTAAATGGACTTTCAAGGCCTTACGTGCTTTAAATTTATGATTTCATCCCCTACTTAAAGAAAAGGTGCAGCAGCTTATTCAACATTGAAATGTACTGGAACTAGACTTGCCTAAAGTTTTGTGAAAGTACCCCGAAAGCTATTATACAGTTTTCAACGCTGGCGTCGTTACATTTCGGAAGAACAAAGGCTTTCCTGTACCGACGAAGATAATTTGCACCTGAATAGTAATTTAATTTAGTATTATAGTGGGTATCAATTTTGTGTCATGAACAAAGCAGTTTGTCAACTAGGTATGGATTTTTCGTCAATATCCTGACATGGGGTCTTTTGCAAAAGTTTGGTGAAGGAAAATGGGGATTGATTTAAAGGTAGAGTATGATATATTGGTTGTAGAGTATTGATGTTCATAGTAGAATTCGGCATCAAATATTTCAAGATGATGCATTAAGTGTTGTCAGCAGTGAAATAGCGTTGTGTCCTATATGACTGTTAAATATAAAACCTGAATAAACAGATTAACATTTTAATTGCATTATCTAGGCTCTACTACACTTCTTGGTTAGTTGATTTCATAAACATTTCATTACGGTTTTTTGCAATTTTGCTTGCTCAATGGGCTTTTTTTGTGTTCACAAGGCTCTTTCCACTTTAGCTTTTCCAACTAAAAATCGACTTTTACTGATATTTTCCATCCGTATCGACTAGGGGTATCTTTTGAAGCCAAATCGCCTCAAAAGCTCCTATTTTCAAAATTTTGTCGACTTTTTTTGAAAAATAACCAAAGGCCAACGAACGTTTCGTTGGCTTAGAGCAGAAACTCGATATTTGACAAAAGAAAATTTTAATACATAGCCGATTTAAGACTATTAGTTTTTAGGACAAAAATGGTGACAAATATTTTTAAAGTGTTACATATTCTTTCAAACCGAAAGAAAATATTAAGATGACACACTAAAAAGACGATTTTTATAGTGTTATATTCTCTCTCTCTCTCTCTCACACACACACTGACAATTTATTTCCTATTATCATGAAAATTATCATTTAGTGTCAAAAATTGCCTTTCTTAAAAATGTCAGTTGATGAGTTTCCGCATCGCACGGATCGGATTAATTTAGTGTACTGCGCACACTGCATTCGGAGCATCGGCGTTTCGCTTAGAAACTGACGGGAAAAGGCCGGCCACATTCCCTTGAAGGTAATACTTCCATTTTTGTTTAGTATAAAGGGAATATCTACAAAAAGATTAGTTACGACTATTGAAAACAATTTTTTAAAAATAAAATCTTGTTTTGGTATCAATCTGACTTAAAATTTTATGCAGATTTGAAATCCGTTGAAATTATCACTCTATCTAGAACCATCTCAAATATAGAAACTTGGATTAGGGGAATAAAAAATTCAATTTAATGTATAACGTCAACATCCGGTGGCCACACTACTCGGAAATTTCGGATTAGTCATCCGCATTATACGGACGGAACGAATTTAATCCCTCTCCGGAATCATCGTCGGAATGGCCGACGTCAAATCCGTACGATGCGGATAGGTGTGCGCAGTCTCATTCAAAACAATGTAATTTTAAAATCCGATCCGTGCGATGCGTGCGTCCGTCCGATGCGAAATAGTGAGCGCTTACCTAAAGTCGCCGATTTAGGGCCAGATTCAACGGCATAAGATTAGTTACGACTATTGAAAACATTTTTTTTAAAGTAAATCTTGTTTTGGTATCAATCTGACTTAAAATTTTATGCAGATTTGAAATCCGTTGAAATTATCACTCTATCTAGAACCATCTCAAATATAGAAACTTGGATTAGGGGAATAAAAAATTCAATTTAATGTATAACGTCAACATCCGGTGGCCACACTACTCGGAAATTTCGGATTAGTCATCCGCATTATACGGACGGAACGAATTTAATCCCTCTCCGGAATCATCGTCGGAATGGCCGACGTCAAATCCGTACGATGCGGATAGGTGTGCGCAGTCTCATTCAAAACAATGTAATTTTAAAATCCGATCCGTGCGATGCGTGCGTCCGTCCGATGCGAAATAGTGAGCGCTTACCTAAAGTCGCCGATTTAGGGCCAGATTCAACGGCATAAGATTAGTTACGACTATTGAAAACATTTTTTTTAAAGTAAATCTTGTTTTGGTATCAATCTGACTTAAAATTTTATGCAGATTTGAAATCCGTTGAAATTATCACTCTATCTAGAACCATCTCAAATATAGAAACTTGGATTAGGGGAATAAAAAATTCAATTTAATGTATAACGTCAACATCCGGTGGCCACACTACTCGGAAATTTCGGATTAGTCATCCGCATTATACGGACGGAACGAATTTAATCCCTCTCCGGAATCATCGTCGGAATGGCCGACGTCAAATCCGTACGATGCGGATAGGTGTGCGCAGTCTCATTCAAAACAATGTAATTTTAAAATCCGATCCGTGCGATGCGTGCGTCCGTCCGATGCGAAATAGTGAGCGCTTACCTAAAGTCGCCGATTTAGGGCCAGATTCAACGGCATAAGATTAGTTACGACTATTGAAAACATTTTTTTTAAAGTAAATCTTGTTTTGGTATCAATCTGACTTAAAATTTTATGCAGATTTGAAATCCGTTGAAATTATCACTCTATCTAGAACCATCTCAAATATAGAAACTTGGATTAGGGGAATAAAAAATTCAATTTAATGTATAACGTCAACATCCGGTGGCCACACTACTCGGAAATTTCGGATTAGTCATCCGCATTATACGGACGGAACGAATTTAATCCCTCTCCGGAATCATCGTCGGAATGGCCGACGTCAAATCCGTACGATGCGGATAGGTGTGCGCAGTCTCATTCAAAACAATGTAATTTTAAAATCCGATCCGTGCGATGCGTGCGTCCGTCCGATGCGAAATAGTGAGCGCTTACCTAAAGTCGCCGATTTAGGGCCAGATTCAACGGCATAAGATTAGTTACGACTATTGAAAACATTTTTTTTAAAGTAAATCTTGTTTTGGTATCAATCTGACTTAAAATTTTATGCAGATTTGAAATCCGTTGAAATTATCACTCTATCTAGAACCATCTCAAATATAGAAACTTGGATTAGGGGAATAAAAAATTCAATTTAATGTATAACGTCAACATCCGGTGGCCACACTACTCGGAAATTTCGGATTAGTCATCCGCATTATACGGACGGAACGAATTTTAATCTCTCTCCGGAATCATCGTCGGAATGGCCGACGTCAAATCCGTACGATGCGGATAGGTGTGCGCAGTCTCATTCAAAACAATGTAATTTTAAAATCCGATCCGTGCGATGCGTGCGTCCGTCCGATGCGAAATAGTGAGCGCTTACCTAAAGTCGCCGATTTAGGGCCAGATTCAACTGCAACATTTCTCGATCATTTCGCCTTGAAACTCGATTGGTCATGGCTTAACTCCTATGTTTCGATGCAACTGAAACGACTCGATCGTCTATGCTCGATTCCATTGATCGAGGATATTCTATTCCTCTTCGCTTCGCGAGTTCGCTCGATGTGATAATTTTCTCTTTACATTTCTTCTGGACATTGTGGATATCATTCATCTTTCAAGAAGGAGAATTCCTCTGTATTTACGAGTTCGAGGAAATCCTTTCAATTCGCCCTGACCCTCAAGCATTTAGCTCGAAGGCCACTTCGTTCCATCCTTGCCACTGTTCGGCTAAAGTGGCATAAGCACCGCCGAGTTTTCCGATCACGAGGTCCGGGCGGACTTCTAAGGCTGCAACCAAAACTTCGCTTTCTTTGCTCATTCTAGATTTGTTAAAGGAAGGCGGATTGAAATAAGGAGATTGTGAAAAGATAGTTAATGCTTAAAATTGGGAGAGTGAAATTAAAGAACCAGTTTTACCAACTTATACCATGTCGTTCGTAGAACTTTCAGAGCGACAAACTGAACCGTCAAAAATAGCTAAACAAACTTGACGCAACTTCACGTTCTCTTATTGGTCAATTGACGATCATGTGACGTCACAACCATTTGAGCAATCATCTTACTACTGTGGTAATCCTATCAGACTCGATCGTATTTAAACGATGAAATGAATTCCAAAATAAGACGCGATCATAGTGCTTTCAGTCGATCGAAGAGATCGATCACGTTTCAGTTGAATCTGCCCTTAGTCCCATTTTTCTACTATTAACGGACGGAAAAAATATATTTCCAGTTTTCCCTTCGGGACGAAATTTTCCAAGAGACGCCAATTTCGAAGTTTTGGCGCCAAGCCGTGATACTGTGCAAACCCCCATCGGATCTGAGGTTGCTAGATCATCATCTGTTAGATCAACATCTGTTTCATACTTAATTAGGGCACATTTTGTGTTTTAGTCGATTCATTTTGTATCTGAGCAACTAAAATGCTGCTAAAATAACTTTTAACCCTTCTGGTGGTTGTCTCGACATTTGCAAAATTGACCAGATCTAGATGGACGAGATACCTCATCATTAGAAAAAACTGACCTGATCACCATGAAAAACTGACCTGATTTTGACGATGACCTGATCACGTCATCAAAATACGGCTTTCGTCTTCGAATCCAACCAAAGACAGTCGTGTACAAAGGGAGCTGATGCACGTTAAATCTGTCGTGGCCTCAAGTGTCCTCTCGTTGGCATGGGGTGAATGTTTGGAGAGTGGGGTGCCAGCTCAGGTGTGACCTGGTAATCTGACCGTGGTTCAAAATTACGTGGAGTTGTCCCCGGATCTTTTCCTTCGGGGTTGACCTGGACCATCGCCAATAGCCCGCTGTGTTTCTCCAGTGCGACATTAATTAAGTACCTACCTTCATTCCTATAACGAGATTCCAATTCTCCTTTCGATGCTCCTCGGGTAAAACCCCAGAATTGAGGGATTGGGTCTTCCACGAAATATTCGAGATTTCGGTCCTTACATATTTTGATGAATCGTTTTATTTTTGATGAAGAATTTCTAATTTTCACCCTTTGGATAAATCTTTTATCCATTGAAAACTTATATATAAAATTTTCTTCAAAAACAAAAATATTTCATAAAAGATGCATTTTATTTTTTTAAAATTTATATGAAGGGTGTGACATTCTCCGTCCAGACTTCGAATGTTGGCCGGAACTGACCATTTGATCCTGGTGGGATGAAGGCGGGGAAGATAGGGGGACGAGGGTGGGACACCGAGAAGGAAGTACTGTGTAGGTTTCTTTGATGTCATGTCTATGTGATTGAGAAGTTTGACAGGTAATTTGAAATGTAAATACATTGTACAAAGAATTTATGATTTTCGGAAATATTTATAAACGTATAAAAAGCACACCGAAGAAGTGGCATTGTTAGTGGTAGCATAGATGAGAAAGTGAAGAACTGTGTGCCAGAGGGTTTCCAGAAAGCTATAGAATTTTGTATGGCATAACTTGCATGTTACTCAAATGCAATTTCAACATGTCGCTTGTTTTTAAAAAATAACGCACGCTTCGCTGAAATCGGGGAATAAATCAAATAAGTTTCTAATCGAAAGTATTTTATCCAGTAGCTTGTTTATGTATGTCGAATTACTCGAACAAAGTCATGAACCAAGTGGTTAATCAATAAAAAATCTGGTTTATTGAGACACAACATTCAGAACTTGAATTACAAACAGCAAAGAGCAGAAACAGTTGATACGTCCTGTCAGCGTGGAAGTTACCAGCCGTGAGGGAGTAATCGACGTATAAGCAATGCTCACGAAAACGCATAATCAGCAATTTTGGAGGTTGGTTCCCAGGCTTCTGAAGAGAGGAATACATCGACATTGAATTAATAATGAATCTGTCTGGTAAATGGATCTAGAAATGAATTGTGAATATAAATTGTGAAAGCATTAAAGGGAAAAAAGTTTTTCGTGATTTCGCCATATATAATATGCACTGAAAAGACCCTCTCATATTTTAGTTCAAAAACTGCGAGGATTTTCCACAAATTGAACAAACCCATACCTGGAAGCCTATTCCCACCTTGAATCCATTGATGCCTGCGCCTAATTCCACGATCCGAAATTCAAACCACTTCATTCAGAACATTCAAACAATGATCGCATTGAAAGTATAACCATTTTCCCGAGTTCCCGTTTTATGGTCCGATCGAGCACGCAACGTTGGGCGAGTCCACTGACAGGAATTCGTGTTCTGGGAACACCGCCAACACACAGCTGCGATGAACGCCCATTAGACAACACGGGATAATAGCATTTAGCTTTGATAGCAAATACTGAATCGCCCGTTCGCTCGCGTAAGCTTATAAAATCCAACGCGATAACTGCCTGCTTCAGGCTTTGTGTTAATTAACGGGATTATTTGAGGTAGGGGGCCATAGTAAACAGGAACCGATATTTGGGGATAGTGCGCGGGGTCGCTTTGAGTGGTGGCAGCAGATATGCAATGGGTAGGTTATGTTCGAAGAGATTTGATAATAATGAGGTTTTGGGGATTGTGAACTTCAATATTATTGTTAGGGTGGATACGAAGAAATTAAATGAAGGCTTACGAGAAATTGAAGAATAATAATGAGATTCTGATAATTATGAAGCGCAATATTCCTCATACTCTTAGATCTTAATCTGGATCGCAAGTAATCAAATGCATGCTAAAGTTAAAGTGATGGGCAATTATGACATTCCTTGAAATTGTGAAGTGTATTAGTGGAATAGGTTCATTTTTTATTGCGAAACATCTGTTTTATTTTACATGAACATATTAGTTTTTGAGCAAAACCAATAATTAAATAAATTCGGGATGTTTATCTTAATCTCCCCAAAACGCTACATGTAGTATAAAAATAAGTATTTTACAACACCCATATAATTGATGCTAATATTGAAAATATAAAGTAGGGGAATGAAAAAATGTAGTTACACAAAATCCGATTTTTTTATTATATGCATATGGAAAGTCCCCCTAAGATAAAATATGAAGTACATAGGTGACAATAATTATCTGCCCCTAATCTAATTACAATAATACTTCCGTTCATTTAGTTATATTTGCAGAATAATGAGACAATTGAATTTTCCCCAATTTCAGATAACCTTGGATATAGGTTTACTTAGGTTAATTCAGTTTTCTATCAACTTGATTTCTGGTGAGAAAAATGCATAGCAGGTGTTTGCATGAATAATAACGTTGACAAAGTGTATGATCAAAATATATTGCAGAAAATCATTTATTGTAGATGAAAGATCTGGTAAAAATAACTCCCTTTGTGTTCTAAAACAAGCGTCCCATTTGTTCAATTTATTGCTTCGAAAACAAATAGTTTTTTTCATTTTGAAGTGAACTGTATCGACGAGGACACAATACTTGTGTGAGATTCACATCGTTTTTCCTCACAAGGGGGCAACATGGGTCTGGAGGATACGGCCAATGGGGACTCCTTGGACATGAGGGGAGAGGAAGGAGCTAGACGACAAGGCTGCGAAAAGAAATTCCTTAACTATCCTTGGCTTAACTCCTTAACTAATTTACTCCTTTCCTAGCATTGGCTTGACGAGACAGTCTAGGAAAAGACTGGAAAGTTGAAATAAACGGTGGGCTCCGTTGTACGGAAGTGATTCTACATGAATTTTTCGACTAGTGCAATGAATGACTAGGCATATAAAAATATAAATTAACTTTAATCAAAATTTATTTAACACAATATGCTGGCTAGTCGACCGGCGTTGGCCTCGAATAAAGGTCACCAAATAAAGGAGGCGGTTGTAGTTATTTTTTGAACAGAGGTTCGGAGTGGATGCTGAGATGTCCATGCAGTCTGTAAATTTATGCACTTTACATGTATATAGAAATGAATAATTTATGAGATATTGCGTCCCTCTCTGTGTTCACGACAGTTATATCGACCAGATCTATTGCAACCTGTTAATGGAATATGGCAACCTAAGAATGCCACTCGATCGTCTTTATTGTAAACAAAGACTGGTAAAAGAACTTTTTTAAAAATGCACCTGTTAGAAAACATTTAAAATTTGGAAAATTTTTCTTGACAGTGCAACCGTGAATGGTAAGTGTAATGTCATTTGGAGGTAATGCCTACAAAATTGTACAAGGATTCAACTAATGCTGCTTGCAATCCTGAAACTATATTAAACGTCGACCAGTCTCAATATGTAATACTTAACCATGTGAGAAAAATAGTAGTAGAACATCAGTGCTTTTCTTCTCTCCTCCCCAATCGGAACGAGGAACGGTTTATCAGCTGTTTTCAAGGACGCATGTCGTGCTCTCTTCTGCGCATGTGCAACGTTTGAAAGTGCTAGCGTCTGTTTCTGTTAAGAAGCGAGAGTGCAATCGTTCTGTTGCCCCCGTTTGGATATGTGTACCGTATTCTTTTCTTGTCTGTAAATAAATGTTGTGTCTCGTTTTGAGATTTGTTGAGGAGGAGGAATTTCTGTTTCTAAAAATATTCCACAGTATCTAGTATCATCTTAACCCTTCTGGTGGTTGTCTCGAAGAGGTATCTCGTCATTAAGCGAAAACTGACCAGGTTCTTGATGAACGAGATATCTCATTAGAAAAAAAACCTGACCAGGTCTTGATGACGAGATATCTCGTCATGAGCAAAATTGGTCAGTTCTTGATGGACGAGATATTTCGTTGAAACCACTTGGAGGGTTAAAAGGTTTCATACCAATGTTTTAATTTTGCATAATTTAGACAAAGAACACTTAATTTAATGTTTAATTTATGATTTTTACTTCCTACTTCTGTTATATTCGGCTTTTTTCCTATCCCCAATGATCGTTATACATCAAAGGGTTACGTTTACTTAAAGAGCACTCATCAATTGCTAACAGTCAGTAGTTCAAAATAGATGCTAACTGCCTTTGTTATAGCCCGATACCTAACGGTTTACAATTTAAAATAAACGCTAATTGCATTTGTCATACTCGATTGATTACAACCGCATTGCCCCAACCTAATGCGTTCGGCATTTAAACCGGCCAATTGCAATGCATCCCAATGAGTCGATCCGACTGCAATGGAACGAAACGGTTTTAAATTCGCTCTAAAGCATTCGGCACGGCCCGCTAATGAGACATTTAGAAAACTCAGCCACGTAGCGTCAAACGAATTAAAACCCGTCGCAAAGGCAAGGCCGAGATCAAAAGCCTTTCCTCGCTCGATGCTACCTCAAATTCTTAGTGAAGCCTCCCCCCGCTTTTCATTGTGGGTAGCCCGGACGAGATTGTCGTAAAACCAATTTAAAGAAACCGCCCTAACGAAGGATCAAAGGAATTAGTAGTCAGAAGTTGTTCTTCCAGGACCAGAGATTACGAAAGGGGTAATCGAATAATGGCACAGATGCATCTAACTTTTCCTTTCTTCCTTATCAGATTAAGAATGTCAGGAATACCAAGGTTTCGGTGGCTTGAGCGTGCTATCTTTCTGGTAGTCAGAAAAGTTTGCGTTATAGAGAGAGACAGTTGGGGTTCTCTTTCAGGAAACGGTGGGTGCTCTGGCTGTTCTGACCAATAATGAATATGAATGCGCACCAATTCACGTAAAGTGTACTAAACCCCTCGAAAAATCACGGTGTATAGAAATTTTGGTAACATTTCTCAAAAGAAAGTTGGAGGGAAGAGCGGGGGAGAGTTAGAAAGGGAAAGATGAAGTTAAATATAGAGGAGAGTTACGTATAGAGAAAGTTACAGATTGAGGTAGAGAGTTAGGATAGAGGAGATATAGAAAGGTTAGGGAGAAGAGAGAGGGAGAGAAAATAAAAGAGTATAGAGAGAAAGTAAGAGTATAGAGAAGAGATAGAGAGAAAATAAGAACATATAGAAAACATAAGAGTATAGAGAAGAGATAGAGAGTTAGGGAGAGAGAAGATATAGAAAGGTTAGGGAGAAGAGAGATAGAGAGGAAGTAAGAGTATAGAGAAGAGGTAGAGAGAAAATAAGAGTAAAGAGCTAGAAAGCTATACATAGAGAGTTAGAGAGGAGGGAGAGAGAAAATTGGAGATAAGAAAGATAGTTATGAGAAAAGATACAGAAGTTAGAGAGTAAGTTAGAGGAAAGAAGACAGTTATGAGAGGGCAGAAAAAGTTAGAGAAAGTAATGAGAGAGAAAGTTATAGAGAGTAGAAAAAGTTATGAGAGAAAAGAGAGTAAAAAGAGTTATGAGAGTAGAAAGAGTTTTGACAGAAGAGAGAGTAGAAATAGAGAATGTATGTCACAGAAAGAAAATTTAAATAGAGAGTTAGATAGAGAATGTGTGGGAAAGATTGTTAAAATAGAGAAAAAGACTGAGTTAAACAGAAAGAGAGAATTCAAGAGACCGAAAAAGTTAGTGAAGAGAGTTAAGACAGAGAGAACTCAAATACGGATTTATAGTATATTTGTAATACTGAAATAAGAACTTAACCTCAGAGCTTCATTAAAAAGTATAATGTTGCTTATAAAAATATCCGATGTCTCACAATTCTAGAAAACAGTTACACTAAATAAACATATTATTGAGGGATCATGCTGTTATCTAGTATTGTCTTTTATAAAATGAACTCACAGCATGTAAGAATCGTCAATTAGAGAAGACCAAACCCAAGGGTACCGACTTTTTGACGAGCACCACTCTATTTTAGAGATAATTTATAACTATTATTAATGCTTTTAGTATAGGATGTGCTTAGTTGAACCGCTCAACCGACGTGTTTCTCAGTCATATAATTATTCCAAAAAAGTGTTTCCATAAAAATTCTGCTTCCCAAAATTATTATATATTATACATTTGATTAAAAATATGTTTTTCATTTATAACAAACCTTTAATTTTTACAATGAAAACTTGGGCACTTTTGGTACTGAAATCAAAATAATCTAGCAGCTAAGAGATTAAATTGCTTTCCGTAATTCTTAAGTGACAATAATTAAATTAACCTCTTACCAAATAGGCGGAGAATACCCTGGTCTCTGGACAAATCAGCTTAATCACACTTCGCGTAATTACCATAGTCGATAATGAAACTATATCAAAATTGATCTCAATTATGGTAGAAACTACCACTTGAGTAATCTATAAATTTACATAATCCGATTTCTTCATTAAAGATCGCGTAAGCGTCTAGTCCGAAAAGACAGAAAAGAAATTGTTGTGAGTTCTGATGAGATTAATTTAGGTTAGAATAATTGATACTATGTATCTTTCTGAAACCGATAATTACTAGGTTTCACTAAAAGGGATCTAAAAGTTAAATTAAACTATACATCTACTTGTGAGTTATTAAGTTATAGTTAATTAACTTCGCACTGAAGCAACACAACGGGCTATTGGCGACAGTCCGGGATCAATCCCGGAGGAAAAGATCCAAGGACAATGCCTCGTAATTTTGAACCACGGTCAGATGACGGAATTATTAAAGTTAATACACATGTAAACATTTTTAGTCCTGTATTGTTGATATAAAATAAGTTATTCATAAAACCTGTTATTTCAAGTGCTTTTAACCAAGTAGCAGCGCCATCTAGAGAGAAGACCAGATTCCCTTTTTCCGTGACGTCACAATAAGTGGCTGAATTCTCCAGGAAACGGATATCGAATTCCGTCTTAGTTCACTTTCAACAAATGCACGTCAGTAGATTGCGTTTTCCTTTGAAGTTTTGAAATTATTTTGACTCATTTAAACTCATCCTATCCCACCTTTGAATAAAATAATATAGTTTCCTCCAATTTATGGAGTCGCAGTAGCGTATAAGCAACCGGAGGGTTGCGAGTTTGAATCCAACCAAAGACCATCGTGTACGAAGGGGGCTGGTCACTTTAAATCTGTGGTGACCGCAAATGTCCTCACGTTGGCGTGGTGTGGAAATTTGGAGAATGGAGTGCCAGCTCAGGGTTTCGTGTTCGTTTCGTTTAGGGCTTCGTGTTTCAAAATTACCTGGTGTTGTCCTCGGACCTTTCCGCTCTGGATTGATCCCGTACCGTCGCCAATAGCCCGTTGTGTTGCCCCAGTGGGACGTTAATTAAATACCTACCTACCTTTTCCACTTTAGTTCCAGCGATTTCGCCATTGCGTGTTTAATTCCTTGATGTTTTTTCTGTACGGGAGTAAGCTTTTCAATGATATCGATTTTTGCGACTCTTGAAGATTCCATAGCTTCTTGACAAGCAAGTACATTAACATAAATTTCAATGTAACTTTTAACCCCCAAAACTGTTCAGATTTCCTTTTAGAAATATCCATTATGAAGTCTCTTATTTGGTTAACACGGTTCTAATCTGTTGTGGTTGCTCCAGTAGTTTTTAAGGCTGTCATGGAATCTATATATTTTAACCTCTGAATATGCAGATTAGGTATATCTGTCAAGGCATTAAGTTCCCAAAGTTCTGCTTTAATAAGCAAGTAAAAATATTTTAAGGGATATAAAATGATGCTGTACTTAAGTTAATTTAAAAAGGAACGCTTTTAGCAGAATATGAACATGTGTAAACTGAATCTCGGTCCCATGTTGTAAATAATGCATCACAGAAAAAGATACTGCTTTGGAAATGAATTCAAATGAGGTGCTTATTTTAATGGTATTCGTTCGTTCGACTGATATTAAGGGTAAATATGCCTAACCAAAGCGAAAGAAATAAAAAAATCTAAAAGAACATCACGAGCTCCAACACTCGCATTTACATAAAACTTTGGCACAAGTGCATGCCAGAAAAAATGGCCGATTTCTTGCAGAAATAGCGACTAATTATTTTCTACTTTTTCAAGTTCCTCCTTCTCAACCACCTTTATCTCAGCTTTCAAATTGCACTTGAGTCTCAAACGCATACAAATAGGAATAATAAAAATTTCTAAAACCGAAACGCAGACTCTGCTTCGTTCCTACTTCCTAATCACCAAGCTGTATAGGGTTCTCTAATGAACAAACGCTGCAGCGAAAGGTAGAAAATAGTGGAGAGAGAAAAAAAACAGAAATCCCAAAAGAGAAAGCAAGATATTTAGAATGCTGCTTGCTTAGATCTCTCGGAAAAGAAAGTTCCTCTGAAATGCTTTTATTTTGAGCTGAAAACTATTATCCCGTAATGAGCGTTCAAATGGTTGAACTTAAAGCCAGAAAAGGCCTGTTTTAAGGGCAAGGAATAAAACTATGCGTTTAGCATTCTTCAACTCTTAAGAATTTTATCGCTTGGCATTTAAGGTGAATCTTCCACGCTTATTATTTTTTATCCTCATAAAAATGAAATGAAGGGCCTAGGGCATGATAGTGACAAGCCACAGAATGAAAATCCCGTTACAGCGGATATAAAACAAAATATTCAAGAGTACTTAAGAAATTTTACGGGGGAAATGTTTAGGCTGTCTGAATTAACGTATTTTTGTAATCTCGAAAAAAAAATCGCTCCGAGATACAGAAGGCCCTGTAGCCCAGTTGGAAGAGTAACGGATTGGCAACCGGAGGGTATCGAGTTCGAAACTAGGTTCAACCAAAGAACGCCGTGTATGCGTTGGCTGGTGCACGTTAAATCTATCGTGGCCTCAAACGTCCTGACTTTGGTGTGGTGTGGAAGTTTGGAGAGTGGGGTGCCAGCTCACAGGTGTGACCTCGTCATCGGGCCGTGGTTCAAAATTACGTGGTGTCGTCCTCGGATCTTTCCCTTCGGAATGGATCCCGGACCGTTACCAATAACTCGTTGTGCTGCGTAAGTGCGACGTTATGTAACTACCTACAGATACAGAGGTATGGAAAAGGGATGTCGCTAATTAAATTTCTAAGCATTTATCACATCCCGGAAATATTCCATTTTGCCTTTTTCAGTAAAGTTGCTAAATTTTAGACCGGATATTAACGTAAATTTTGAGACATTTTCAATTTAATCAATTTTAAATTAATTTTTCTCAAAAAGAGCCACTTCTGAAAGTCAGTTTCTTCTTAAGTTCCTATATAAATATGTTAGTGTTTTCGCACTTTTGGAATAATTAAGCTAAAATAAATTATTTAGGTAATGAGACACTGACCTGGAAATCGAACAGTTTACTCAAAATCGAAATGGTAGAGATGGCTCTCTATGCTTACAGGGGAAAGTCGCCTAACATGAGATACTTTTTTCAAATAGCTATGGCGTTTGTTTGGTGAAGCTGTCAGTAGGGCTGCAGAACCTGAACGTAAAGACGACTTTGAAGTAGGCAGAGGACTTATATAAGAAGGTTTAACCACCACTACTTACGGTCCAGGTTCTGAGATGGAGCAACATGTTCTGGAGAGATTGGCGGTTGAGTCGATGTGGATGTTGCGGGAACCTCCAATGGTTCATGAAGTTGAGCACGTTGTCCAGAAGAGGTCGATGGTTGGTCACGTCGAATGGATGAATGTTGATCGGGAGAAAGTACAATCGCATCGGTAATATCAAGACAAACAAAATGAAACCCTAATATGAGATACCTCATATTTGGCTACAAGTGTCTCATATTAGGCGCTGTCATACTTTCAAAAATCTCATCAATTATTATTAAATTATGAGGAATTTCAGAGTCTATCACAATTTATTTCTTCTTTCAAACTCGTTTCTAAAATGACTGACAACGCATAATTTTGTCTTGAAAGTTTGAATCAATTTTTTCAGTGCATATTTTGTTACAACACCATCGCTTGGCAGCTTTTTGTTTGCAAGCAGCGATGGAACGTTTTCGTCTCGGCATTATGCAGAAATGCAATAAAAAGAATAAATATAATAAAAAAGCAACAATGGTAATGTGACAATAATAAATTTGTTTACAATACAATTGATTGAGAACTCGAAAATTTTGATCTGTGCAGTTGATCTCACAAGAATTAAAATATGAAAACAAGCAGAATTGAGCAGAATAACAACAATTGCTCGTGAATAAACACGTGTGGAGCAATTCACTTCACTTCAAACTGAAAAGGCAAGCCTTAGAAAGTGTCATGCAATTAAATAACACGAAAAGGGTGAGGCTCACTCGACAGTGTTTATATCAGATGCAGACAAAACACCGTCTACTTTCGGTTTCGTTACTTATATTCAATAGAAAAACTTTCATAACTCGCTAAATATTGCAGCTACAGCAATAAAATTTTGCACACATATTCTTAAAAGGTGTATAATTAATGTAAGATAATAATAAAAAAAATCGACATTTTAGTTATTTTTAGGGTACTGAGTCCCCTTAATCATGCAAAAAGTGCTAATAAAGAAAAACTGAAACAAGGATCAGAAACTATAAGTAAAACTGATTATATTTCATGAGTTGGATGGTTTTATTCCATGGGTTAGATTTTCAAAAACAACTTACCTTGCATCCAAAAGTTGTTTTTCAAAAGAGGTCCACTGAACTTCGAAAATCACAAAACCACGTTCTCTGTGAACTGACGCCAGGAGGTTACTTCGGGTGTGGTTATGACACTAGGGGCTCAGCCTACCCAGAAGCTAATAGTTCATGACATTTTCAACAGGTGGAGCCAATGGGCAGGAAATATACACGGGTATCTCATATTAGGCAACTGTCTCATATTCGGTGACTTTCCCCTATCAAATTCCCTTTAAAAGAATGAAACGTTTCTGGAAATTCCATCAAGATTCCCTCTCAACTTCCAGTGAAAAATAGTTGTATGAACTTGTATGAATAATAGTTTATTTCTAACTTTAAGTAAATTACCAAAAGGAAAAAATTATGTACATTAAACATGCACTCGGAAACTCATAAACGAATCATAATATAAACTCACCTCGTTACAAAACAAATTTCATAAAATACTCTCACTATATTATAATTTATTTAAATTTACTTTAAATCTTTTGATACAAAGGGGCAGAGTGCTAAACTATATATTTTAAATACTATACTAATATTACTTTTTTTTAAATGTGATGTGATCATACAATTTGTCTAGCAAGAAAACATGCAGGCAGGGGAAGGCAACAAATAACCAATCAGTTTTTTTTTATCGAAAAGGGTATAACATTATTTATACTCCCCAAACTGGGAATTATTATTTACATTTAAGTAGAGTTTAAGTAAATTTAAGCGTCTCCCTTGTTGGCTGAATTTACATAAAAAATAAATATTGAAATACTTTCAACTACTCATATAGTTTATAAACATAAAACTATTTCTGAAATCTGGAATAAACTGAGTATAAATACTTTCAGCTTGGAATTAAGTTGCACCAGTTCAGCTGAAATAATATTAGCGGGATTAAGCTGTGTTTTTCACTGAAATTAAAAATTAGACCAGGTATTTTTGACACTGAAATTTCATTCTAAGAATCAGCGAACCTTTATTCCCTAGATTGTGAACAAATATTATTAATCCTTTTTAAAAAATTAAGTGCTAATATTATCTCTCGGCTTTTTTGTTGTTTTGTTAGATTTTATGCAGATACTTATTTTAAATAACTTTTAGCTCCATTGTGATTCCCTAGATTGTGAACAAATGGCAGTTCATTGCTTAAAGTTCTGTTCTTGTTTCGTATTTCAAAATACGTATTATCTTCAGCAAACATGTATAATGAGAATCGTATACAAAATTATCAAGGGAATATATTTCGCTGAATTCGACAATTATTCTAACTTCCCACTAATCAAAAAAGGAAAAGCGTAATTTTCCAATTATTTTCGATGGTGAATTCATTGGTAGAACAAAGGAGAAAGCGAATTGATTTAAACATAATATTGCTGTCTGACGGGCATTATTTATCATGAGTTTGGATGTGAGATGGTATAATTTAATTAAAAATTAATAATTAAATACGTTAACATTGGAAATATAAATAACAAAATCATGGAAAGAAAGACTGAAACGTTCTTAAATCGACAGAATTTAAAATTTATATACTTTAATATCACAATTAATAATTCATCTCTGATGATGTTTTTCAAATAATCAAAATTACTTTGAGGAATCGCTCCTTCTTAAAAAGTCAATAGAAAATTTAATTGATAAATACGTAATGCATACATCAATTCATTAATTTCAATTTGACGCATACCGCTGTGCTTTCTGCTAATATATATTCTATTTATTATTGTTTATTTACTTGTATTAGAACCGAGCGTAGAAATGTAAAGACGATGAGAAAATAATCAAATTAAAAAATTAAAATGCACACATTTCAGACATTAGCTGCCGCATATACTTTTGAATCTTTAATCGAAGCACAGCTGTAAAGTTTTAAACCTAGTTTGTAATAACTGATTTTTAAACAGTTATTAGACCGAGTTTTCTATATTGTTTGAATTTTTGAAAACATTGTTTGCCCTTTTAATTTGCAGCGCTTATTTTACTGTAGTAATTTATTCTATGCACACACATATTATATGGATAATTTAAAATTACAAATATTCATAACACTGTAATGAATGTTTGAAAGTGTAAACATTAGGAAAAATGCGAGTGACATGTAATTATAGGATTTAAATAAAATTCACTTTCGATCAAAAGCATTCAAAACCTGTGTTGAACTGAGAATAATACTGTTGAATATGAATACTGAAGTTTAGAAAGTTCACTTATGCGTTATATAAGCTACTGAGAAGGAAACTCTACTGTTTATGAATAGATTATATATTATTATTATATAAGGAATAAAACATTAGTATAGATGTTGCGAGCTGTATACTTATTTATAATTGTTATTTAATGCCCTCCAAGTGATTTCGACCTGCTGTATCGTCCATCAAGATCTGACCAATTTTGCTTATGACGAGATATCTCGTCCTCAAGATATTGCTGATTTTTTAAAGTGACAAAATTAAAATCCAGTCTGTTTTCTTCTAATGACGATATATCTCGTAATCAAGATATTGCCGATTTCTCATTGTGACAAGATCAATATCCAGTCAGTTTTCTTCTAATGAAGAGATATCTCGTCCACCAAGATTGATCAGTTTTGCTTATGACGAGATGCTTCGTAGAAATAATTAGCTGTAGGTTAATTCTGAATGAAATCTTAGAACACGTGATAGGAAATAGATATGTGAAACATTCATAAAGAGATTTCTAGAAAGTTTTATTTGTTTTTGTTAAATATAGTTCTTGGATTGAGCTGAAATCGACCGGTTTCGAAAATATTCTGCATTTTAAAGCGTATAAAAGCGTATAAAGTAAAATATTCTGTGTCTTTCAGGGAATATCTTAAGGTTAATACTAGAAAATAATTATTGTTTTTTTCGTTTCCTGTTCATTATGTAAGGTGGGAAAAGTTTTTTTAACGTAATCGCTCTGTATAATGCCATTGAAATGCCGTTCCCCTGTATAATTCGGGGCCGTCGTAACTCAGTGGTTTTATCCACTGCGCTAGCAACTTGAAAGTTGTAGGCTACGCAGGTTCGATTTCTCCTTGGGTGTATTTCTGTCTTCTCTTTCAGGAATACTGTGTTTTGAAATCACTCGACTTTGTCTCGTGTTTGGCGTAGCATGGCCAAATATGCCCTTGCGCCATAAATCTCAACCATCCTCTGCATAATTCAATTCGAAAAGGCATAAAATTCCGCACTTTTATAAAAATCGCTTTGAAAGACCTGACTAAAACGTTTCTAAAAATACCTTTCCCTTTTCACTCAGAAATCGGCTCCCATTTCAAAAAATCACGACCAACATAAACTGCCAACTTTTGAAAATGACGCGCGAGGAAAAAAACAATTCCTTAGAATAATGAAAATTTCACGTCATATTACACCGCCCATCATCCCTAAACGTGACGTCGGAAGTCTGGCCGATAATTATTATGCATGTAAAAATCCCCCAGGCCAGTGAAGAGCGCCAACTCCAGCCTTGATGACAAAATGTCTTGGCGTCGTAATAAGCTATACTTTCGACGTAACATATCTTTCACATCTCGGGACATTTAAGTTATGCAAGTTAATGTGGGGGAAAGACTCGCCTGCAGGAAGTCTGCTCTGGACGCATTACACTGTGTCAGTGGCATGCACCTTCAGCTTGCTTATAGATTAAAAGCCTCGGGGAGCCCCTAACATTAGGCTCAAAAGACAGACTTCCACCATTAAAGAGAGGGTGGAGGCGGAATGGATGGTGGCGCTGGTGGAGATATTTGTTTAAGGAGGACTGATAGGGTTGAGTCAGCTTTCGCATTCAACATCCCCTTTTATGTTTGGGAGTTATGCTATCAAAATGCCCGGCCAAAACTGCCGTAATGTATTTTTGTTCTGGAAAGTTTCCATCCGTGATAAATATTTCGTTTGTTTAAATCAAAGTAGGAAAGATAAAATACGTATTAGATTAATGTTTGGAAACACGATGACTTATTTCATTGATACTGTCGAGGCTCACACAAAAATACAAATTTAATGGACTGTAATTATGTTTATCTGCATTGATTGCTGTTCTATTCTAAGTACAGAAGAGAGTTGTATTATCCTAAGTACCTAAAATAGTTGTACTATCTAAATACACAAGATAGTTGTACTATCTAAATACACAAGATAGTTGTACTATCTAAGTACACAAGAGAATTCTATCCCTAAGTGCCTAAGAGTTGTACTATCCTAAGTACACAAGAGAGTTGTGCTATTTAAGTACACAAGAGAGTTCTACTATCCTAAGTACACAAAAAGAGTTGTACTATCCTAAGTGTACACAAGAGAGTTGTACTATCCCAGGTTCATAAAAGAGTTGTACTATCCTAAGTACATAACATAGTTGTACTATGCTAAGTACACAAAAGAGTTGTACTATCAAAAGTACACAAAAGGGTTGTACTATCCTAAGTACACAAGAGAGTGGTTCCTGGAACGGAACGCTGGCAATTACGGTAGGTAGATATTTTAATTAACGTCGCACTTAGGAGCAACACAACGGGCTATTCTGGCGATTACGTCTTATCACTTCAAGAGATCAGGCACAAACTGAGAAGATTGCAACGTTCTTGGCGCTCGCCAAGTACATGAAAAGTTACGCCAATTAAGGAATAACTACAGCTGTCAAAGAGTTTATACACGGTACGAACAGATACATTGGTTTAGTTTCGGTTTGTCACACTATGGTCATTTTCTGTGGCACTATATTATTATTACACTGGCAGTCCGCGATACAGTTTTCTTATTGTTTTTATAGTTTCTTATTGTCCTTATGTATTGCTGGCTGTGGACTACTCACACCTTCATACCTTATTTAACCGTACTGGTGGTTTATCGTCGAGTCGAAGTAGTGGCCAGACTGGTGCAAAAACCTGTTCCAAACTGTCACCAGTTCTAGGCAGGAAGCAATTTGTTTTTCCTACTGGAAATTTCATTCCCCTTGGAGTAATACTGCAGTTTTACTTCGGCGAGATATCTCGTTATTAACGAAATTGACCAGATCTTGGACGAGATATCTCGTCCAAACCACTCGGAGGGTTAAATCCATTTACAAAGAATATATATTTATCGATATGCGCATTTCATAAGTCCAAAAGAAACTAAACCAATCCTTTCTTATTTAGATTGATTTGGATGACTTATTTCAATGTTGACATTGGTATAATTTTGGTTTGTCACACGACGATCATATTCTGCGGCTCTATTATATTATTACACACTAGCAGACCCGTGCATAGCATCTATGCTGCAGTTTTTTTATTTAGTTTCAATACTTATTGCTCTTTTCTACTGATGACAGGTAGGTATTTTAATTAACGCCACACTGGAGCAACACAACGTGCTTTTGGCCACGGTCCGGGATCAAACCCAAAGGAAAATTCCAAAGACAACACCACGTTATTTTGAACAACGGTCAGATGACGAGGTCACACCTGATCTGGCACTCGACTCAGCAAACTTTCACATCACTTCAACGTGAGGATATATGAGGGCTGATACACGTGGCTCCAAATGTCCTCACCTCCGTGGTGGGGAAGTTCGGAGAGTGGGGTTCCAGTTCAGATGTTCCCGTCATCTGACAATGGTTCAAAATTACGAGGCGTTGTCCTTGGATCTTTCCCTTCGGGTTTGATCCCGGACCGTCGCCAATAGACCGTTGTGTTACTCCAGTGCGACGTTAATTAACTACCTACCTACCAATGTTACAGATTCTATCAGAATCCGATTCCCTACTTCATTTTTGAAACGGACAACAAAGATTTAGAATTTAATGAATTTTATCACTTGGAGTGTCTGTTTAAAACATACTCCCAACATTTTAGTAATTTTTAGACCAAGCACCTGGTCTAAAAACATAAACCTGGTCTAAAAACATTTGTTATGGTATGGAAGGAATTCGAAATTCTGTTAACCTTTACACTAATACATTTTGTTTCATAATTTCAAAATGAAAACATACTCTACCTATGAAAGGTTATGGTCATTAGGTGTGGAAAGGAACAGAAATAAAAGTATTTGTAGTTTTCAATTATCTTATTTTGACATTTTTCCATCATTATACAAAACAAGTCTATTTCTTACGTGACTAAATTCCTATTTGCTTCAGTTCTATCTGTTTATATACTTCTGCCAGGAACAATGTTCAATTTCTATGAGAAATACAGTTTAAGATGCATGTATTAGAAATTGTGTACTTTCTGCAGAAAGAAACACTTGAACAGCGATCAGATAATAGTAATTTTTGTTACATAACGTTTAAAGTTTATGCAATAAGTACATAAATATTACATTAAAATTTCCCAATTAAGCTCCAGCCCTGTGAAATCTAAGGCCTATGAATTCATATCGATTTATATAAAAAGTTAGCTAAAGCTTATTTTTAGATTGTATATCTTATCTTTTATATTTTGAGAAAAATTCAAATATCTATAGGGGTTATACGTTTCGTATAAAAAACAAACACGAATATGAGTTAAATGAAAAGTTTAAAACAAAAATATGGTACGATTTTTTATTTTATTAATTGTAGAAAGCGCTTTTGAACTTTTAGAAAAGTTAAATTTTAAGGCTATTTTCACTGCTTTGAAAGTAAGCAATGTTTTCTATGTTACTATGCACTGCAAACTATGCTAACAAAATTGAAAACATTTTTCAGTTTAGTTAGGTAGTAATTTAATTAAAGAATTCAGATGGAATGGCCAAATTGATTTAAAAGCAAGTCTAGTAAAATGGGGAACAAAACTCCATTTTAACATTCAGTTTTCGTTATTCTATTGTTTGGTTTATAGAACACAAGATGGTGGTGAATTTTAAACCGCATAGCTAATCAAATAGTCTTTAACTTCTAATTACTTAATCTAAAAACGGCTTAACGAAATTTTAATTAGATAAACACAAAAAATAAATTATATTAATAGAAAAACAAACGCTGATACAATTACATACTTTTAAATAAACGAATCTTTTCTCCTTGGTATTTCGAAACAATTTTCAGAGCAAACATCGAACATTTATTTAAGTCGCAAATAAATTCAATTACATTTAGAGAATTAGAGATTAATTGGATCAGTGCATCGGTTTTCCATGGCATAGTATCTTTAAATAAATATTGGTATTCATTTAAAACCCTTTTTTCTCTACATGATTTTACAAATTAAATATCCGCACATTTTCAAAATTTATCTTTAATTTACTCATAAATTCAATTAATTAAATATGGTTTTCGTTTACTTTAAAGTGTTAATCGCCTTATACTGGTTGGAACTCAGCAAAAATATTTTTTTAAAATAAAAAATTCGCGATATCGAATAGCCCTTAGGTATTTTCTTAATTATTATATCAATAGATTAATAAAGTTTGTGTGCTGTGAGATTACCATCCCTAACTATAACCGAAGGGTTGTAGTGGGGTGTGGGGAGAAAGAGTGTGGAAGGAAGGGGATACAACCTGTTAGCGCCCAAGGCAGGGTGGACGTGGTGTTTGTTCACTGCTCTGTCACGTTATACTATCGTTTTCATTTCATGTAAATGCTGGATTGTGCGTGTCCAGTAATTGTAACGTCGTCGTCTACTGAAAAAATAATCGTATTCGTCCTTAAAAGCTCTCTTTTTAATCTGACACCATTCATTACAACGAACCAGAACAATCCAACATATACCATCATGCTTTTTCTTTTATTTGTAAGTTCCTTATAATTTTATAAGAAAAACTCATTCCCAAATCGTCTTAAGAATATTGGAAGGCAATAAATTTGTATCCGCAAATCAAGACGATATAGAAACATTTATCAGCCCTCAAACTGGTTTCGACGAGATATCTCGTCCATCAAGATCAGACCAGTTTTGCTAATGACGAAATACTTCGTCATCAAGACTGCCTATTTTTTTATGGGTGCAGCCAAAGACCGTCGTGTTAAAAGGGACTGATAGACGTTAAATCTGCCGTTGCCCCTCAAATGTCCTCACGTTGGCGTGGTGTAGAAGTTTGGAGAGTGGGGTGCCAGCTCAGGTGCTCCTCATCTGATCGTGGTTCAAAATTACGAGGTGTTCTCGGATCTTTCAATTCGGGATGGATCCCGACCTTCACCAATAGCCCGTTGTGTGCTTCAGTGCGACATTAATTTAATTAACTACCTACCTATCGATTTGTTTGTGATGACAAGATCAAGATCTCGTCAGTTTTCTCTAATGACGGGATATCTCGTCCATCTGGATCTCAGCCAGATTTGCTAATGAAAAGATACCTCGTCGAAACAACCATCAGTAATGTTTTGTTATAAATACAGAAAAGCAATAAATTGCACCAAGAAGTATGAATTTTATGCACTTTCAAATAATTTTAACGAAATGGTTGCCGCGTTTCATATTTCTTAGAAATATTATACTAGTAAGCGCAAAACTAAACCCTGAATCACTTTTAATAATATTGAGTGTAGTGTATAGTGCACATATATGTTATAAAGCCAAATATGCATGTATTCCCTAAACATTACTAGAGAAAACTGAATGTATTTCTAAGGCAGGAAAAGACTTGGATGAATAAAAAAACAGGTGAAATTTCTGTACATGTACAAGTAAAGTGCTAGCCCTTAGGTGATATGAAAGAGCCGAAATGTTCACTCTATTTGAGAGCAAAGTCCAGCCATATGGATTCAAAAAGTCAATTTCCAAAGCAACTTTATGTTCCCAGAAGTCTGGAGATTCTCTTCCTTTGAACCACTTACGAATCCTTCGCCTCTGTTTACTAAAGGTTCATCGCACAGATTTATTTTGCCATTTTATTTTTCGGATATTTTAATACAGGGTATCACACATTTCTCTTGGGAAAAGTGTTATTTCGACCTGAACACTCAAAAATGAGTTTTGCGTTGAGGATTGTGAAAATGAAATATTTTCAATTCTTAGAAGCTCAAATTTTCATGCAAATATTTCGATGATTTTCGTTCCGCATTCTAGGTTTCGGGATTGATAGGTGAATGTTTATATTACAACACGAAAGAATTTCTGTGTAGAGTAGGACATTTCTTCACGAATAGCTCAAATTGTGTTTCAAGCAAGCGATGCGATTCTTCCTGGATCTCTAAAAACGTTTAGTTTAAATAGAACTGCTACAGCTGTTTTTTACTAGTTAAAATAAATCGCTGCTATTGCAAATGTAATATAACGTCGACTTAGAGCAGAAATTCATTAACTGACACTTTTTGGAAACATTAAATGCTTGTTTTCGTGATAATGAGAAACAGTTTATTAATTTGTTGAAAAGATAACAGTTTGATAAAATATAATAACAGTTTATTAATTCGTTAAAAAGATAAGTTTGATAAAAGATGATAACAGTTTATTAATTTGTTGAAAAGATAATAGTTTGATAAAAGATGATAACAGTTTATTAATTTGTTAAAAAGATATCACTATCAAGACGCTTATAATTTATATTTCTTTAGTTTAATAGTCTTTAAACAGCTGTACAGTAAGAAAACATTTTTTTAGTTAATTTGTTACGGTCCTCTAACGTCGACGGTAAGCAAGATACTTTTCTGAGTGCATTCTGAAACTGATAAGTATGTGCTTATCACGGCTTAAAATATACTGAGGAAGCAATCTCATATTTATGTAGGTAGATATTTTAATTAACGTCGTACTGGAGCAACACAACGGGCTATTGGCGACGGTTAGGGATCAAACCCGAAGGGAAAGATCGAGGACAACACCACGTAGTTTTGAACCAATGTCTGATAACTAGGTCACACCTGAGCTGGCACCCCACTGTCCAAACTTCCACACCACGCTAACGTGAGGACATTTGAGGACACCACAGATTTAACGTACTCCAGTCCTCTTTGTACACGACGGTCTTTGGTTGGATTCGAACTGGCAACCCTTCTTCCAATCGGGCTACCACGGCCCCTGATATTTGGAACTCGTTTATAATTCAACGGAGTTGATGCAGAATATAAATTGTTATTAAAATTTAATAATTAGTATACTTTAAATCAATAATACAATCAACATGTAATAAATTTGCTTATAATAAGGAGATTGTCTTTATTTTGGGTTGAAGTAATACAAGTAAAACATTGAATGTAATTTATTACAATGATTCATTTAAGTTTTTGGAAGAAATATGCCATAGAAATATGCTTGATAAGAAATATGCTTTTTCTAAGCACTATAATGTTACAAATTTCGGTATATTTGCGTATGTATATGTCGGAGGACCCACTATTTTAAGTGAGGTTTCCAATTAATAAGTGAAACTAATTATAAATTGAGTATTTCAGACTTGTATTGAGAAATACTGTTTATTATTCGTTTACATTCTGGTGATTTAACTGAATTATTATTTTAAATTCGTACTTTTATTATATATATATGAATACGGGATGATTGAGATAAATAAGGTATGTTTCCAATAAAACGAAGTAATGAAAGTTATAAGTTTTAAAAATGAAGGAAATCTATTTCTCTTAAGCATTAGAATCTTGTGTAAATAACCTGTGTATAAGAAATTCATTATTTTCACTGAAAAAGAATTCTATCTACATTATCCAAACCAAACGTCTTTAGGCATTTACATCAAATTCAAACTTAAATTTGAGATACTTAAAATGCTTTTGAAAAAAATTATAGCAATTTATTTTATTACTGAGGTTTTTAATTTAATTAATTCATAACTAAATTCCTGTCCCTATATGAACACGTCTTATTCCATTTATTACGTACTTACAACTCAATTGAACTTTTTTTGTAATAATAGTACTTTTATCCAGATCCTTATATCAAAAATTGTCTATTAGAAATTGATAAAAATAATAGTTGAATTCTCAAAAATGCATTGAAGTAATGCAATTTTACAGATTACTTTCTAAGAGTTAACAAAAATTAGCCTATGAAAAACTCTTAACTATAATAGATCTATAGTTGAACTATAACTTAACTATAGTTGATTAGGCCATTAAGATTAAAATATCTTTAATTATACTTGAATAAATAATTAAAAATGTGTAATTAGTCAAATTTAACTTGATGATATTAAGTATCGTATAAATAATTCATTACGTATGTTAAAATGTGATGCAAATGACTTCTGACATAGTTGCTCATTAAAAACCTCACATTATTACAGAAAATTAATGCATTTAAATATATTTCTTCATGCATTAATAAGCAAACTCACTATTTAAAGTAGTCTATAACCTTAAACATGGCGATTTTGGGGATTTTCATAGCTCTTTAAAATCTTTTACTATTTGCAAAGATGTGGTCCTTTTATTTCTGCCCCCTAAGGGATTTCAAGAAATCAGTTTTAAGTTTTAAAAGAGTAGTTTGTTGAAAGCAACGCTCAATTTACAGGGATTAAATCGTTTTTGTCAAAGCCGCAGTTTCCAGTATTCAATAACTTTTTGCAGAAACAGATGCCTATTGTCGAAGAAAAATTGTAAAGCGCCCTTTATTTTATTTATACAAATTATGCTGAATCGACTGTTTTTTTAGAGGAATCGTAAAAAATGGCTTTCACAATGGCTAGGCTGGCTTATTTTTATCTCAATTTTATATTTGATATTGTAAAGTTTTGAAAAGTTTTGTTTTGAATGTATGCACCAGCGCTCTGGAAAATGCCTTTAGTATACGGTAAAGTTTTATAAGTCCTATAACTCCAATTTACCCAGACATACTTATAAAATACATCCCATAAAATGCCTTCAAACACCACAATTCAAAAAATTAATTCTGAAACAATAAGAGGATTATGAAGCTATCATCAACAGATGAAATATTCAAAATTGTCTGCTGTAACTGCAATTACTCATTCACGAGTAGTAATGTAACCTAAATCCATAGAGATACTCAAAAATTCAAAATGGGTAAACGATTATTAGGCGATAGTAAAATTTAAAAAACCTATGGGTTTTAAAATATGATTGGATTATCACCATTTCCAATGTGTGCGTATCTGAAAGGTGATACTTAATTTCTGAAGTGAAAGAGATAATGAACTACATCGTATTTCAAGCTTTAGTTGTGAATCAAATTAATCCCTAATTTAACCATCGAAAATACTAAGTAAGCCTAGATTTACCATTGAATAAATAAAAACATTTATTGTGTTTTTTTATCATTGTGCGAAAGTATCGTTCTTATTTGGAGAAAAATAAATACTTTTCCAAGACATGGGAATTATCGCCAGTATAAAGAACAAAAAATAGTGAACCATAATATAGATAGATATAAAATCCAATTATATATATGATCCAAACAATTTAAGAAAAAAGACACACAAATACAGTTAGGGAAGTAAATAGAACAAAACACTTCATAATAGCAGATTACTTATTGTATTGAAATCATGAAGCATAATGTATTTCAAATATTAGCATTCAAGTTGATCTTTAAATATATCACTCTGCATGTTAAACATAGAGAGAGAAATTTATGGTCCAGATATCTGTGCGATTTATCACTGAAGCATAAAAGTACTCAACATCTAGGGCTTCGAGTCTGTCAAGTGAAAGAACACAATTCCGTCAATGTTGGCAACCTCTCCGAAAGACCTCCCACATCCGATGAAGTGCTAGAGCACAAACAATACCTCACACCAAAAACAGTTATCCGTCTTATTCTTAACAACATACATGGCTATATATAATGAAAGAAAATGTTAAATGAGCCTAAAATAATGTGTTGTTTCGGTATTCAGATCGAGTATTCCCTGTATATGATGTTAAACTTTCGCTAAGAGGTGGATGGATCACTTTGGGACATGAACCATTCTATCTCACGCATTTCTATCAGATTTATCACATTTTACCCAGATTTGTCATTGAATGTATAAAATTCTTATTGTCTGATACCTTAAAATGAAAGCACCACAAAGTTCTGTCCTTGAAACGTGTTTCCCATTGTATAGCAAAGTTGATAAATAACTGGAGTTAGAACTACAGGGAAGTATAAACTATAACGTATTTCCTACATTCAGTTGAATCAAATTTTGTACTTTGGTAGAAAAGAGCCTATGTTCATATCCGCTAATTTTGAATTATGTTCACATATCACTTCAAGGTAATGAACGTTATTGTAGAAAAATTGACCAGCTGTGAATGCATTATGTGAAAAATAGTATCTTTTGTACGTTGCATTAAAAATAAAATAAATATTTTTTTTTCTAAATCAACTAGGTACCACGTTATCCCGGTTGGAGGAGTAACGGATTAGCAACCGGAGGGTTGCGAGTTCGAATCCAACCAAAGATCGTCGTGTACAAAGGGGTTGGTGCCGGTTAAATCTGTCGTGACCTCACATGTCCTCACGTTGGCGTTGTGTGGAAGTTTGGAGATTGGGATGCCAGCTCAGGTGTGACCTCGTCATCTGACCGTGGCTCAAAATTACATGTTATTGTCCTCGGATCTTTCCCTCGGGGATTGATCCCGGACCGTCGCCAATAACCCGTTGTGTTGCTCCATCGCGACGTTAATTAAAATATTTACCGTACCATCTAAATCAACTGGTTACCAAAACTTGCGAAATGGACATTGGTCCCTTTTCTACCAAGTACTGAATTACACTTAAATTTATCGGTCTTAACTATTTAACTTGTATAGATTTATCATTGAATCAATAAAAATCTATTTTGATGTTTTAGGGTGTGAAAGTATTAATCAGTTTTGATAATAAAACCTAATATCCTTGAGGCATGATAATTAACGATTAAATTATGTTGACGCCACAATCGGACTTCGGCACATCCTTGAGTGTACTAATCGAAACCTGACTATTCAAGGTTGGACTAACGAAAACCAAAAATTCCAGCGGATTTGTATCTCTGTTATGACCATTAGGGTTAGGAGTATTCGCGATTAACTTAATAACTTAATGTTAACCCTCCATCAAAACTTAATGCTAACCCTCTATCAAAACTTAATGTTAACCCTCCTGGCGGTTGTCTCGGATAGGTATCTCGTCAAGAACAAAACTGACCAGATCTTGATGGACGAGATATCTCGTCATTAGGAAAAACTGACTAGATCTTGATCTCGCCATCATAAACAAATCGGCAATATCTTGATGACGAGATATCTTGTCATTAGCAAAAGTGATCAGATCTTGATGGATGAGATATCTCGTAGATTCCACTTAGAGGTTTAACAAAACTGAACAGACCTTGATCGACGTGATATATCGTCATTAGGAAACAACCGATTAGATCTTGATATCGCCATAAACAAATCGGAAATATCGTAATGACGAGATATCTCGTCATTAGCAAAATCGGTCAGATCTTGATGGACGAGATATCTCATCATTATAAAATAAACTGAACCAATCTTGATCTTGTCATAAACAAATCGGCAATATCTTGACGAGATTTCTTGTCACCAGCAAAAGTAGTGAGACCTTGATGGATGAGATATCTCATAGATTCCACTTAGAGGGTTAACAAAACTGAACAGATCTTGATCGACGTGATATATCGTCATTAGGAAACAACCGATTAGATCTTGATATCGCCATAAACAAATCGGAAATACCTTAATGACGAGATATCTTGTCATTAGCGACATTGGTCAGATCTTGATGGGCGAGATATCTTGTAGATACCACTTTGAGGGTTAATAAAACTGATCAGATCTTGATGAACGAGATATCTCGTCGAAACCATTTGGAGGGCGATCAAAAATGACCATATCTTGATGGACGAGATACCTCGTCACTAAAAAACTGATCAAATCTTGATCTCATAAAAATCGGCACTATCTTGATGACGAATTATCTTATCATTAGCAAAATTGGTTTGATCTTGATGGACGAGATATCTGACTATTATAAAAATTGACCGCATCGTGATCATGTCATCATGGAACAAATCGACATTAGCTTGGTAACGAGATATCTCGTCACTAGCAAAACTAGTCAGATCTCGCTGGACAAAATATTTCGTCGAAACCAATTGGAGGGTTAAAAGGACACTAACCGTAATGTATTTCAAGTATTGAGAGAATCAATCTCCAAATTCATCACCGTGCTTTTAAAAGCGCCAGGAAGCGCAAACATACCTTCTGTCTGATAAATTGTCTTGATTGAACCACCGAGGCATAAAAAGTACTCCACATCCAACGCTCTGATTCTATCACCCCACAATTCCTTTAATAAAGACTGCTTCCACCAAACCTCCTCCCTCGGTCCGATGAAGCGCAAAAGCACAAACAATCCCTCACACCGAAAGCAATTTTCCGTCTTATTTTAACAACATCCACGGCCAGATAAGGACGAAAGAAAAAGGTTAAGCGAGCCCGGAAAAACGTGGCGTTGTTCTGGTATTCAGCCCGAGTATCCCCACCCCTGCATATGACGTCAAACTTTCGGAAACAGCCGCTAAGAGGTGGAGAGATCACTTCGTGACCAAAGGCCATTCTCTTCTCTTCCCGGAACACTACTCTTCCTCTTTACGCATGGGGGGACAGACCGGAATCGTTTTCTTCCGGATCTAGTCGCGGTTGGATGGAAGCATTCCAGGGATTTGGAGTGAAATTTAGGGATTGAGGGTTGCAGATGAATGTTTTAAGTTCGGGAGTGAAAAATATCTCTTTAGAGACTGAGCAGTGCGATGTGCGGTTTAATTAAATAGAGTGATGGTGGGATGTCTTTTGCGTTGAGGCTTTCTTTGAATTTTTAATACGTTTGGACTGTCGCTTTTCGGTCATATTTTGCTATATGAAGGCTAAATGGACCGACATTTTGATGGGAATAATGAAATTGTTATTTGGAAGAGTTGTCGAATTCGTAGTGTGATTTGGTTTTCGATATGCTGTCCTTAATAACACAAATGTATGTATACTTACAGTTACTTGTTGCGGGTTGCTTTCCTCCACATGACTTATAGGGCCGCTATAGGACTATAATAGGAAATTGAAAAATTCGTGGTCAGATAGCAAAACATAACCCCTGTCCACACTCTTCACAAGTTTTAATACCTTTAATCCTAGGCAAATGTTTTAAAATGATATATATATGGGCAATTCCATGTGACTCACGTTACAATCAGACATCAATTTTCAATACTAAATTTAATGGAAATAAAGAATGGATGAAAATTACTAAACCAAATTTATTTATGAAATCGATGATACACTACTGTTTGTGATAATTGCTACACTAGGAAAGAATCATCAGAAATAAATGAAATTTATTTTACGTTTTACTCATAGTGGTTTAAATAAACGATCAAATTTACAGAGCAATAAAAAAATAATGCCGAAAATCAATATCTTGTGCAGCCGCGACGCGCAGCGATGAGAGCCTGTACACGTCGTGGCATCGAATCATACAGATTCTGAATGTCCTGCTGAGGAATGGCATTCCAGATGGCCTCTATATGATGCCAAAGTTCAACCGTACTCTCTGCCCGACGAGTGGTACGAGCGAGTCGCCGTCCGATGCTCCCAGATATGCTCAATGGGCGACATATCCGTGGAACGTGCATGCCATGGAGGAAGCGGAACCTGTCGTGCACTGAGGAAGGCTTGTACATTCCGAGCAACACGTGGACGGGCATTGTCTTGCTGTTGTTCGTCCAGTATGACGCTGAATAAGACACTCCGGGAGAAGGCGTTCACCTCTGTAGCGTCTGACGATTACGCGTCCATCGTTATAGTCCAGATTGTAGCGGGACTCATATGCAAAGACGACTTGATGCCAATCGGCAGGCCATTGGCTGTGTTGGTGAGCCCATTGTCGCCGGAGGCGTCGGTGGTTCAGCGTCAAGGGAATTCTGCGCAGGGGAATCCTTGCACGTAGTTCATGGCGCAGCAGACGTCGAAGAGCCTTGGGGCAGAAAATGACACACCTGTAGACGTGCTCCAATGTTGTACCAGCGCACGAGAGGACGCTGTACGGTCCGTCACCGCCATGCGGATGAGGTGTCTGTCGTCCCGTGGTGACGTCATATTGCGTGGCCCACTGCCGGGGTTTCGACTTGTCCGGTTCTCCATGGTCCATCTCTTCCACACACGCATCACTGTTGTGCCATTACGCCCCGTGCGAGTGGCGATTTCACGATACGAAAGTCCACCCTCACGGAGGCCGATCATGGGCCCCGTTCGAACTCCGTTAGTTGCTCGTATGGCACTCTGCGTTTTTGGTGAGGCATATTGACTTTTAATCAATCATTTACAGCAGTCAAACGACGGTACACACATTTTAACGCACCTTTACAGTGCTTTTTATGCACGGCTCACTTAGAAGTTTAGAGGGTGTTTCTCGGCCCACACATGCATAATCGCTTTGTAATTCTAATCATTTGCATATCCTAACCTGTTTTGCATTTCTTACAAGTTTTGTTTAATTTGCATGATTCCTTCATGGTGTTGCAATTTTCACAAACAGTAGTGTATGCTCTTAAAGCATCTAGTATGTCATAATTTAGAACTTTAGTGTATATTTAGTTTCCTCAATGGGGCAACATTTCGGACTGACTCACGTTACAGAAAAGGACATCAATATTTTAAACTTTCAAAAATGAGTTTTTCTCTTCTAACAGAAGTTAATCGGAAAAAATAATTCATATGCTTCACTAAGAGTAGTAGGTCATGTTAAACCTAAAAAAATGTAATTACTGCTTTAATTAATAAAATTAATTGACATTTTATGTGACTCACGTTACATACTTTTGTGACTCACGTTATATTTGTGAATTCTGAGAACTGAATGCTTAATAATAACGTTTTTGAAATTTTAATCGTTGCTAAAATTAACTTTCTTGTATATATTTGCGAATAATTGCTAATTAATGAAAGAAATTGTAATTTAAAAAAATTAAATAATGTTCTATAAGTTATACTTAAAAGTCAAAATGCAAAGTATACTATAAGTTTGACTATAAGTTATACTTATAAGTCAAAATGCAAAGAAAACTATCATTTTGATTCAAAATTGTGTTTAGATCTGAATTTTGCAATTTCCTTTTTGTATCAAAAACATTAATCTTCACTACTTTTTAGAAGCTTTTATGAATTCGTGCACATTATTTACCAAACATTTCCTTTTTTACTCGATCGAAAACATGTCGTTTCACACTACCTCAAATTCCGTCTACTGGACCCTTAACAAGTGATGTTGCAAAATAGTTCCACGTAATGGATACTTTGTACCTTTGTTCCAGTGTGTTACTAGAGGCTGCTACGTGTGTTTTTAAACTGCCCCCATATGGACTGTCAGACCAAATTTCAACATTTTCACACAAGTTAAAATACTTTGTAATAAAAAAGATGTATTCAATAACGGCCTCTTTGAATGATCCCAATAATCTGATGATATTACAGGATGGATGGAACCCAAAAAATAAATAAAAGCTGTAAACAAGCTCATTTGTTTCTGTTTCCAATGTGCATCTTGGATCTCATCCTGAAAAGTACAAGTGTAGTTTTCAGAAAAGTCTACTTGCATCACGCATTGATATGCCTTAGCTTGAAGTAACAATGCTCCAGAAATTGACCCGAAGTCAATACAAATCCAAATATAACAAGAACCTTCTATCTTTTGACGATTGTTTTCTGCATCTCGTTTCCAAAAATACCATGTAAGGCCAAATTCTTCTGTTCCAGGCAATGTATAAAATTTTTTAAAACCTTGTGCATCGCTGCAAATGCTACATTGGCTTAGCCAACAATTTCTAGGACTGCACCATATTTTTTCTGGGAATGAATGGAAGTAAGCGGGAACACTTTAAATATAGAATTGTATTATAATATATTTACAGTACCTATATGAAATTCTCCTGGTAAGCAACATTATGCGGAATCTTATTTCTCAGATCTCATTCAAAAGAACATGCTTTGGACACAATTCAAAAATCTTGCTCTTACCAAGCTCTGATGGATTTTCCAATTTGAACATTTCAAACACTTCCTTCAGAGACCACATAAGATGATGAGCTTGTTTTTATTTTAAGGCCATTTTCCCAAATCGTAACTACGTTTTTACGTCGTCATCTTGCTCATTAAATGATATAATTTTGTCTATTTTATCTCTACTCAAAGCTGATGACTTCGAATGATTACTAATTGAATCAAAACATGCATTTAAAGTCACATTACAAATGCTACTAAACAATTTACACAATACTACTTCATTACGATGTGGTGTTCTAGGTAAACCTCGTTTTACTTGTGTCATAGCTTCGCCAAAAGTGTTCGCATTTTTGTACAATTGAGGTGTTATTTCTTTGAATTCTCTTTTTTCCTTAAAACGATATACTTTTTAACTCTATTTCTAACTTTCCCCTTCTGCATCAGTATATCATAGTAAGACGGTACTTTTCTTTATATTCGTTATAATTTCTTTCTTGCTTTAGATTTCTCTAATTTTTCTTCTTTCTTGGACTCTGCAGCTGCAGTAGGTGCCATAATATAATTTTTATATTATACAAAGAACAATTTTTAAATAAATCTATCACAAAATCGTTTGCACTTCCAATTTTAATTGGAAAATTAAAGCCAATTATTTGTGTACAAGATTTAACTTAATAACAGGCTATGTGAGACTCACGTTACAAAATTAAATGTGTTCTGCCTTTTAAGAAAAAACATGAATTAAAGTAAAATTTTGTAATTTACTTTTACTCTTCAAACTAAGAGGAAAAGTGAAATTTTTAATTTTAAACAGAATATTTTAAAGAATTAAAAAACACAAAGATTTTGTGACTCACGTTACATTATAGTAAGAACATTTTCGGAAATTATTTCATAAATATAGTAATGGATATTTGTTACAAAATTAGACTTAAGTTCCTCTACTGAAATCACTTTTTCTATTATGCATGAAAATTAAACAAAAATACACAATAATATAAGCCTGAATATAAGCCTGAATAAAATTTGCCTGAAAAGACAGCCAAGTTCACTGTAAAAAATCTTCACATCAATGGTTTTAGAACAGCTGACCATGTACTGATAAAATAGATGCGCAAGGTGTTGCCAAATTCAAGTTTAAAACTTTAAACTATCTGGAAAAGAACTATAGGAAATGCGAGTTAATTTTCTAATTTTTTTTCCCCCTTGCATGTCCCATGTTTCATGGAATATATATGTGTCCGTATAACCGTTGGTCTTAGACATATACTTCTAATTACAAAAATGTTTCAAATGAGGTAAACATTCATGTTATAACATTTTGAAATTTAAAAAATCAATTTTGTAAAAATTACAAAATCTAACTTTTTATACAGTCCCCTGTTCCCTATAGTGATATTTAGTAAAAGTTTACAATCAGCCTAACAAATGTAACACAAAAAGTTTCACTTCTGTGGGACAAAAATTGACCGAGATATTTAATTTCAAAGTTTGGGATTTATTCAGATTTATTTTGCCATCATTGAGGGGTCGGTTAAAATATAACTTAGAATAATTCGAGATTGAAATCAGAGTGCAACGCCTATTTTACGGCGAAAGGGGGTTCCCCGACCACAAACGATGGGTGCATGTATAGTAAAGTGGACATGCCCGATTCACTGAAAGCGGTCGCAGCGCCCCCAGTGGCGAAACATGGAAAGTTTGGAAATCTAACTCGCACAATTTACAGACAAGCATACAGCGGAAAACAACACAAAGTGGAGAAATCTACTGGAGATACTGCTCAAAATGTTTCCCATTGGTGGGTGGCAATGCAAAATTGAATGCGTGACAGTACTGAATCGTGGACGCGTTGGAGCATAGCTGGTGTAACTGTGCGACAAGCAAGGCTGATTCGCTGTTTCAGATCATCCAGAGAGGTTGGCTCGGTCGCATAGATCTGTTCCTTGACGTAACCCCAGAGGTAGAAGTTCATGGGAGTCAATTACAGCGAACGCGGTGGCCACTCTACCCGACCACCATATCCGATGATCTGTTGGCCGAATTCGGTGGCTAGATACGCACGAAGTTTGCTGCTTTATGCGGAGGGGCACCATCATGTTGGAACCACACACGACATGCATCTCGGAGAGGCAGCTATTCATACCAGGCACGTACCGTGTCTTGTAACAGGTGCAGGTAACGATTGCCCGTTAAGGTCCCGTCGTAGAAGATGGGTCCAGCAATCTGGATTCCCCATAAACCGCACCATACATTCATTGACCAGCGTACCTGGTGTCGTGCTGTGCGTCCCATGTGAGGGTTGTCCAGAGCCCAGTAATGCACATTGTGGGTGTTGACGATGCCATCCCGTGTGAATTGCGACTCATCTGTCCACAGTATGTCAGAAAACAACGACGAAATGTCGTGCAACGTGTTGAGCAGGAAATTACAAAAGTCAAATCTTCATGCGTCGTCACCCGGCATCAATGCTTGCACCAGTAGCGGACGGTATGGATGCGCACCATGCGCATGTAACAATCGCCAAATATGTTGACGCGTGTATCCACATGCCTCGCTTATTTCCGCCGTGCTTAGGTGTGGATTTGCAAGGGCGTATCCCAGCACTTTCTCCGGTGTCACTCGAATGCCCGATCTTGTCAGTCTGCCTGATCTGGGTCGTGGTGTGAAGCCGCCGGTCTCTCTGAAACGGCAAAGTACAGTAGCTATAGTTCGATGCGATGGACGTCGATCCATAAGAAAACGTTCGCCATAAAGCCTCGCAGCGGCTCTGGCATTTTGTTGACATTCGCCATAAATCACTATCATTTCGGCATATTACGCGGATGTGTAGCACAGCATCACGATTTCAGCGCGGACTAGTTTGCCCACTACTGGATGGCTCGTCTTTTATCCCGAGCATGTGGCTGCGGTACTATCCTATTTGCATAATCATGATTAGCATGGGGGTAATAGCCCAGCTTGTAGTTTGCATTCTGCTGCCATTTATCCGGTTCTTTTTTGCTCATTTTTCATTTTCAGGGTGTCGATTCTACATAATTCGACAATGGTCTTCAACTTTCTAATTGACATCTTTTGTCTATCTTGCTTAGTTTCGGAGTTAGAATTCCAAACTTCCGTGTTTCGCCACTAGGGGCGCTGCGACCACTTTCAGTGAATCGGGCATGTCCACTTTACTATACATGCACCCATCGTTTATGGTCGGGGAACCCCCCTTTCGCCGTAAAATAGGCGTTGCACTCTGATTTCAATCTCGAATTATTCTAAGTTATATTTTAACCGACCCCTCAATGAAGGCAAAATAAATCTGAATAAATCCCAAACTTTGAAATTAAATATCTCGGTCAATTTTTGTCACACAGAAGTGAAACTTTTTGTGTTACGTTTGTTAGGATAAGTGTAAACTTTTACTAAATATCACTATAAGGAACGGGGGACTGTATAAAAAGTTAAATTTTGTAATTTTTACAAAATTGATTTTTTAAATTTCAAAATACCATAACATGAATTTTTACTTCATTTGAAACATTTTTCTAACTGGAAGTATATGTCTACGACCAACGGTTGCGAAAATAAAGGCCGGGCACGGACTTTGCGTTGCACCCTGTATATATGTGTATATATATATATATATATATATATATATATATATATATATATCATAATAACACAGGAATTACAAGCCTGAAGTCGTGAATGTTGCAAGAGTGGTATAAGGCAACTGTAGAGAATGATCCATTGGTATTGAGTGTAATGTAGGTTCCACAAATGTAGAGGCAGGAACAATACTTTTATTCAAAAGACAAGTAACATAAGGCGTGGAGGTTGTTGAGGGTTGGGAGTTTCGGCGGCTCTGAAAGCTCCTTATTCTAAGGGCTTGTGAAAGAATGAATAGTTTACTACGACCTGTAGAGGGATAAGGATTAAGAGAAAGATTATTGGGCCAGGGATCTATCAGGAAAGTTTATGCACTCTGTAACCTAACCTTCGCTTAAAGATTAGGTTTCAGAGTGCAGAGTGAGAGTAGAAATTTTACCCTTCATTTCTCAGAACTGTGTTTTTGGACTTCTTGAGATTCAGTTGTAAGCCAACGATATATTCCTTATGAAAAAAATATATTGCAAGGGTTTGGAAATAAGGTTAATTTAACTTGAGTGAAATCGGAATTCTTTTTGAGACGTTCAATGAAATTTTAATGGGGATAATGGAGTGGAAATGTTTTTCCAACTCGTAGCGTTGCTTACACCATTTCCTGTGTAGTTGCAAGGTAGGTAGTTAATTAACGTCGCACTGGAGCAACACAACGGGTTATTGGCGCCGTCCGCGATCAATCCCGAAGGGAAAGGTGCAAGGACAGCGCCTCGTCATTTTGAACCACGATCAGATAACGTGAACAACACCTGAACTGGCACCCCACTCTCCAAACTTCCCCACCACGCCAACGTGAGTACATTTGAGGCCATGACGGATTTAGCGTCCACCAGCCCCCGTGTACACTACGGTCTTTGGTTGGACGAGTTTCGAACTAGCAACTTTCCGACTTCTAACCCGTTACTCTGCCAACCGGGGTACCGCTGCCCCTTGATAAAACGATTAAAACCATTTGAGAACACTCAAAATTGCGCGAAAGACATTCATCCTAAAATTTCTATTGCTCAATAAGATATTTGAATTGTTGGAACTACACTGCTGGCCACCCAAATTGCAACACCAAGAAAGACAAGAGATATCACAACAAAATTTATTTTGTAGATAACATGTTGACCAAGTATCAAATGATTAAATTTATAGACTTCTGTGAAGTGTGGTTCCTGCCAAAATCAGTAGCCAGAGTAGCCGCCATTGTTGGAGATCACCGCTGCCACACGCCTCGGCATTGATTCAAAGAGACTTTGGATGTGTTCTTGGGGTACAGCAGACCAAGCAGCTTCCACACGTTGCCAAAGTTGATCTGGTGCAGCTGGGGATGTATTCTGGGTCAATCGTTGAGCAACTATGGACCACATGTTTTCTATCGGCGAAAGATCCGGAGAGCGAGCTGGCCAGGGAAGCAATTCAATTTGGCGATTGACGAAGAACCCTTGGACAATGCGTGCCACGTGTGGTCGCGCATTATCCTGTTGAAATATGGCTGTGGGCAAGCCCTGAAGGTAAGGAAGGACAACTGGCTCCAACACCTCGTAGCGCTGGCTGTTTAAAGTACCGGCAATGCGTACTAGAGGAGTGCGAGAGTGATATCCAATACCGCCCCATACCATAATACCCGGTGCAGGACCAGTGTGGCGGTGCATAACGCAGCTGTTCAGCATCCTCTCTCCACGGTGTCTCCAGACTCGAATCCGACCATCGTGGTGTTGCAGACAGAAGCGTGACTCGTCAGTAAAGACAATTTCATTCCATTCTGCTGTCCACATCCTTCTTTCATCGCACCATTGGCGGCGGAAACGTCTGTGGTTCTGCGTCAAGGGTAGACGAAGCAATGGACGTCTTGCGGACAGACCACTCTGCTGCAAACGGCGTCGAATGGTACGCGCAGACACTGAATGATGCGGTACAGACTGAATGTGCTGTGCTATGGTTCGTGATGTGGCTGAGCGATCCGTCACTGCCATACGCACAATATGCCTGTCATCACGTGAAGTGGTGCACTGAGGTGGATGCGATCGAACACGTCGGTCCGTCGTACCCTCCTGCATCCAACGATCACATATCCGCATTACAGTTGTTTGGTTTCGTCCAACACGACTACCGATTTCCCTGAAAGATAATCCACAATCTCGGTAGGCCACTATCCTTCCTCTGTCGAACTCGGATACTTGATCAAAAGATGATCGCTGTTTTCTACGAGGCATAATTGATCGTTTTTTTGAAAAAACCACAAGAAAAACACAATTGCCGTACTTGAAATCGTCGAAATCTCCAAGCCTTAAATAGCGCTTTGAAGTGGCGCCACAGGCTGATGTGCGTCTGCGCTGAAATTCTAATCATTTGCATATCTCACCTCCGCTAATGCATGTTGTAAATTTCATATTATTTGCATGCTTCCTTCAGGGTGTTGCATTTACGGTGGCCAGCAGTGTAGTTTACGCCTCTTAACTTCTTAAGCATCTAGAACTCATTAAAGTAAACAAAAACACGAATTATAATAGGACGACGAAAACAACGAAACTAATTTGAAATAAAAACTGTAAACATTCCAGGAATATGTAAACTTTAGGAACTGAAGGTGAAAGTAACGGATTTTGAAGCATCAGCCGATGTGAATAGAACAAATGAGTGTTGTTACGTATTATAAATTGCATTTTTGTACGTTAGATTGGGTAATTAGGTAACGAAAAAAGTAATATTTCACTAGACTAATAACACGAGTGTGTTTGCTGAAAAATGCACCCTTTTTAACTTTGTACTTGTTTTCAATAAAACTGCTTCGAAAGCAAAAGGAAAGCAAGGTGTGGGCGGTTGAGGTTGAATCTGAAGATCTAGACACTTTTTTTTATTTTTGACAGAATATGACATGTTTGCTACTCTCGTCATTTCAAACTGCACATTTCAGTGCCACCTGGGAATGAATTATTGGACCCAACTAAACTTTTGAGTAGGTATTTTAACAAGACAGGTTACTGCGAAACTTTTGAAATTTATTTCTGCTTGAATATTTTGTTGCTCATTTTTTGTCAACCTTTCTGAGCGTTAAAATTTATTTATCTGGTTTGCTTATGAGTAAAACAATGTTCTTTAACTTCTTTTATTTAATCGTCATTGTTAGAAGTAGCCAAAGAACCGGTTCAGAAGAACTCATATTGATTTTCTTACTAACTGCTTGATACTTGATTTTTAAATATTTTAATGAATTAAATTAATTCTTACTAACTGCTTGATATTTGATTTTTAAATATTTTAATGAATTAAATTAATTCTTACTAACTGCTTGATATTTGATTTTTAAATATTTTAATGACTTAAATTGCACGTACAACAGTGTGGAAATGAAAATATCACATTTGCACGCGCTCACATTAAAGCACATTTTTAAATTCAGAGATTTAGTTTTGGGATGGTAGGTAGCTGAATTAATGCCACCCTGGAGCAACACAACGGGCAATTGGTCCGGTATCAATCCTGATTGCAAAGATCCGAGGACAACACTTCGTAATTTTGAACCACGAGCTGGCATCCCACTCTCCAAACTTGCAGCCCACGCCAACGTGAGTACATTTGAGGCTATGACGGATTAACGTGCATCCGAGGAACACGACGGTCTTTGGTTGGACCGAGTCTCGAGCTTGCAACCCTTCCGGTTGCTAATCCGCTGCTTTTCCAACAGGATAACCACAGCCCAGTTTTGAATGGAAACTACGTAACTGTTTAGAATAAGAGTCATGGCGTTACTTGCCAATTGAGTACAGCTTTCAATGAAACCAAGTACTTTTACTTGAAATATGAAAAAGAAATGCAAGTTTTTATAAATTTGATCGTTTTGTAAGGGAACCAAATTTCAAAATTTATAAATATTTTGAATAAATTCGATTAGTTACCAGTCTTGGTTCGAAAGGTTTTGTGCTGTATGTTTTATTTCCTTTCATATAAAGAAATTCTACGACCACGTATGTTAAACCAAGGACATTTGAGGTTGGTTTATTTGGTGGTTTTTTGGCGCAAGGGCCATATTAAGGACGTTTGAGGTAATATAATCGAAGTGTACACATGCCGTCCAGAAAATGAACCTAGATCTTTAACAGTATTGGACGCAAAATAATCAATTTCTAGCTTGCTCTAGTGCAAAATTGAACTATTTATTCTCTTTATATCACCCGTTCCAAATATTCGGAAATTATTTATGTTTTGAAAAGAAAAATGAAGTGTGTGGAGTATTAAAATTTAAATTCCCTAATGATTTTTTGAAAAATGATTGCTTTTTCAGCAGTATTGCTAAAACAATTCAAGTAATCGTATTAGAGCTCCTCCAAAACTACCAAATTATTGTTGATTTAAGTAGTTGCTTAGATGCTTTAGTATGAAACTTGCTTAAACATGTAATCGCTAAGGAGATTCAAATAATGTGTTCGCTACATTAAATATGTTTTATACAAAGTAATTTATGTAATATTTGAAGAAACACAATAACACAGACATAGTAGAACGGGGTGACGGACAAACAAACTGACTCAACAAAGTTCAGTCACTAAATGACTAGATACTCATAGCATGCAAAGTTTGATGAAAATATGCCCAGCCGTTTGTTAGTACGGGCGCGCACACAAAAACAGACACCAACTCAGAGACCGTGGCCGCCGTAGCCCGGTTGGAAGAGTAACGGGAGGGTTGCGAGTTCGAATCCAACCGAAGACCTTCGTGTACAAAGGGTCATGGTGCACGTTAAATCTATCGTGGCCTCAAATGTCCTCACGTTGGCGTGGTGTGGAAGTTTGGAGAGTGGGGTGCCAGCTCAAGTGTGACCTCGTCATTTGACCATGGCTCAAAATTACGTGTGTCCTCGGATTTGATTGGGTTTGATCCCGGAACTTTGCCAATAGCCGTTGTGTTGCTCCAATGCGACGTTAATTAAATACCTACCATCTCAGAAACCACTTATTTTGCATTAGAATGACCCCAAACGGTAAATTACTTGTAGGGCGAAAATATTCAAAGTATAAACAAACCCTCCTTGTTATTCATATAGATTAATATTTTGATTTCATTAATCTAATATGGCTATGGTTATTGGAAAGTTTTCATGATTTACGAATGTAAATCAATTTAAAAGTATAAAAATAATCCTTTACACAGTGGAAGAGAGAAAAGAAAGCAATGAAGAGAGTTAATACAAACATAAAGTAATATACGAGTTTTTTTAAAATGGTGAATTAAATAAATACTGTCTCTCTTATAATTAAATAAAAATGTTGAGAAATTTCCTAAACGTTAGTACTCCGCTTTCCGTTTTTGGTTTTAGGAAATTTAGTTATTCCATTAGCTTTATTTATAATTCTAAGAAAATTATAGAATAAATAGAATTGGAGAAATATAATTCCAATAAATATAGAAAAAAGAACAGAAAGGATGTTTGCCGGAACGTTATAAAAATAATGAGGGGATTCTGAAGATATAGCAAAATGAACTTTAAGATCTTGCGCTAATGATTAAATCTTGTTTTTATTTAGGAATGATAATTGGAATTACGGGTCGACATTAAAAAAAATCTAACTGTAATTAAATATTCTAAATCACACATAAAAACATGTTTAATTATTTCTAAGCATTTTATGTAGGATATTACTATTAAAAGTTTACCTTTTGAAAGAGATTAATTAAAATTATTATTTTTTATTTAACGAACATATTTTAATTTTATCTTAGAAATACAGTTGATAAAGAAAAACAACGGAAGTTTGAAATTGGATATTTTTCATCGAAATTAATAGGGTAAAGAAATATGATTTGCCGCATCATTACATATAAAGCACAGTTGGCATCTGTCTGTTCTCGATACAAATCTATACCGTCTGACCAATCCACACCAAATTTGGTACACTTATATTTTGGAACCCTGCGGGTAACGTAGGCTACATATTAACCCCCTTTCTATTTGTCTTGGGTGTGCAGAGGGGTTTAACGTCCCTTCATCCTGGACAGAGCACTTGCTAGGGGGCGCTCTCTCCCGGTCTGGTTGTGTAGATGAAGTCAGACTAATCATCTACAGGAGTCGCCTCTCAAGATGACCTTGGAGTTTTTTAGAATCTTAGAGTATAGTGGAATCCCAGATGGGTGCGGTTGCTCTGAAAATCGCTCAGTATCATATTGTTTATGTATCCCGTCTGTAAAATGCGGGATGGAATTTTCAAGCATAAAGTGTAATTGCTTGAAACGTCGTTCATGATATCGTATTAATATGATTTGTCAGCCTTTCATAATGATGGTGGAATTCCGAAATTTTCTTTCCTGGTGTAAGGTGCTGCAAATAAAAATATATTGATAAGAAAAAACTGACTACAATAATACGATGCATGTCATTATTTTTAGAAAATGAACTTAAAGGGCATTCACAACCACTCCAAAACTCAAAATCGACTTTTGTATATAGTTATCTCAGTATCAGTTTTTGTAAGTTTGTCTTACCTATAGTATGTGAAATGGATCTAAAGTAAATTGTAGAAGCTATAAAAATCTCAGTTTTAAAAGTTATTTTGCGCTCGCTTATTTTTTCTCTATATTTGCATTTTGTGTGACAGAAAAGTACTTTTTTGGATCACTTTCAATCGAAGTTTAACCAATTAAACCCGAGCAACGCCGGGTAAATTCATCTAGTTTATAAACGTAATGAGTTAAATGTAAGTTTATAAAACATACATTTAACTCATTTCGACTCTAATGTAAAATAAAGTCCTATTCAAAATACTTTTTGATTCAAGACAAGGTTTCAAGTCTGATAATTTGTATATATAAATCTCAATCTTACTAATATCTTTCGTCGCATTTAGTAACATGAACTAGCGTATTATTTTCTTGACGGAAATGCATTTTCCAACGCATAAAACATTAATTAAAAAAAGATGCGAGTAGAATATGCCTTATAAACACAATACACATTTTTAAATTTCAGCCTCGGTATAATTTATACCCCATCCTTTCTCCAATTCCCAGAAATTGAGACTATTACACCGAATCCCAAAGCCTCCAACATCAAATGTAAATAAAAGGAATAAAAACCGAAGAAATATTGTTCTGCATTATTAGCGACTCGCATTACAACAAAATAAAAAGCCCACCAAGATTTTAAGACCAACGATAATTATGGGGGTAATAAACCTTCTTTCCAAAATGTTTTTGAGAAGTAAGCGATTCTTAGTAAACTATCGCAACTCCAAATAAGGGAGGAAAAAAATGTTTTAAAACTCAGCATTAAAAGCGGAAAAAAGGGCAGCTTCGACGGGACTAATAATATCATGGCACTGTGCATTTTGGGCACGTTCCGAGCGTATCATTAAATCTCTCCTGTTAAAATTACGTTGCGTGCATTAAATATGTACCTTGATTAATAGCTGTGCATTAACTAAATTGCTAAGCTCTCCCGATGAAGGATAGAGGAGCTGAAAAAGAAGAGAGAATGAAACCGAAAAATGAAATGTTTGGTTGGAAAGACGCGGTATTTTAATTAGAAGAGCTCACGTGCTTTAGTTCAGGGTGATGATTTTGGAGTGAGCAATACGGCTTATACCGGTAGGCTGAGTGCTTCTTTCATCGAAGTCATTCATCCGGAATAGTTATGTATGATGCATTTTTACGGAATACTTTTGTACACGCTCCATTAGGGCGGTGTGGGCCCTAAAATACAGTAATAGGCTACATGAGATTATTGGAAGTGAAAAAAAGTAAACGAAATTTGGAATATTTGATTTTACATAACGTTCTGAACTTTTATTCATTCATCTTTTCGCAACATTTCCAAATACAGTTGGGCACTAGAGTATACGGCCACCTCCAGTTTGAAATTAATTTATTAAGATGTAGTTAATATTACGATTTAAAATTTAACTACATATAAACTGTCTTTCTATTTTCAACATGACACATGAGATTATAGCCATTGGAAGTGCAAAAAATAAACGAAATTTGGAATACTTGATTTTACCTAACGTTCTGAACTTTTATTCATCCATCTTTTCGCAACCTTTCAAAATACATTTTGCGCTAGAGTGAGTATACGGCCACCTCCCGCTTGAAATTAAATTATAAAAATGTAGTCAAAAAACGTCTTAAAATTTAACTACGTATAAAATGTCTTTCTATTTTAAACACATGACACATGAGTTTATAGGCATTGGAATTGAAAAAAATAAACGATATTTGGAATACTTGATTTTACCTAACATTCTGAATTTTTATTCATCCATCTTTTCAAAACATTTCAAAATACAGTTGGGCACTAAAGTATACGGCCACCTGCCGTTTGAAATTATTTTATAAAGTTGTAATTAATGCTAGGATTTAAAATTTAAGTACATATAAACTGTCTATTTTAGTCTCCTCTTAAATAGTCGTCATCTGACTGTAGTTCGAAATTACGAGATGTTGACCTTGGAATTATCCCTTATCTTTCCCTTGGGAACTATCCCTTCGGGATTGATCCCGGACCATCGCAGATAGCGCCAGTTCGAGGTTAATTCAACTACCTACATAGTAAATAGTTAATTATTATAAAATGATTTGCTAAAAGTAATTCAAATATAACAGGACTTTTGAAATTATAAAAATGTATTTGGTCACTTTCTGTAATAAGTGCAAACGCTTTGAAACATGAAAATCAATGTAATTTTTTTTGTTTTATGTCTTACACCTTAGGGACTTCTCTAAGTCTAAATATCAGCTTTTCCACCAGGTATTGGGTTAAACATGAACCAGTTTCATTCTACTCTACTTGAAGATAGATTTTCAATGGATTCCACTATTTTATTACATAAAAATATGTAATTTCTTCATGTTTCCACATAAAAGTTTCCTACCTCAGTTTGAAGATAGGACAGAAATCTTCAAAGAGGTCAGTTTTTGAATCTTTTTGATCTTTTATAACCCCCCAACTAGACCTCTATACAAATCACTACGTTTTCGGATATCGTCATGTTCGTCCAAAAACTGTGCTTTAATTCTAATTTACCGACAAATGTTTTCAAATATCTTTTTAAAAATTAAAGTATGTATATGGAATCTAAATACAATAAACAATTTGAGAGTATCTACTCCGGCTGCAAACATACAATCCTAGATCATAACACAGTATGCTCTGCGTAAAGGATTTGGCCGAATAGTTTTGTGACTCACTGAATTTTGCTTAGAGAATAGGTAATTATTTTATAAATATCTTCTAAAAACCAGTTAGTTTTGCTTAGAAACTTAACTAGATCTAAACGGTGTAGATTCTCTATCCATCCAAAACATTAAAATACTGAATTGTTGCTTATTTATTTTGCGATGGTATCTTGATAAAAAAATTAAAATCGAATGATTGAAACACTAGAATTTTAAAGTTCTGAGTTGAAACCTGTTCGATTCTCTTAATCCAGTGATATGTTCTGATAGGTTGAAAGACGCTCCAACGTCATTATTATCAACCAATGAAAGTTGGCTGTTTACATGAGCAAAAACGTTTGGATGAATGATGAAAGATAAAAATCTGTCGTGCCATGTTAATTTTCTGGTTGAACAAATTTTTCTAACTTCTAAGACACAAAAATGTTGAATGTAATTAAATGTGTGATTATTCAAAAATGCATAAAATTAGTTTATGGGAAAGTTTATACTGAAAAGGTTGACGCGCATATTGGGAAAATAAAATCTCAATTCTATTCGCAATCAAAATTGCTCCTATGTTTTAGTTTGACAGAAACATTTCTTGAAACAATCCATTTCAAACACTTATAATCTTGAGAATATAAAATAAATTAAAAATAAAAATGTTAACATTAATTATTTACAATTTTAAGATAAAATTGGGAAATCGCACGAATCATAAAAATAAAGATTATTCAAATATAATTGTACTTTTATAGGAACATATTAATTTCTAAATTAATAATATGATTTTAACCAGGAGGAGTAAAGCAGTACTATGTATAGAACATAATTTTCTAACAATAACTACACACATATGGGAAAATACAAAGATATACTATACAGTAGAACCTTATTATAACGGACGTCGCTTATAACACAGTTAAAAAAAATTGTAATATGTAATAATAAAGGATGCTTATTTTTATCTGACGAGTTTTACATTTCCAAACAAGCGATTAAACATCGATCGTTGTGTTGTTTTGCGTAAACATGGATGTGCTGTGTGACTCACCGCTCGCCAGCCAGACGGCCAGACGAGTCATTGTCTGAGATTCCACGAATTGCCACTCGACGCCAGCACCTGCACACGGTTCTGTTTTGTTCAGTATTCGTCAGTTATTCCTCGCGCGTCACTTATCAGTTTTTATTAACTAACCTTGGAATCATGTCGTTACGTAAGCCTAGTGTAGGACAGAAATGTGAAATCCTAGAGGTTGAAGAGCCATTCGCTGATGAAGAAGACAGGAGGGGACAACAGACTCTTCAAAATTTAAAGTCATTCAACATTCGATCCACGATTTAAAAGTTTGCTGCCGTGAAATAAATCAAACAAACGACTTTGGCAAGGGCATTGAAAAAGCTTTTGGGTAATGAAGAAACTACTCTAGAAGTAGAATATTGTGAGACAGAAGACTGCCGTGGACACTCTGCAGAGGAGGAGAGGAATCAGTTTCGTTGCATGATGTGGAGGCCTGGCTTGAAACAGACGAAGACCTGGCTTCCAGATTTAGACCGAAGAAGAAATTGTCGCCAGTGTAACTGAAGAAGCAGAATCTTCGGAGGAAGAGGTTGGAGACACTATATCCAGCCTATAATTAAGGTGAGCGAAGTGAAAGACCATTTAAATTTTGTTGTTCAATATGTTGAACAATCGGCAAATGAAAATGTGTTTGCATATTATGAACACTTACAGCACCTTCGTCAGTTATTAACTGAAGAAATAAGCAGAGCAAACAAACCCAGCAGAAAATAAATTATTTTTTCAAACCAATGAATGTAAGCAACCAACATGAACCAGGACCTTTTTGTACTAAAGATTAATGCAGTGTTTACGTACACATCTTTTTCAATTCAACCTATGTTGAAGGATATTTTCTATTTGATATATAATAAACACTTTTTATAGCTAACTACTCTACTTTCATTGATGTACACCCTGTTGCCCCAATAAGAATTATTTGTTATAAACCAGACTTTCATTAAAACGGACAACCTTTAGCCCCTACTAGTCCATTATAATGAGGTTCTACTGTAACTACTTACTAAGTATTCAAGTTAATTAAATACAAATTACCCGTAGCAAATAGACTGTGGAAAGGAAATATTTTCCTCCTTTCAGATAAGGCCGATTGAATTATTTCGAGACATATATACACTGTATAGATATCTGAATTCCAATATATACACCGAGCTGTCATCCATCATTTAACTACACGACAAAGAGGTTAAGGAAACCGTGTGCTTATTGTATGCTACCACATGGAACTTGATAGCGTTAAATTTGGCTCAAAGCACACATCTAGTAAGCCTAATTTCACCTATTTCGGTTGAATCTCAGTCTCTTAAGAGAACCTCTTGAGTACTTGATTGATGTCATTCTTGATAGTCACTGTAATCATTATTCCCGTATTGTGAGATGCACGGTGGGGTACAGTATAATCTGTACTAGGGTAGTGATTGTGCCTTGAACAGATAGACGCTACTGTCTTCATACCCTATGGGCTTTGCAATACACATTGATTGTAGAATGATAGACTATATATATTAAACCAGTCTTGGAGTATTATAAATTATGTAAGTCCTCTCCGTAATTGTGGAAATTGTTAACTATTTATTTATATCTGAGTAATTTAACTTAATTGAAAATGGATAATTACTTAAAAATCAGGAGTCAATACATTTCTCAAGTAGGTAGGTAATTAATTAACGTCGCACTGGAGCAACACAACGGGCTCAATCCCAAAGGGAAAGATCCGAGGACAACACCTGAGGACATTTGAGGCCACGACAGATTGAATTCAAACTCTCAACCCTCCAATTGCTAATCCGTTAAGCCAGTGATTTTGCTCCAGTACGATGTAAATTCAACTACGTACCAACTACATATCCTTAAATATAAAAGAATTTTTAAGGAAGTGTATGCTTGTTGGTACAGTTTTGGGATTTAAAATGAGTATCATGAATATCTCAATTCTATTAAAGTACCAAACTAACAACTAATGGTTTAAAATTTGTGATGGTGGTTTAAAAAAAGGATTGATGGAAACTAGTTGGAAAATTGTATGAAAATGTTTGGTCACTGAAGGAAATTTGTCGTGATTGAATTCTAAACTGATGATTGAAAGAAACTAATTAGAAAATTGGCTTAAATTTTCTTATTAAATCTTAATTATTTGGTCCCAGAAAAGAATTGATTCTGGTTTGAATGGATTTTTTGGTTGGCTTTTGAAGATAGTATTGCTTAATTTTAAAAATACATAAAAGCTTTTAATTTATAATAAACATTTATAAATGGTTACTCTTAAGGACAGATGCAAATCATGACTATAATTTAGTATTGATTGATTCATTTTCTTTAGTTATTTCAATTAGAATTTTTTTCATCTGTGTAATACATAGAAATTGCAAGCATAAAAATCTCGTTTATATCTCTTTCCAGATTACGCTACCTATCAAAGTATTCACTGTTTATTTTGAATATTTTATAGCTTCATAAAATTGCAAGACCATACTGTGAGTGTGCATCAATCAATTTTAGGCTTTTATTAGTTAGTCTACAGGAACACATAAATGTAAAATTCCAGGAAATGACATAAACATTTTATTAAATAAAAGTTTCTGAAACGAAAATGTGTAATATATTTTGTCCATTTACGTTCTTTTTATTCCATACATCGATTCCTATGGTTCTATAAACTCCCATTTTAGCAATTGTTCGTAGAATTCGGAAATGAAAGTGATTACTTCCTGGAAATGTTATCTGCTCAAACTAAATCGGGTTAGTATTCTCAAGTTTCCGAAAATCTCAGTTCCGATAAATTACCGACGAAAACAAATTAAAAACCGATTGTGACTTGGTGTGAATATACAGAATGTAAATCGGGTACTAGTTTCGTAGCACAACATTCAATGAAAACGTTTCAAGTACCTTAACGTAGTGGGTCCAGTGGTGTGCTAAAAACGAGGACCCTGCCAAAATACCAAAAAAAATAACTCAGCACAGGAATTTACACTATTTACATAATTAAACAGGGATTTGTGTCCCTTAGTGATGAGATCTCTAAAAAAGGGAAACGGATCGACTCAACGGCCGGCGACCGACCGCCAAAAACAACCCCCCGCATAGTTTGAGTGTTCGAAATCGCTCCTATTGACTCTGAAGGACAGATAATTAACCCTCTAAGTGGTTTCGACGAGATATCTCGTCCAAGATCTGGTCAATTTTGCTAATGACGAAATATCTCCTTGAGACAAAACTACCCTATTATCCCCACGGGAAATGAAGATCCAACTAGAAAAAGTAAATTGTCCCTTGCCTAGAACTAGTAACAGTTAAGGCTGGTTCACACTAGACAAGTAATTTAGTCCAGTAGCGAGTTATTTAGTATCTCTACTAAAAACACGAGAAAACAGCAAGTGTGTGTATTCAGACACGGTTTAGTTGGTGTTAAAGTGTCGACTGCTAAAGATGATACGGAGAGCGAGGTTGAATCGAGCAATAAATGTTGCTGCAAGGCTTATCCTGCAAGAAGAGATTATAAAAGAGAAAATGGGTACGAGAATGGATTGGTCGAAGATATTTGAAAGGAACCTCCAATGTGCTTCTGAGAGAACTCGCAGTTGAAGACCCAAAATAATACTTTTCAACTCTAAGAATGTCGGAGAGGTGCTTCAATTTTGTATTAGAAAAAGTACAGGCTCAAATCCAGCGTACCGATACTCATCTGAGAGAAGCCAGACCTGCTAAATCAAAACTGGAGGCAGTGCTATATCCTCTCGCAATTGGATGCAGTTTAAGGACCCTGACATACCTTGTTCGAATAGAGAAGTCAACTGTTTCTGAATTCATTCAAGAAGTTTGTGAAGCTATTTATGAATGTTTTTTATTTGATTTCCTTTTCGCGAAACTCCGGTATTCCCCTCGCTTTTTCCAACTCATCGATTGCAACTGCCTTGGCTGCTTTATTTCTGAACAGGGGAGATTTCACATTCCATAAGCACTCCTGTTCCACACACAAGCAGTAACAAATTTGGCCGTAGTATCATCACTCCAACGAGCCATGTTGCCGATAAAAACACACACAAGAAACAGATCTCGCGGAATGAT